>CM038681.1:654289026-654630952 GCA_021605205.1 Aegilops longissima | reverse complement strand
CATAGTTGTTGAACCCCAAATGCCTTTTGGTCATCAACCACAGTTTTGGCGATTGGCCCATTTAAGTGGACTATTACTCCTTTGTTTGGGGTCTGGGTGATTTCACGATTAACAAACCTGGGGTCCATTCGTGTCGGTCATCAACACTTTCATGGTTTTGCGATTCTAGCCGTTTCTTGGACTATTACTCACCATTGTGGGGTCTGGCGATTTCCATAGTTGTTGAACCCCAAGGTGCGCTTTATGTCGGTCATCAACACTCATAGTTTTTGCGATTCGGCCCGTTTAGTGGACTATTACTCACCGTTTTGGGGTCTGGTCATTACCATAGTTGTTGAACCCCAAGGTGCGTTTATTTGTCGGTCATCAACAATTGATTTGGCGATTAGGCCCGTTTGTGGACTAGTATTCACTATTTTGGGGTCGAGGTGATTTCCATAGTTTTGAACCCAAGGTGCGCTTATGTGTGGTCATCAACACTCCAGTTTGGCGATTAAGGCCCGTTCATGGACTATTACTCACTGTTTTGGGGTCTGGGTGATTTCCCGTAACAAACCACAGGGTCGTTTACGTGTCGGTCATCAACACTTCAGATTTTGGCGATTCGGCCCGTTCTAGAACTATAACTCACCATTGTGGGGTCCCAAGCGATTTCCATAGTTGTTTAACCCCAAGTGCGCTTATTGGGTCATCAACACCCATAGTTTTGGCTGATTACGGCGTTTAGTGGACTAGTACTCACCGTTTTGGGGTCTGAGTCATTACCATAGTTGTTGAACCCAAGGTGCACTTATGTCGGTCATCAACACTCATAGTTTTGGTGATTCTAGCCCGTTTCTTGGACTATTACTCACAATTGGAGTCGAGCGATTTCCATAGTTGTTGAACCCCAAGTGCTTATGTGTGGTCATCAACACTCATAATTTGGTGATTCTGGCCCGTTTAGTGGACTATTACTCACCGTTTTGGGGTCTGGAGTCATTACCGTGGTTGTTGAACCCCAAGGTGCGCATGTGTCGGTCATCAACAATGTAATTTTGGCGATTCGGCCCGTTTGTGGACTTGTACTCACTATTTTGGGGTCGGGTGATTTCCATTGTTTTGAACCCCAAAGTGCGCTTATGTGTCGGTCATCAACACTCACAGTTTTGGCGATTCGCCCGTTTCATGGACTATTACTCCAGTTTTGGGGTCTGGGTGATTTCCACGATTAACAAACCACAGGGTCCGTTTACGTGTGTTCATCAACACTTGCGATTTTGGCCGACTACGGCCCGTTTTCTTGGACTATTACTCACCGTTGTGGGGTCAGCGATTTCCATAGTTGTTGAACCCAAGTGCGCTTATGTCGGTCATCAACACTCATAGTTTTGGCGATTCGGCCCGTTCTTGGACTATTACCCACGTTTGGGGTCGGGATTCCATAGTTGTTGAACCCAAAGGTGCGCTTATGTGGGTCATCAACAATGTTTTGGCATTCGGCCCGTTTGTGGACTATTACTCACCTTGGGGGTCGGGATTCCATAGTTGTTGAACCCCAATACTTATGGGTCATCAACCCAATTTGGCGATTCGGCCGTTTTGAACTATTACCGTTGTGGGGTCGAGCATTTCCATAGTTGAACCCCAAGGTCGCTTACGTGTCGGTCATCAACACTCATAGTTTTGGAAGATTGGCCCGTTTGTGGACTATTACTCACCGTTTGGGGTCCAGGTCATTACCATAGTTGTTGAACTCCATGGTGCGCTTATGTGCGGTCATCAACAATGCATTTTGGTGATTCGCCGTTTTGTGGACTAGTACTCACTATTTTGGGGTCGGGTGATTTCCATAGTTATTGAACCCAAGGTGCACTTATGTGTCGGACATCAACACTACAGTTTTGGCGATTCGCCCGTTTGTGACTATTACTCACTGTTTGGGGTCCTTGGTGATTTCCACGATTAACAAACCACAGGTCCGTTTACGTGTGTCATCAACACTTGCAGATTTTGGCGATTCGCCCGTTCTTGGACTATTACTCACCGTTGTGGGGTCGGCGATTTCCATAGTTGTTGAACCCAAGGTGCGCTTATGTGTCGGTCATCAACACTCATAGTTTTGGCGATTCTGGCCCGTTTGGACTATTACTCACCGTTTGGGGTCCAGTCATTACCATAGTTGTTGAACTCCAAGGTGCGCTTATGTGTCGGTCATCAACAATGTGATTTTGGCATTCTGGCCCGTTTGTGGACTAGTACTCACTATTTTGGGGTCGGGTGATTCTCATAGTTGTTGAACCCCAAGGCATATTTGGTCATCAACCTCCGTTTTGGCATTAGGGCCGTTGTGGACTATCTTGTTTTGGGGTCCTGGTGATTTCCCGATTAAAAACCTGGTCCGTTTACATGTCATTAACACTTGCGGTTTGGCGATTCGGCTGTTCTTGGACTATTACTCACCGTTGTGGGGTCGGCGATTTCCATAGTTGTTGAACCCCAAAGTGACTTGTGTGCGGTCATCAACACTCATAGTTTTGGCGATTACGGCCGTTTACGTGGACTATTACTCACCGTTTTGGGGTCACGAGTCATTACCATAGTTGTTGAACTCCAAGGTGCGCTTATGTTCGGTCATCAACAATCGCAGTTTTGGCTATTCTGGCCCGTTTGTGGACTAGTACTCACTATTTTGGGGTCGGGTGATTCTCATAGTTGTTGAACCCCAAGGTGCACTTATGTGTCGGTCATCAACACTCACAGTTTTGGCGATTCAGGCCCGTTTGTGGACTATTACTCACTGTTTTGGGGTCCTTGGTGATTTCCACGATTAAGAAACCCGAGGTCGTTTACATGTCGATCGTCAACACTTGCAGTTTTGGCGATTCTGCCTGTTCTTGGACTATTACTCACCGTTGTGGGGTCGGCGATTTCCATAGTTGTTGAACCCCAAGAGTGGCTTATGTGTCGGTCATCAACACTCATAGTTTTGGCGATTCTGGCCCGTTCGTGGACTATTACTCACCGTTTTGTGGTCCGGGTCATTACCATAGTTGTTGAACCCCAAGGTGGCTTATTGTCGGTCATCAACAATGGATTTTGGCTGATTCGGCCCGTTTGTGGACTAGTACTCACTATTTTTGGGTGATTTCCATAGTTGTTGAACCCCAAGGTGCGTTATGTTGGGTCATCAACACTCACGGTTTTGGCGATTCGGCCCGTTTGTGGACTATTACTCCTTTGTTTGGGGTCCGGGTGATTTCCACGATTAACAAACCATGGGTCCGTTTACGTGTCGGTCATCAACACTGGGTTTTGCCCGGCTAGCCCGTTTTTGGACTATTACTCACCATTGTGGGGTCCGGCGATTTCCATAGTTGTTGAACCCCAAAGGTGCGCTTATTGTCGGTCATCAACACTCATAGTTTTGCCGATTCGGCCCGTTTAATGGACTTTACTCACCGGTTTTGGGGTCTGAGGTCATTACCATAGTTGTTGAACCCCAAGGTGCGTTTTTTGTCGGTCATCAACAATCGCAGTTTGGCGATTCTGGCCCGTTTGTGGACTAGTATTCACTATTTTGGGGTCGGGTGATTTCCATAGTTGTTGAACCCCAAGGTGCGCTTATGTTGGGTCATCAACACTCCTTGTTTTGGCGATTGGCCCGTTTCATGGACTATTACTCCTTTGTTTTGGGGTCCGGGTGATTTCCCGGTAACAAACCACAGGGTCCGTTTCGGTGGTCATCAACACTTTCCAGTTTTGGCGATTCGGCCCGTTCTGAACTACAACTCACCATTGTGGGGTCCCAGCGATTTCCATAGTTGTTTAACCCCAAGGTGCGCTTATGTGTGGGTCATCAACACCCATAGTTTTGGCTGATTACGGCGGTTTAGTGGACTAGTACTCACCGTTTTGGGGTCTGAGTCATTACCATAGTTGTTGAACCCCAAAACGCTTTAGTGGTCAAACCTCATAGTTTTGGCGATTCTAGCCGTTTCTTGGACTATTACTCACCATTGTGGGGTCGGCGATTTCCATAGTTGTTGAACCCCAAGGTGCGCATGTGTCGGTCATCAACACTCATAGTTTGGTGATTCGGCCCGTTTGTGGACTATTACTCACCGTTTTGGGGTCCAGGTCATTCCGGTTGTTGAACCCCAAAGGTGCGTATGTGGGTCATCCAATTAATTTTGGCGATTCGGCCCGTTTTGTGGACTAGTACTCACTTTTTGGGGTCCGGGATTTATTTTGTTGAACCCCAAAGGTGCGCATGTGGGTCATCAACACTCCACAGTTTGGCGATTCGGCCCGTTCACGGACTATTACTCACGGTTTTGGGGTCTAAGTGATTTCCACGATTAACAAACCACGGGTCCGTTTCGTGTCGGTCATCAACACTTGATTTTGGCGATTCGGCCGTTTTTGGACTATTACTCACCGTTGTGGGGTCAAGCGATTTCCATATTTGTTGAACCCCAAAGGTGCGCTTATTGTGGTCATCAACACTCATAGTTTTGGCGATTCTGGCCCGTTCTTGGGTATTACTCACCGTTTTGGGGTCCGAGCGATTTCCATAGTTGTTGAACCCCAATTGCGCTTATTGTGGTCATCAACACTCATAGTTTTGGCGATTCTGGCCCGTTTTGGACTATTACTCACCGTTTGGGGTCCAGGTCATTCCATAGTTGTTGAACTCCAAAGGTGCGCTTATGTGTGGTCATCAACAATGGATTTTGGCTGATTAAGGCCCGTTTGTGGACTAGTACTCACTATTTTGGGGTAGTGATTTCCATAGTTGTTGAACCCCGGTGCACTTTGTGGGCATCAACACTCACGGTTTTGGCGATTCGGCCCGTTTAATGGACAATTACTCCTTTTTTGAGGTCCGGTGATTTCCGTTAAACAAACCCGAGGTCCGTTTACGTGTGGTCTCAACACTTGCGGTTTTGGCGATTCGGGTTTCTTGGACTATTACCCACCGTTGTGGGGTCGGCGATTTCCATAGTTGTTGAACCCCAAGGTGGTTATGTGTGGGTCATCAACACTCATAGTTTTGGCGATTCGGCCCGTTTCGTGGACTATTACTCACCGTTTTGGGGTCCAAGGTCATTACCATAGTTGTTGAACTCCAAGGTGCGCTTATGTGTCGGTTATCAACAATCCAATTTTGGCTGATTCTGGCCCGTTTGTGGACTAGTACTCACTATTTTGGGGTCGGTGATTCTCATAGTTGTTGAA
This sequence comes from Aegilops longissima, assembly GCA_021605205.1. Taxonomy (NCBI): domain Eukaryota; kingdom Viridiplantae; phylum Streptophyta; class Magnoliopsida; order Poales; family Poaceae; genus Aegilops; species Aegilops longissima. The sequence goes on along the minus strand of CM038681.1, from coordinate 654,625,732 downwards.
CCCCAAAGGTGCCTTATGTGTGGGTCATCAACACTCCAGTTTTGGCGATTCGGCCCGTTTGTGGACTATTACTCCTTTGTTTTGGGGTCCTGGTGATTTCCACGATTAAAAACCAGGGGTCCGTTTACTGTCGGTCAATCAACTTGCGGTTTTGGCGATTCGGCCCGTTTCTTGGACTATTACTCACCGTTGTGGGGTCGGCGATTTCCATAGTTGTTGAACCCCAAAGGTGCGCTTATTGTCGGTCATCAACACTCATAGTTTTGGCCAATTCTGGCCCGTTTCGTGGACTATTACTCACCGTTTGTGGTCCGGTCATTACCATAGTTGTTGAACCAAAAGGTGCCTTTTGTGGGTCATCAACAATGGAGTTTTGGCTGATTCGGCCCGTTTGTGGACTAGTACTCACTATTTTGGGGTCCGGGTGATTTCCATAGTTGTTGAACCCCAAAGGTGGCTTATGTCGGTCATCAACACTCACAGTTTTGGGATTGGCCCGTTTGTGGACTATTACTCCTTTTTTGGGGTCTGGGTGATTTCCGATTAACAAACCATGGGGTCCGTTTACGTGTCGGTCATCAACACTTGCAGTTTTGCCGATGCTACCCGTTTCTTGGACTATTACTCACCATTGTGGGGTCGGCGATTTCCATAGTTGTTGAACCCCAAAGGTGCGCTTATGTGCCGGTCATCAACACTCATAGTTTTTGCCGATTCGGCCCGTTTAATGGACTATTACTCACCGGTTTTGGGGTCTGGTCATTACCATAGTTGTTGAACCCCAAAGGTGCGTTTTTTGTCTCATCAACAATCGATTTTGGCGATTAGGCCCGTTTTGTGGACTAGTATTCACTATTTTGGGGTCGGGTGATTTCCATAGTTGTTGAACCCCAAAGGTGCGCTTATTGTCGGTCATCAACACTCCTTGTTTTGGCGATTACGGCCCGTTTCATGGACTATTACTCACTGTTTTGGGGTCTGGGTGATTTCCGGTTAACAAACCACAGGGTCCGTTTCGTGTCGGTCATCAACACTTCGATTTTGGCGATTTGCCCGTTCTGGAACTACAACTCACCATTGTGGGGTCCCAAAGCGATTTCCATAGTTGTTTAACCCCAAGGTGCGCTTATGTGTGGTCATCAACACCCATAGTTTTGGCTGATTACGGCCCGTTTGTGGACTAGTACTCACCGTTTTGGGGTCCTGGGCCATTACCATAGTTGTTGAACCCCAAAGGGCCTTTGGTCGGTCATCAACACTCATAGTTTGGCTGATTCTAGCCCGTTTCTTGGACTATTACTCACCATTGTGGGGTCGGCGATTTCCATAGTTGTTGAACCCCAAGGCGCTTTGTCGGTCATCAACACTCAAGTTTGGCGATTGGCCCGTTTAGTGGACTATTACTCACCGTTTTGGGGTCCGGGTCATTTTAGTTGTTGAACCCCAGGTGCGCTTATTTCGGTCATCAACAATGCAATTTTGGCGATTCTGGCCCGTTTGTGGACTAGTACTCACTATTTTGGGGTCGGGGTGATTTCCATTGTTGTTGAACCCCAAGGTGCGCATGTTGGGTCATCAACACTCCAGTTTTGGCGATTCGGCCCGTTTCACGGACTATTACTCACGTTTTGGGGTCCTAGAGTGATTTCCCACGATTAACAAACCACAGGGGTCCGTTTACGTGTCGGTCATCAACACTTGCAGTTTTGGCCGATTCCGGCCCGTTTCGTGGACTATTACTCACCGTTGTGGGGTCAGCGATTTCCATAGTTGTTGAACCCCAAAATTGCCTTTGTCGGTCATCAACACTCATAGTTTTGGCGATTCGGCCCGTTCTTGGATATTACCCCCGTTTTGGGGTCCGGCGATTTCCATAGTTGTTGAACCCCAAGGTGCGCTTATGTGTCGGTCATCAACACTCATAGTTTTGGCGATTCGGCCCGTTCGTGGACTATTACTCACCGTTTTGGGGTCCGGGTCATTACCATAGTTGTTGAACTCCAAGGTGCGCTTATTGTCGGTCATCAACAATCGGTTTTGGCTGATTCTGCCCGTTTTGTGGACTAGTACTCACTATTTTGGGGTCCGGTGATTTCCATAGTTGTTGAACCCCAAGGTGCACTTATGTGTGGGACATCAACACTCACAGTTTTGGCGATTTGGCCCGTTTGTGGACAATTACTCCTGTTTTGGGTCCTGGTGATTTCCACGATTAACAAACCGAGGTCCGTTTACGTTCGGTCTCAACACTTGGTTTTGGCGATTCGGCCCGTTCTTGGACTATTACCACCGTTGTGGGGTCGGCGATTTCCATAGTTGTTGAACCCCAAAGGTGCGCTTATGTGTGGTCATCAACACTCATAGTTTTGGCGATTGCCCGTTGTGGACTATTACTCACGGTTTTGTGGTCCGAGTCATTACCATAGTTGTTGAACCCCAAGGTGCGCTTATGTGCGGTCATCAACAATCTGATTTTGGCTGATTACGGCCCGTTATAGTGGACTAGTACTCACTATTTTGGGGTCGGTGATTTCCATAGTTTTGAACCCCAAGGTCGCTTATGTGGGTCATCAACACTCACAGTTTTGGCGATTCGGCCCGTTTGTGGACTATTACTCCTTGTTTAGGGTCAAGGTGATTTCCACGATTAACAAACCGTGGGGTCCGTTTACGTGTCGGTCATCAAACTTCATGATTTTGCCCGATTCTAGCCCGTTTCTTGGACTATTACTCACCATTGTGGGGTCGGCGATTTCCATAGTTGTTTAACCCGAGTGTCGCTTATGTGTGGTCATCAACACCCATAGTTTTGGCTGATTACGGCGGTTTAAGTGGACTATTACTCACCGTTTTGGGGTCTGAGTCATTACCATAGTTGTTGAACCCCAAGGTGCGCTTATGGTGGTCATCAACACTCATAGTTTTGGCTGATTCTAGCCGTTCTTGGACTATTACTCACCATTGTGGGGTCGAGCGATTTCCATAGTTGTTGAACCCCAAGGTGCGCTTATGTGTGGTCATCAATACTCATAGTTACGGCTGATTAGGCCCGTTTAGTGGACTATTACTCACTTGTTTTGGGGTCTGAGTCATTCTAGTTGTTGAACCCCAAAGGTGCGCTTATGTCGGTCATCAACAATGCAATTTTGGCGATTCGGCCCGTTTGTGGACTAGTACTCACTATTTTGGGGTCGGTGATTTCCATTGTTGTTGAACCCCAAAGGTGCGCTTATGTGTCGGTCATCAACACTCACAGTTTTGGCGATTCGGCCCGTTTCATGGACTATTACTCACAGGTTTGGGGTCTGGAGTGATTTCCCGATTAACAAACCACAGGGTCCGTTTACGTGTCGGTCATCAACACTTGCAGTTTGGCCGACTCTGGCCCGTTCTTGGACTATTACTCACCGTTGTGGGGTCGGCGATTTCCATAGTTGTTGAACCCCAAAGTGCGCTTATGTGCGGTCATCAACACTCATAGTTTTGGCGATTCGGCCCGTTCTTGGACTATTACCCACCGTTGTGGTGTCGAGCGATTTCCATAGTTGTTGAACCCAAAGGTGCGCTTATGTGGTCATCAACACTCATAGTTTTGGCGATTCTGGCCCGTTGTGGACTATTACTCACCGTTTTGGGGTCTGGAGTCATTACCATAGTTGTTGAACTCCAAAGGTGCGCTTATGTGTCGGTCATCAACAATCTGATTTTGGCTGATTCGGCCCGTTTGTGGACTAGTACTCACTATTTTGGGGTCGGGTGATTTCCATAGTTGTTGAACCCCAAGGTGTGCTTAGTGTCGGACATCAACACTCACAGTTTTGGCGATTCGGCCCGTTCGTGGACTATTACTCCTTTGTTTTGGGGTCCTGGTGATTTCCACGATTAACAAACCACAGGGTCCGTTTACGTGTCGGTCATCAACACTTTCATGATTTTGGCGATTCTGGCCCGTTCTGAACTATAACTCACCATTGTGGGGTCCAAGCGATTTCCATAGTTGTTTAACCCCAAAATTGAGCTTATGTGTGGTCATCAACACCCATAGTTTTGGCTGATTACGGCGGTTTAGTGGACTATTACTCACCGTTTTGGGGTCCTGAGTCATTACCATAGTTGTTGAACCCCAAAGGTGCGCTTATGAGTGGTCATCAACACTCATAGTTTGGCTGATTCTAGCCGTTTCTTGGACTATTACTCACCATTGTGGGGTCGAGCGATTTCCATAGTTGTTGAACCCCAAGAGTGCGCTTATGTGTGGTCATCAACACTCATAGTTACGGCTGATTACGGCCCGTTTAGTGGACTATTACTCACCGTTTTGGGGTCACAGGTCATTACGTAGTTGTTGAACCCAAGGTGCGCTATGTGTCGGTCATCAACAATAGCAATTTTGGCGATTACAGCCCGTTTGTGGACTAGTACTCACTATTTTGGGGTCGGGGTGATTTCCATTGTTATTGAACCCCAAGGTGCGCTTATGTGTCGGTCATCAACACTCACAGTTTTGGCGATTCTGGCCCGTTTCATGGACTATTACTCACGTTTTGGGGTCAGGTGATTTCCACGATTAACAAACCACAGGGTCCGTTCAGTGTCGGTCATCAACACTTGCAGTTTTGGCCGACTCGGCCCGTTCTTGGACTATTACTCACCGTTGTGGGGTCGGCGATTTCCATAGTTGTTGAACCCCAAGGTGCGCTTATGTGTCGGTCATCAACACTCATAGTTTTGGCGATTCGGCCCGTTCTTGGACTATTACCCACCGTTGTGGTGTCGGCGATTTCCATAGTTGTTGAACCCCAAGGTGCGCTTATGTGTCGGTCATCAACACTCATAGTTTTGGCGATTCTGGCCCGTTTACGTGGACTATTACTCACCGTTTTGGGGTCTAGGTCATTAACCATAGTTGTTGAACTCCATGGTGCGCTTATGTGTCGGTCATCAACAATCTGAGTTTGGCTGATTCGGCCCGTTTGTGGACTAGTACTCACTATTTTGGGGTCGCAGGTGATTTCCATAGTTGTTGAACCCCAAGGTGCACTTATGTGCCGGACATCAACACTCACAGTTTTGGCGATTCGGCCCGTTCGTGGACTATTACTCACTGTTTTGGGGTCCTTGGTGATTTCCACGATTAACAAACCACAGGGTCCGTTTACATGTCGGTCATCAACACTTGCAGTTTGGCGATTCTGGCCTGTTCTAGAACTATAACTCACCATTGTGGGGTCCCAGCGATTTCCATAGTTGTTGAACCCCAAGGTGCGCTTATGTGTCGGTCATCAACACTCATAGTTTGGCTGATTCGGCCGTTTAGTGGACTATTACTCACCGTTTTGGGGTCTGAGTCATTACCATAGTTGTTGAACCCCAAGGTGCGCTTATGGTCGGTCATCAACAATCATAGTTTTGGCTGATTCTGGCCCGTTTCTGTGGACTAGTTACTCACCATTGTTGGGGTCGAGTGATTTCCATAGTTGTTGAACCCCAAGGTGCGCTTATGTGTGGTCATCAACACTCATAGTTTTGGCGATTCGGCCCGTTTAGTGGACTATTACTCACCGTTTTGGGGTCTGAGGTCATTACCGTAGTTGTTGAACCAAAGCGTGGGCGCTTATTGTCGGTCATCAACAATACATAATTTTGGCGATTCTGGCCCGTTTGTGGACTAGTACTCACTATTTTGGGGTCGGGTGATTTCCATTGTTGTTGAACCCAAGGTGCGCTTATGTGTCGGTCATCAACACTCACAGTTTTGGCGATTCGGCCCGTTTCATGGACTATTACTCACAGTTTTGGGGTCTGGGTGATTTCCGATTAACAAACCACAGGGTCCGTTACGTGTCGGTCATCAACACTTGCAGTTTGGCGACTCGGCCCGTTCTTGGACTATTACTCACCGTTGTGGGGTCGGCGATTTCCATAGTTGTTGAACCCCAAGGTGCTTATGTGTCGGTCATCAACACTCATAGTTTTGGCGATTCTGGCCCGTTCTTGGACTATTACCCACCGTTGTGGGGTCGGCGATTTCCATAGTTGTTGAACCCCAAAGGTGCGCTTATGTGCGGTCATCAACACTCATAGTTTTGGCGATTCGGCCCGTTTAGTGGACTATTACTCACCGTTTTGGGGTCTGAGTCATTAACATAGTTGTTGAACTCCATGAGTGCGCTTATGTGTCGGTCATCAACAATCGCAGTTTTGGCTGATTACGGCCCGTTTGTGGACTAGTACTCACTATTTTGGGGTCCGGGTGATTCTCATAGTTGTTGAACCCCAAGGTGCACTTATGTGTGGTCATCAACACTCCAGTTTTGGCGATTCGGCCCGTTCGTGGACTATTACTCCTTTTTGGGGTCCTTGGTGATTTCCACGATTAACAAACCACAGGTCCGTTTACATGTCGTTCGTCAACACTTGCAGTTTGGCGATTCGACCTGTTTCTTGGACTATTACTCACCGTTGTGGGGTCGGCGATTTCCATAGTTGTTGAACCCAAAGGTGCGCTTATGTGTCGGTCATCAACACTCATAGTTTTGGCGATTCTGCCCGTTCGTGGACTATTACTCACCGTTTTGTGGTCACGGTCATTACCATAGTTGTTGAACCCCAAGGTGCGCTTATGTAGCGGTCATCAACAATGTGATTTTGGTGATTGTGCCCGTTTGTGGACTAGTACTCACTATTTTGGGACCCTCAAAAATTTTTTTAAAATTTTTGGGTTCCCAAAAGGGTTATTAAATAAAACTTTGGGGGAAATAAATTTTTACTGTGGCCCAAACTTTTTGGCCCAAATTGGGGGTTTTTCAAAAATTTTTAAAAACCCAATGCCCGGCAAAAATTCCCGGGTTAAACAATAAACCCTGGCTTTTGGGGTTTTTTTGGGGAAAAAGGGAAAAAATTGGAAAACTTTCCCAAATTTCCACCGACCCAAATGCTTTTTTTGGAATCTTCAAACCCCAAAAAGACCCAAAAAGGGAAAAAAAAAAATTTTTTCCCGAAACCCTTTATTGTTTGGGGGCCCCAAAAGGGTTTTGGGGCTTTTTTCCCCCCCAGGGGGGACCGTTTTGGGCCCGGGCCCCCAAGGGGGGTTTTTCCCCCTTTTTTCCCCAAAAGGATCCCAAAATTTCCTTTAGCCAGCCCCTTTTGGGGGTTGCCCTTGGCATTACTACCCCCAAAAATGCCGTATTCAAAAAACCCCTATGAAACCTTGAATTTAAAAAACCCGGTAAATACCCGGGAAAAACCCTTTCCCAACCCGCCCAAAAACCCAATTTTTCTTTAAATTTTTTCAACCTCAAACCTTGGAACCCTTCCCTTCGTCTTTTAATCCCGCAAACCAATTTCGGTTTAAAAACAAACTTTTTCCCAAAATTTAAATTTTTATTTTTTTTAAGGGGCCCGGGGCCCCCCAGAAAGACTTTCCGGGGGTTTGGGTTTTCCAAAGCCCTTTTTATTTCCCTTTCCCCCTTTCCCGTGTCCAAATCCTGAACCCTTCCAATCTAAATCCAATTTCTTTTCCTACGTATTTTATTTCCCGCCCTTGGTTACCTTTTCCCCCTTTTTTGCGGTTTTTCTTTTTGGGAAACCACTCCGGGTTAAACCCTTTCCTGAAAGGGAAATTTAAAAAGTGGGCATATTTCTCCCGAAAAAAGAAAAATTTTTTCCCTGAAAAAACCTTTGGCCAACTTTTTTTCCCATTCCCGGGTTTTCAAAGATTCCCTTTTAATCCGGGTTTTCCCAATTTGGGTCTTAGGAAAACTTTCCCTAAAACTTTCTTTTAACTAGGTTCTGGTTAAAAGGCGGTAAATAATATCCAAATATTTGGGAAATTTTTCCCTGAAATCCAATGTCCCTGTAAACCTAAAAAATATCAACCCCAAATAAAATTCGGGCATTTTTTCCTAATACCAAAAATTTCCTTCTTTTTTTCCTTTATTTGGGCGAAATTTCTTAACCCAAAAAAATAAAACCCCTTTTATAGTTCTTTTCCCCCAATTTGGGGGGCCCTTTTAAGACCTTTTTGGGGTGGTAAATTTTTAAATGTGTTTTAAAACCCAAGGGGTAAACCAAAAAACTCCAAATTTTTTAGGCAAATTCCCAATACCCTTTTGTTTTTGCCCAAATTTTTCCCTGGGTCCTTTCCCTCCACCCGAAATCTACCCCTTTTCTAAATTTTTTTTTTTTCCAAATTTGTTGAAAAAGGGGGTTTAAATGTTGGGTCTACCTTTAAAAAAAAAGGACAACCACCCTTTTGGGGGTTATCATTACCAAAAGGGGGAAAGGGCGGAAAATTTCAAAATTTTTTCCCCCCTTTTGGGAATATAATTGGGGTCCCCAAAACCCCAAGGGGGGGGTCCCCCAAGTTTTTGGGTTTTGGGTTTTTAATTTTTCTTCCCCTTTGGCCCATTATTTTTTGGGGCCCCAAATTTCCATAAAAAGGGGGACCCTTTTAACCCCGGGGATTTCCCGCCCTTAAAAATCTTGCCCCAACTTTCCAAAAATTTTTAAAACCCCGGGCCTTAAAATTTCCCCACCCAAAAATTCGTCCCTTTCCTTTTTAACCCTTTTTTTGGACCATTACTTCTTGGAAATTAAGAGGGCCGGGCCTTCACCAATGAACAGGGTTATCCCGTTGGCCCTCTTTCGTGTTTCCGAGACCACCTTTTGCGGTCAAGGATTTACCCCTTTGGGTCTGGTATTCTTGATCAACGGAAAAAACTAGCTCTCAGACCCAATGGTTCTATGCGTTCCAAATTATCCAAAAGGGGGGTGCCATTGCCAAAGAGAAGTTTTGGGACAAGCCCATACAAGTTATAACCAGTTTCTGATTTCACCCAAGTTGGTCCATGGCCTTAATACCATTTGGGGCGTTTCCTCAGGCCCATCCCCAGGTTCCTTATCATGGCTGGGAAATTCCATTATTTGGCTGTTCGCCCTCTTTTTGGACTGACTAACCTCCACAATTGTGTGACAGTTGATCCATAGTTCAACCTTTAAAAGGTAACTCCATTTATTATCGGCCAAACCATGGTTGCTGTCCCTTATCAGGCCACACAATTGACATAAATTCTTTTAACAGTAATTTTACTATTTACCCTGGGAATATCACTCGGTTATTACAAGCTCAGTATTATTGGCAAATGGTGATTTATGACTTTGACTCACGTTGCGTTAAACCAATTCAATATTCTTCGATTGGGTCGTTTGTTAACTTCCCAAGTCTTTGGTGTTCCTAAACTGTTTATTTGGTCATTAAAGACGTTCCAATTGGGCGATACCTTCTTGGTTCAATTTCACGATTTTCCCCGATTCAATACAGGTTGCTCGTGCCCCTTATTCGGGCTAACCTCGTTCTGTTCGGCCATTTTAAATCCTTTTGGGAAAGGTTTCCATATTTGAACCCTCGTTTGTCTTCGTTCAAGTGTTAGTTTTGCATTTCCCTTTTTTTGGGATTTATGACATCTATTGGTCCGGTCATCCAAATTGTTGCATAATCTGAGATTATAACTTGTTTTTTGGGCAAAATCTGGCCTAACCTTGTGGCTACGTTCTACAAATTTTGGTTTGGCGTTTTCATTACCTTAAGGTCATATTTAGGGTCCATTGCAACTCCCAGTTTGCGTTACCCCGGTTGTTAGGATATTTCACCTACCATTTGGTTTTGGTAACAATCAATGTTTGGCCTGGATAATTCCTTTTTAAATGTTGTTAACACTTGCCATCTGCATTTCATCTTTTTGGACGTATTTCCCACTTTGGGCGGATTACTCCATTTGTTAACCAAGGTGGCTATGGCGTTCCAACACTCATAGTTTTGGCATTCGGCCCGTTTGTGACTATTACTCACCGTTTGGGGCTAGCTTCCATAGTTGTGAACCCAAGGGCGCTTAGGTGGTTCCAAACAATTGTTTTGGCTATTACCCGTTTGGCTTATTACATTTGTATAACCAATGCAAAGGTTCCATTATTTGGCCTTTCCACGGTCCTTATTATGCTCCATTTGGATTCCCTTTTCTGAGTTGTTTCGAACAACTCCGTTTGTGAAACCTTGAGTTCCGATTATACCAAACTTTGGGCCTTACATTGGGTCAATTCCTAATCTTAACCCAAGGTCCTTATTTGGTCATAACATTTTTGGCTATTACCGTTTGTGGATTATCTCAATTTTGTTTGATTCATGTTTAGTTGGGTTCACCCCAAGTTGCATTTGCCTTCTAGGACCTTTTGGGCTCCCGTTTTGGGGGCATGGCTTCCATAGTTGTTGAACCTACTATGGCTTAAGGTCGTCGGGTATCATATCACAAGGTTTGGTGATTACCTTGGACCCAATCTTTGCATAAATTTTGGGTGGCTGATTTCCCTTTGTTGTTACCCCAAATGTTAATCGGTATAACCCATTAAAGGCGGTTTGCCCGTTGTGTTCTCCCGTTTGGCCTTATTACCACTGTTGAACCGGTGGTGTGTCCATTAACAAAGTGGTCGCCCGTTTGGGTATCTAATCCTTTGGGCCAGGGGGTTTATGGTTTGAACCCCAAAGGGATGTGGTCACAAACTAATTTGGTTGACCTTAGTTCCGTTGGGTGGCCCTTTTACTTTTGGGCCGGTGGGATGGTTCACAATTCTTTCTTAGGCCGTTCCTGGTCCTCAGTTTTGGGTTGGGTATCTTAACAATCCGTTTGGCCGATTCCCTCGTTGGTTGAACTTTTAAATCCCTTTTTATCATTTCCATAGTTTGGAACCCAAGGCTTGTCGGATCAAACTCACCATTTGGCTCTGGCGTTACATGTTAGTTACCAAGTCTTATAGTCGGTCAAACAACGCTTTGGTTGGCCCTGTGATTTACGTTTGTGGATATTCTCATATTTTGGGTGTCATAGGATTCCTCCATACCTTTGTTGACGTTTCCAACTTTTGGTTGGTTCCCGATAACTTATCGTTTGGGTCCTTGGGTTCCGTTTAAACCAGGCGATTCGTGCATACTCAAACCGTTTTGGGGCAAGTCCATTTGGCTGTACCCAGTTGGTGGGTATAGGTCCCAACATTCCAATCATTTTGCTTGGCCGTTTGGCTTTCTCACCTTTTTGTGTTACATGGCTTAATTCAGGTTGTCTAACCAAATTTGTGATGGGTTTGGACTTTCAATTTGGTGATACCAAGTTGAAAGGATTTTGGTATCAAACTATTTTGGCTTGGGTTTTCCATGGTTAATTCTCCGTTTTGGGGTCTGGATTTCCAGATTACCCCAAGGTTTTGTGGTCTCAACACTCAGTTTGCGATTGCCTTTAACTTGTGTAGTTCGGGTTCAAAGCATTTGCCTATGTTGGTTCTAACAATCCCATTGTGGGGTCACCCATTTCTTTGGTTACCAAGGTTTATGTCCGGCATTAACACTCGTTTTGACGGCCCGTTTGTTGGCTCATTCAATTTGGGGCTTTAGGGTTAACCCAAGGGTTTTTGTGGGTATTTCCATATTTGGGTTCAAGTTTGACATTCCTTTGGGGTCATAACTAGGTTTCGATCCCTTTGGATTCTCTTTTGGGCCGGGATTTCCAACAAAGGGCGTTCGGCCCTTAGGTAATCGCTTTGGATTCCCTATATTTCCATGTGGTCAACACCAAGTTTGTACGGTGGCTACTTTCCATTAGTTTGCGTGGCCTTTCGTTATCACTTGGGTTGGCCTTCCTGTTGGTTAAAACGTCCTTCATATTTTGGATTTACCCTTTTGCGTTACTTATTTGGGGCTGATTCCAGTTTGGGTCAGTTATTCCATATTTAACCCAAGGTCTTGGTCGGTCTCCCTTCATGTTGCTGATTCTCGCCTTGGGTTGGATTTATTACCACCTTTGGTCAACACTAGTTGGTGACCCGGTCTTATTTATTGGGCCCCGATTCATAGTTGGTAACCCAATGGCCTTTGTGGTCACATCCTTTTGGCGTGGCATTTAGTTGGTACTAATGGGTACCATATCATGGTTTGGGATTCCCTTTGTTATATCCTTTTTGGGCGTTTTCCTTGTTGGATCCATCACTTGTTGGGTTGCCTTCATGGTTTACCTATTTTGGATACCTAAGGTGTTCGATATTCACCCGGGGTCGAATTACGTGTTTTCCCAACGTTTCTAGGTTGGCCATGGCCGTTTTGGATTTCCTTTTGTGAATTATTTTTACCAATGTTTGTTTGGTCCCAAGGATTTGGAGGCCGGTATAACCCATTTGGGTTGGTGATTTCCATTTAACCGGTCCTTTTTGGCACCAAATTCGGTTTCGTTCGGCCCTTTTGTTAACTCACCTTTTGGGGTGCGATTCAGTTTACCATGTTTGCATTGGCGCGGTTTGTGGCCATTTCCATTTGGGGCTGATCTTCCATATTGTTTGGGAACCCAGGCCTTTGCTAAGTTTGGGGTCGGTCCAGTTTTGAACTCAATTTTGGTCTGTGTGCCGTTTTGACATCCAATTTGGGTGATTCCTGTTTGGCCTTTGCCTTTGGGGTACACCTTGTGGTTTGATCTTACCCTTTGGGCCTTATCCATTCAACCAGCGTTTTGGTGTTTGCCCTTTCTGCTTTCCCGTTGTGGGGTCAGCGATTTCCATAGTTGAACCGTCGTGTCGAAACTCAGTTTTGGGATTCCCGTTTTCTAGTTTTCCCGTTGGGTTGTGAATCGTTTCAACCAAATTTTGGGTTGTTTGTGGCTTAACTAATTTGGGGCTGGGGTTGTGTTAACCAAAAGTTTATTGCGGTATCCCTTGGTTGTTGGACATAATTTGTTAGGGGTATTCCATGTTTTGGTGATTCCGTTCAAACTTCCGGTTTTGGGTCGGTTACATCAACATTCTTGTTTCCCGTTCTTATTTCTCACTCTTTGGGGGTTTCCTGGATATTCTCACCTTTGTTAACCCCAAGGTTGTTGCGGAAGCTTATTTGGGCATCAACCTTTGATGGTTTGGATTCCCTTTTTGGGGACATTATACCTTTGGGTCAGGTCCATGTTGTTGACCCAATGCGCTTTGTGTACGGTTTCAACAATTTTTGGTTCGGACTTCTTTGTCCCCTGTTATTTGGGTCTATTCCTAGTTTTCAACCTTTGTGGTATACCACTTTGGGTTCGGCGTTTTGGATTTACTCACCTTTTGGGCGTTTTCCGATTACAACACCTAGTTTGGTGATGCCCTTGGCTATTCCCACGTTTGGTTGCCCTCCGTGGGGTTTACCATGTTGTTGACCCCAGTGGCTTAGTTCCAACCTTTTTTACGATTGGCGAATGGCTATTCCCTTTGGGTAATCATTACCTTTACTAATTTTGTGTGATATCCAGTTCAATCCGTGTGGCATACTCCAGTTTGGGTTCGGCCTGATTCTCATTTTGGGCGGGTTCACCCTTTGGTTACCCCATTTGCCGGTTCTGGTTTCACATTTGGGCCGGATTTCCATGGTTAACCCAAAGGTGTTTGTATCAACACTTGGTTTTGGCGTTTGGTTCCCTTGGGACTTACTTACTGGTCCGTTTATGTGTTCCAACAAGTTTGGATTCGGCCTTTTTGGACCTGGGCGTTTATTTCTGTGGTCGACATCATTTGTAACCCGTGGCTTTTTGGCATCACATGTTTTGGTTTGGTTGTGACTATTCCTTTGGGTCGGGTCATTTTTACCCATTGTTGCTTCAACAGGTTTTCATTGTGGCATCAAATCGTTTTGGGGTCGGGTTTAGATAAACCTTTTTGGTGGGGTACCAAGTTTTGGTCTTATTTCGGCTAAACTTGGGCGTACGGGGGGATTTCCTTGTGTTGCCCAGTGCGTTTGGTTATAACCTCGTTTGGGAGGCGTTTCATGTTTCCAATTTGGTTTTTGGCTTATCAACCTTGTTTGCCATTTTTTGGGCTAAATCCTTTTGGCGTATCAACCCTTTGTCCCAATTCCTTTAGTGGTATTCCCCAAGTTTTGGCGGTCTTACCTTTTTAACCCCAGTTTTGTCGGCTTCCATGTTTTGGCTCAATTTTTGCCGGATTACTTTAAATCAGGTTTCCTCCGTTTGGCTACCACTTTTTGGGGCGGTTCCCAATTTTCCCCTTGGGGTCCCATCCTTTTGGGTTCTGGGTTTGGAATAACCTTTTTGGGGTTGGATTTTCCATTTACCCGGGTCTATTATTAACCATTTGTTTAAGCGTTTCCTGGTATTAACCCAAGTTTTGGGTGGGATTCCGATATTAACCCCAGGCCGTTTGTGGAAAATACTTGGTTGGGCATTCCCCTTTTGGCAATCCCTTTGGTCGAGTATTCCATTTTGCGGTTGGTTTTGGATTCCCTTTGGTCGGCTTTTGGTTAACCCAGTTTTGTGGTTTCCCTTTTTGACCAATTGGCCGTATCCATTCCTTTTCCAGGTCCTTAGTGGTTTACCCAGGGGGTCTTCATACATTTTTAGTTCGGCCTGTTGGTTTAACTCACTTTTGGGGTCCGGTTTTCCTGTTAACCCAATGCGTTTGGGTTTAACATTTAACCTTTGGGTCGGCTTGTGGTTTAACTCAGTTTTGGGTAGTATTTACATATTTTGGGTCCGGCGTTTCGGCATAACATTGGGATGGCCGTTTGGCATGTTAACCTTGGGTGTGCATTTCCCATTTTTGAACCAAAGGCGTTTGTGGTGTTATCCGTTTTCTGGTCCTTGGGGTTCTGTTTTGGTTCCTTCCGTTTTGAACTGTCCTTTGGCGGTTCTTCCCTTAGTTTTACGGGGCGTATTATTTAACCCTTTGGCTTTGGGGTTTCATAAATCCAAGTTGGTCGGCGTTTGTGGTATTACTCCCGTTTTGGGTCGGGTTTTCGTTAAACTCCAAGGGTTTGTTGGTCGTAACCTATTTTACCGTTGGGCTTTTGTATATTTGGGGTTTACCCTTTGTTTTAACCCCTTTGGCTTATGGTTTCCCGTTCACCCCGTTTGGCATTCCCGTTGTTGGTTTCCTTCCCGGGTCTTGGTTTATCAACCTTTGTTTGAGGGTTTGCCAGTATTGCTTTACGGTCCGGTTTTGGATTTCCCCATATTTCACTTTTGGGCAATTCGGTTGTATTACGGTTGGCACAAATCAGTTTTTGATCGGCCCTTTTGCAACACTAAGTTTGGACGGCCTTTTACTATTACCCTTTGGTGTTTAGTGTTTCGAACCCAAAGTTTCGGTCGCCTTTCGTGGTATCAACTTTTGGGTCTGGGCATTTCCGTTAAACCCGGTTTTGGGTCAAATCATATTGCCATTGGCTGTTTATGGGTACCTATTTTCCAGTTGTGGACCGGAATTCCCTTTGTCTAGCGGTATTGTACTTGCCGAGATTCGATCGTCGGTATCCGATACCTTGTTCAATCTCGTTTCCGGCAAGTCTCTTTACTTGTTCCGTAACACATCATCCGTGATCAACCCCTTGGTCACATTGTGCACATATGATGATGTCCTACCGAGTGGGCGGAGATACCTCTCCGTTTACAAGTGACAAACCCGATCTCGATTCGTGCCAACCGCAGACACTTTCGGAGATACATGGTGCACCTTTATAGTCACCCGATTCGTTGTGGCGTTTGGTACACCAAAGCATTCCCTACGGTATCAGGGAGTTTCACAATCTCATGGTCTAAGGAAAGATACTTGACATTAGAAAAGCTTTAGCATCTGAACTCGATCTTTGTGCTAGGCTTAGTATTGGGTCTTGTCCATCACATCATTCTACTAATGATGTAATCCGTTATCAATGACATCCAATGTCCATGGTTAGAAACCGTAACCATCTGTTGATCAATGAGCTAGTCAATAGAGGCTTACTAGGGACATGGTGTTGTCTATGTATCCACACATGTATCTGAGTTTCCTATCAATACAATTATAGCATGGATAATAAGCGATTATCATGAACAAGGAAATATAATAATAACTAATTTATTATTGCCTCTAGGGCATATTTCCAACAGTCTCCCACTTGCACTAGAGTCAATAATCTAGTTCACATCGTCATGTGATTAACAGCGATAGGTCACATCGCCATGTGACCAACACCCAAAGAGTTTACTAGTGTCGTAAACTAGTTCACATCATCATGTGATTTAGGCTCAATGAGTTACGAGGTTTGATCATGTTTTCTTTGTGAGAGAGGTTTTAGTCAGCAGTGCGAACCTTTCAGATCCGTGTGTGCTTTAAATTTCTAGGTCATATTATAAATCCTGCTTCCGCCCCACTTGGAGCTATTCCAAATGGTTGTTCCACTATCGTATCCTGTTTGCTACTTAGAGTCATTCGGATAGGTGTTAGAGCTTGCATCGGCGTAACCCTTTACGCCGAACTCTTTATCACCTCCATAATCGAGAAACATGTCCTTATTTACTCCAAGGACAATTTTGACCGCTGTCAATGATCCATTCTGGATCATTCTTGTACTATAGTGACTCATGGCAAGGCACACTTCGGTGCGGTACACAGCATAGCATACTATAGAGCCTATGTCGAAGCATAGGGGCGACCTTCGTCCTTTCTCTCTTTTCTGCCGTGGTGAGCTTTTAACTCTTAACTTCATACCTTACAACTCAGGCAAGAACTCCTTCTTTGGTGATCCATCTTGAACACTTTCAAGATTATGTCAAAGTATGTGCTCATTTGAAAGTATTATTAAACATTTTGATCTATCTTATAGATCTTGATGCTTATTGTTCAAGTAGCCTAATCCAGGTTTTCTATTGAAAATCATCTTTCAAATAACCCTATATGCTTTCGAGAAATTCTACATCATTTACGATCATCAATATATCAACAACATATACTCATCAGAAATTCTATAGTGCTCCCACTCACTTCTTTGGAAATACAAGTTTCTCATAAACTTTGTATAAACCCAAAATCTTTGATCATCTCATCAGCGCACATTCCAACTCGAGATGCTTACTCCGGTCCTTAGAAAGGATCGCTGGAGCCAGCATACCTTTAGCATCCTTAGGATCGACAAAACTTTCTGATTGTATCACATACAACCTTTCCTTACTGGCTGGTAAGGAAACTCATTTTGACATCCATCTGCCAGATTTCATAAATGCAGCTTATGCTAACATGATTCCGGCGGACTTAAGCATCGCTACGGATGAGAAAAACTCATCGTAGTCAACTCCTTGAACTTGTGAAAACTCTTACGCCACAAGTCGAGCTTCATAGAAGGTGACATTACCGTCCACGTCCGTCTTCTTCTTAAAGATCCATTTATTTCAATGGCTTGCCGATCATCGGGCAAGTCCACCAAAATCCATGCTTTGTTATGATACATGGATCCTATCTCGGTTTCATGGCTTCTAACCATTTGTCGAATTTGGGCCCACCATTGCTTCTCCATAGCTCGTAGGTTCATTGTTGTCTAGCAACATGACCTTCAAGACAGGATCACCGTACCACTCGGAAGCGATCGCGTCCTTGTCGTCCTCGAGGTTCGGTAGTGACTTGATCCGAAGTTTCATGATCACTATCATAGCTTCTACTTCAATTGGTGTAGGTGCACAGGAACAACTTCTGTGCCCTGCTACACTTGTTGAAGTGACGGTTCAATAACCTCATCAAGTCTCCACCATCCTCCCCTCAACTTTCGAGACAAACTTTTCCTCAAGAAAGGACCGATTCAAGAAACAATCCCTATTGCTTTCGGATCTGAATTAGGAGGTATACCCAACTGTTTTGGGTGTCCTATGAAGATGCATTTTATCCGCTTTGGGTTCGAGCTTATCAACCTGAAACTTTTCCACATAAGCGTCGCAGCCCCAAACTTTCAAGCGACAACTTATGTTTCTCCAAGCGGTGTCGTCTCAGCGGAATTACGTGGTGCCCCATTAAAGTGAGTGCGGTTGTCTCTAATGCCTAACCCATGAGCGATAGTGGTAATTCGATAAGAGACATCATAGTACGCACCATATCAATAGAGTGCAACTATGATGTTCGGACACACCATCACACTACGGTGTTCGGGCGGTATTAATTGTGAAACAATTTGCACAATGTCTTAATTGTGTGCCAAAACTCGTAACTCAGATATTCATCTCTATGATCATATCATAGACATTCTATCCTCTTGTCACGATGATCTTCAACTTCACTCTGAAATTACTTGAACCATTCAATAATTCAGACTTGTGCTTCATCAAGTAAATATACTCAACATCTACTCGAATCATCTGTGAAGTCATAACATAACGATATTCCTTTGCATGCCTCGGCACTCATTGGACTGCACACATCAAAATGTGTTACTTCCAACAAGTTGCTATCTTGTTCCATCTTCTTTGAAACGAGGCTTTTCGGTCATCTTGCCCATGTGGTATGTTTTGCATATCTCAAGTGATTCAAAATCAAGTGAGTCCAAGCGATCCATCTGCATGGAGTTTCATCATGCGTATACACCAATAGACATGGTTTGCATGTCTCAAACTTTTCAAAAGCAGTGAGTCAAAGATCCATCAACATGGAGCTTCTTCATGCGTTTACACCAATATGACTTATATGGCGATTGCCACAAGTAAGTGGTACTATCATTACTATCTTATACTTTTGGCATGAAAATGTGTATTACTACGATCGAGATTCAATAAACCATTCCTTTAGGTGCAAGACCATTGAAGGTATTATTCAAATAAGCAGAGTAACCATTATTCTCCTTAAGTGAATAACCGTATTGCGATAGACATAATCCAATCATGTCTATGTTCAGCATAAACACCAAATGCAATTATTCAGGTTTAATACTAATCTTGATGGTAGAGGGCGTGCGATGTTTGATCACATCAAACTTGGAAACACTTCAACACATATCGTCGGCTCACCTTTAGCTAGTCTCCGTTTATTCGTAGCTTTTGTTTGAGTTACTAACTCTTAGCCGAACGGTATCTAATACCCTGGTGCTACTAGGAGTACTAGTAAAGTACACATTAACATAATGTATATCAATATACTTCTATCGACCTTGCCAGCCTTCTTATCTACCAAGTATCTAGGGTGGTTCGCTCGATGGCTGTTCCCCTATTACGAAGCACTTAGTCTCGGGTTTGGGTTCAACCTTGGGTTTCTTCACTAGAGCAGCAACTGATTTGCCGTTTCATGAAGTGTCCTTGCCCTTACCCTTCTTGAAACTAGTGGTTTCACCAACCATCAACAATTGATGCTCCTTCTTGATTTCTACTTTCGCGGTGTCAAACATCGCGAATCTCTCAAGATCATCATATCTATCCTGATATGTTATAGTTCATCACGAAGCTCTAGCAGCTTGGTGGTAATGACTTTGGAGAAACATCACTATCTCATCACGGAAGATCAACTCCCTCGATTCAAGTGATTGTTGCACTCGGACAATCTGAGCACAAGCTCAACGATTGAGCTTTTCTCCCTGAGTTTGCAGGCTAAGAAAATCGTCGGAGGTCTTATACCTCTTGGCGTGGGCGCGAGCCTGAAATCCCAATTTCAGCCCTCAAAACATCTCATATGTTCATGACGTTTGACGTCTTGGTGCCTCAACTCTAAACCGTTTAAGCGAACTATCACGTAGTTATCAAAGCGTGTATGTCCGATGTTACGTAACATCCACAAGCGGCGTTTGGGGTTCAGCACACTGGCGGTGCATTAAGGACATAAGCTTTCTCTTGTCGCATAATCGCTACTTTCAACTTTCAACTATATTTTCTCTAGGAACATATCTAAGCAGTGGAACTAAAGCGCGAGCTCACGACATAATTTGCAAAGATCTTTTGACTATGTTGGGATAATTAAGTTCATCTCATGAACTCCCACTCGAATAGACATCCCTCTAGTCATCTAAGTGATTACGATCCGAGTCAACTAGGCGTGTCCGATCATCACGTGAGACGGACTAGTCATCATCGGTGAACATCTTCATGTTGATCGTATCTACTATCGACTCATGCTCGACCTTTCGGTCTCCGTGTTCGAGGCCATGTCTGCGCACATGCTAGGCTCGTCAAGTTAACCCCAAGTGTTTTTGCTGTGTAAATCTGTCTTACACCGTTGTATGTGAGCGTAAGAATCGATCACCCGATCATCACGTGGTGCTTAGAAGCGAACGAACTGTAGCGGTGCGCAGTCGAGGAGAACACTTCTTGAAATTTGTGTGAGGATCATCTTATTTACTACCGTCGTTCTAAGTAAACAAGATGCATAAACATAATAAACATCACATGCAATTATATATAGTGACATGATATGGCCAATATCATTTTGCTCCTTTTGATCTCCATCTTCGGGGCTCCATGATCATCATTGTCACCGGCATGACACCATGATCTCCATCATCATGATCTCCATCATCGTGTCTTCATGAAGTTGTCTAGCCAACTATTACTTCTACTACTATGGCTACGGTTAGCAATAAAGTAAAGTAATTACATGGCATTGTTCAATGACACGCAGGTCATACAATAAACAAAGACAACTCCTATGGCTCCTGCGGTTGTCATACTCATCGACATGCAAGTCGTGAATCCTATTACAAGAACATGATCAATCTCATACATCACATATCATTCATCACATTCTTCTTGGCCATATCACATCACATAGCATACCTGCAAAAACAAGTTAGGCGTCCTCTAATTGTTGTTTGCATGTTTCTGATGGCTGCTATGGGTTTCTAGCAAACGTTTCTTACCTCATAAAACCACAGCGTGATATGCCAATTGCTATTTACCCTTCATAAGGACCCTTTTCATCGAATCCGTTCCGACTAAAGTGGGAGGCGGCACCGCTAGCCACCTTATGCACCAAGTGCATGTCGGTCGGTGGAACACTGTCTCACGTGAAATGCGTGTAAGGTCGGTCGGGCTGCTTCATCCCACAATACCGTCGAAACAAGATTGGACTAGTAACGGTAAGCATATTGAACAACATCAACGCCCACAACTACTTTGTGTTCTACTCGTGCAAAGAATCTACGCAATAGACCTAGCTCATGATGCCCTTTGTTGGGGAGCGTGCAGAAATTCAAAATTTTCCTCGTGTCACCAAGATCTATCTATGGAGAAACTAGCGAGGGAAGGAGAGTGCATCTACATACCCTTGTAGATCGCTAAGCGAGCGTTCATGTGAGCAGGGTTGATGGAGTCGTGCTCGTCGTGATTCAAATCACGGAGATCCTAGTGCGAGCAGACGGCACCTCCGCGTTCAACACGTACAGCCGGTGGCGTCTCACGCCTTGATCCAGCAAGGAGAGAGGAGAGGTTGAGAAGACTCCATCCAGCAGCAGCACAATGGCATGGTGGTCATGGAGGAGAGTGGCAATCCCATGAGCCGCCAAGCACCAAGGGAGGAGGAGGAGGAGGCAGGGCTGCACCAGAGGAGAGAACTCATGTGTGTTGGGCAGCCCAAAACCTCAAGTATATATAGGGAAAGGGGCTGCGCCCCTTTGGAATTTCCACCCCAGGGTGCGGCCAGCCCTAGATGGGACTTGGGGGCGGCCAAGAGGGAGGAGTGCCTCCCAAGTCAAGTGGAGGCCCTCCCCTTGGGGTTTCCCCTTCCCATGCGCATGGGCCTTGGGGGCTGGTGCCCTTGGCCCATTATGGCTAGGGCGCCCCCTACAGCCCATGCTACTGTATTGGACGTGGTGGAACAATTTCACGGACCTCCGGACCCCTCAGGAATCCTCCGGAACCTACAGAGCTTCGGTACAATCTGAAAAAACTCGAACTTTCCGGAACCCGAACAACAACTTTCCATATATAAATCTTTACCTCCGGACCATTCGGAACTCCTCGTGGCGTCCGGGATCTCATCAGGACTCGAACAACATTCGGTAACCACATACAAACTTCCTTTATAACCCTAAGCGTCATTGAACCTTAAGTGTGTAGACCCTACGGGTTGGGAGACATGTAGACATGACCGAGGCGTTCTCGGTCAATAACCAACAGCGGGATCTGGATACCCATGTTGGCTCCCACATGTTCCACGATGATCTCATCGGATGAACCACGATGTCAAGGACTCAATCGATCCGTATACAATTCCCTTTTTCTAGCGATATTGTACTTGCCGAGATTCGATCGTCGGTATCCGATACCTTGTTCAATCTCGTTTCGGCAAGTCTCTTTACTCGTTCCGTAACACATCATCCGTGATCAACCCGTGGTCACATTGTGCACATTATGATGATGTCCTACCGAGTGGGCCGAGATACCTCTCCGTTTACGAGTGACAAATCCGATCTCGATTCGTGCCAACCCAGAGACACTTTCGGAGATACTGTAGTGCACCTTTATAGTCACCCGATTCGTTGTGGCGTTTGGTACACCAAAGCATTCTCACGGTATCAGGAGTTGCACAATCTCATGGTCTAAGGAAAAGATACTTGACATTAGAAAAGCTTTAGCATCTGAACTACGATCTTTGTGCTAGGCTTAGTATTGGGTCTTGTCCATCACATCATTCTACTAATGATGTGATCCGTTATCAATGACATCCAATGTCCATGGTTAGAAACCGTAACCATCTATTGATCAATGAGCTAGTCAATAGAGGCTTACTAGGGACATGGTGTTGTCTATGTATCCACACATGTATCTGAGTTTCCTATCAATACAATTATAGCATGGATAATAAGCGATTATCATGAACAAGGAAATATAATAATAACTAATTTATTATTGCCTCTAGGGCATATTTCCAACAATCGCAGCTTTGGCCAATTCTGGCCCGTTTGTGGACTAGTACTCACTATTTTTGGGGTCCGGGGTGATTTCCATAGTTGTTGAACCCCAAAGGTGCGCTTATGTAGCCGGTCATCAACACTCACAGTTTTGGCGATTCGGCCCGTTTATTGGACTATTACTCCTTTGTTTAGGGGTCTGGGTGATTTCCACGATTAACAAACCGTGGGGTCCGTTTACGTGTCGGTCATCAACACTCACAGTTTTGGCGATTCTAGCCCGTTCTTGGACTATTACTCACCATTGTGGGGTCCGGCGATTTCCATAGTTGTTGAACCCGAAGGTGCGCTTATGTCTCGGTCATCAACACTCATAGTTTTGGCGATTCTGGCCCATTTAGTGGACTATTACTCACCGTTTTGGGGTCTGAGTCATTACCATAGTTGTTGAACCCCAAGGTGCGTTTATGTGTCGGTCATCAACAATGCATGATTTTGGCGATTACGGCCCGTTTGTGGACTAGTATTCACTATTTTGGGGTCGAGGTGATTTCCATAGTTGTTCAACCCCAAGGTGCGCTTATGTGTGGGTCATCAACACTCACAGTTTTGGCGATTCGGCTGTTTCATGGACTATTACTCCTTTGTTTTGGGGTCTGGGTGATTTGCGAGTAACAAACCACAGGGTCCGTTTACGTGTCGGTCATCAACACTTTCATGATTTTGGCGATTCTGGCCCGTTCTTGGACTATAACTCACTATTGTGGGGTCCAGCGATTTCCATAGTTCTTTAACCCCAAAGTGCGCTTATGTGCGGTCACCAACACCCATAGTTTTGGTGATTACGGCGATTTAGTGGACTATTACTCACCGTTTTGGGGTCTTGAGTCATTACCATAGTTGTTGAACCCCAAAGTGCGCTTATGTGTGGGTCATCAACAATCGCAGATTTTGGCGATTCTGGCCCGTTTGTGGTGGTACTCACCGTTTTGGGGTCGATAGTCATTTCCATAGTTGTTGAACCCCAAGGTGCGCTTATGAGTCGGTCATCAACACTCATAGTTTTGGCTGATTCTGGCGGTTTAGTGGACTATTACTCACCGTTTTGGGGTCTGAGTCATTACCATAGTTGTTGAACCCCAAAGGTGCGCTTATGAGTCGGTCATCAACACTCATAGTTTTGGCTGATTCTAGCCGTTTCTTGGACTATTACTCACCATTGTGGGGTCGGCGATTTCCATAGTTGTTGAACCCCAAGGTGCGCTTATGAGTCGGTCATCAACACTCATAGTTTTGGCTGATTCTAGCCGTTTCTTGGACTATTACTCACCATTGTGGGGTCCGGCGATTTCCATAGTTGTTGAACCCCAAGGTGCGCTTATGTGTCGGTCGACAACACTCATAGTTCTGGCTGATTACGGCCCGTTTAGGGGACTATTACTCAACGTTTTGGGGTCTGGAGTCATTACCGTAGTTGTTGAACCCCAAAGTGCGCTTATGTGTCGGTCATCAACAATGTAATTTTGGCGATTCTGGCCCGTTTGTGGACTAGTACTCACTGTTTTGGGGTCGGGGTGATTTCCATTGTTGTTGAACCCCAAAGGTGCGCTTATGTGTCGGTCATCAACACTCATAGTTTTGGCGATTCTGGCCCGTTTCATGGACTATTACTCATAGTTTTGGGGTCTGGAGTTATTTCCACGATTAACAAACCACAGGGTCCGTTTCGTCTCGTTCATCAACACTTGCAGTTTTGGCCGACTCTGGCCCGTTTTCTTGGACTATTACTCACCTTTGTGGGGTCCCGAAGCGATTTCCATAGTTGTTGAACCCCAAGGTGCGCTTATGTGTCGGTCATCAACGCTCATAGTTTTGGCGATTCTGGCCCGTTCGTGGACTATTACTCACCGTTTTGGGGTCTGAGTCATTACCATAGTTGTTGAACTCCAAGTGCGCTTATGTGTCGGTCATCAACAATGTGATTTTGGCGATTCGGCCCGTTTGTGGACTAGTACTCACTATTTTGGGGTCGGGGTGATTTCCATAGTTGTTGAACCCCAAAGTGCGCTTATGTGTCGGTCATCAACACTCACAGTTTGGCGATTCTGGCCCGTTTAAGTGGACTATTACTCACTGTTTTGGGGTCCTTGGTGATTTCCACGATTAACAAACCACAGGTCCGTTTACGTGTCGATCGTCAACACTTGCAGTTTTGGCGATTCTGGCCCGTTCTTGGACTATTACCCACCGTTGTGGGGTCGAGCGATTTCCATAGTTGTTGAACCCCAAAGTGCGCTTATGTGTGGTCATCAACACTCATAGTTTTGGCGATTCTGGCCCGTTTAAGTGGACTATTACTCACCGTTTTGGGGTCTGAGTCATTACCATAGTTGTTGAACTCCAAGGTGCGCTTATGTGTCGGTCATCAACAATACATGATTTTGGCTGATTCTGCCCGTTTGTGGACTAGTACTCACTATTTTGGGGTCGGGGTGATTCTCATAGTTGTTGAACCCCAAGGTGCACTTATGTGCCGGTCATCAACACTCACATTTTGGCTGATTACGGCCCGTTTAGTGGACTATTACTCACTGTTTTGGGGTCCTTGGTGATTTCCACGATTAACAAACCACAGGGTCCGTTTACATGTCGATCGTCAACACTTGCATTTTGGCGATTAAGCTGTTCTTGGACTATTACTCACCGTTGTGGGGTCGGCGATTTCCATAGTTGTTGCACCCCAAGGTTCGCTTATGTGTCGGTCATC
Source organism: Aegilops longissima (assembly GCA_021605205.1). Taxonomy (NCBI): domain Eukaryota; kingdom Viridiplantae; phylum Streptophyta; class Magnoliopsida; order Poales; family Poaceae; genus Aegilops; species Aegilops longissima. The sequence continues at coordinate 654,600,314 of CM038681.1, read as the reverse complement.
AACACTCGTAGTTTTGGCTGATTCTAGCCCGTTTCGTGGACTATTACTCACCGTTTTGTGGTCACAGGTCATTAACATAGTTGTTGAACCCCAAGGTGCGCTTATGTGTACGGTCATCAACAATGTGATTTGGCTGATTACGGCCCGTTTGTGGACTAGTACTCACTATTTTGGGGTCGAGGTGATTTCCATAGTTGTTGAACCCCAAGGTGCGCTTATGTGTCGGTCATCAACACTCACGAGTTTTGGCGATTCGGCCCGTTCATGGACTATTACTCCTTTGTTTAGGGGTCTGGGTGATTTCCACGATTAACAAACCGTGGGGTCCGTTTACGTGTCGGTCATCAACACTTTCATGATTTTGCCCGATTCTAGCCCGTTTCTTGGACTATTACTCACCATTGTGGGGTCGAAGCGATTTCCATAGTTGTTGAACCCCAAAAGTGCGCTTATGTGTCGGTCATCAACACTCATAGTTTTGCGATTCTGGCCCGTTTAGTGGACTATTACTCACCGTTTTGGGGTCAGGAGTCATTACCATAGTTGTTGAACCCCAAGGGCGTTTATTTGTGGGTCATCAACAATGTGATTTTGGCGATTCGGCCCGTTTGTGGACTAGTATTCACTATTTTGGGGTCGAGGTGATTTCCATAGTTGTTGAACCCCAAAGTGCGCTTATGTGTCGGTCATCAACACTCACAGTTTTGGCGATTCTGGCCCGTTCATGGACTATTACTCACTGTTTTGGGGTCTGGGTGATTTCCACGAGTAACAAACCACAGGGTCCGTTTACGTGTCGGTCATCAACACTTTCATGATTTTGGCGATTCGGCCCGTTCTAGAACTATAACTCACCATTGTGGGGTCCCCAGCGATTTCCATAGTTGTTTAACCCCAAAGGTGCGCTTATGTGTGGGTCATCAACACCCATAGTTTTGGCGATTACGGCGGTTTGTGGACTATTACTCACCGTTTTGGGGTCTGAGTCATTACCATAGTTGTTGAACCCCAAAGGTGCGCTTATGAGTCGGTCATCAACACTCATAGTTTTGGCTGATTCTAGCCCGTTTCTTGGACTATTACTCACCATTGTGGGGTCGGCGATTTCCATAGTTGTTGAACCCCAAGTGCGCTTATGTGTGGTCATCAACACTCATAGTTACGGCTGATTCTGGCCCGTTTCGTGGACTATTACTCACCGTTTTGGGGTCTGAGTCATTACGTAGTTGTTGAACCCCAAGGTGCGCTTATGTGTCGGTCATCAACAATACATAATTTTGGCGATTCTGGCCCGTTTGTGGACTAGTACTCACTATTTTGTGGTCGAGTGATTTCCATTGTTGTTGAACCCCAAAGTGCGCTTATGTATCGGTCATCAACACTCACAGTTTTGGCGATTCTGGCCCGTTCATGGACTATTACTCACAGTTTTGGGGTCTGGGTGATTTCCCGATTATCAAACCACAGGGTCCGTTTACGTGTCGGTCATCAACACTTGCAGTTTTGGCCGACTCTGGCGTTCTTGGACTATAACTCACTATTTTGGGGTCCCAGCGATTTCCATAGTTGTTTAACCCCAAAGTGCGCTTATGTGTGGGTCATCAACACCCATAGTTTTGGCTGATTCTGGCGGTTTAGTGGACTATTACTCACCGATTTGGGGTCTTGGAGTCATTACCATAGTTGTTGAACCCCAAGGTGCGCTTATGTGTCGGTCATCAACAATGTGATTTTGGGCGATTACAGCCCGTTTGTGGTGGTACTCACTATTTTGGGGTCGATGGTGATTTCCATAGTTGTTGAACCCCAAAGGTGCGCTTATGTGTCGGTCATCAACACTCATAGTTTTGGCTGATTCTAGCCGTTTCTTGGACTATTACTCACCATTGTGGGGTCTGAGCGATTTCCATAGTTGTTGAACCCCAAGGTGCGCTTATGGTCGGTCATCAACACTCATAGTTTTGGCTGATTCTAGCCCGTTTCTTGGACTATTACTCACCATTGTGGGGTCGGCGATTTCCATAGTTGTTGAACCCCAAGGTGCGCTTATGTGTGGATCGACAACACTCATAGTTCTGGCTGATTCTGGCCCGTTTAGTGGACTATTACTCACCGTTTTGGGGTCTGGAGTCATTACCGTGGTTGTTGAACCCCAAGGTGCGCTTATGTGTCGGTCATCAACAATGCAATTTTGGCGATTCTGGCCCGTTTGTGGACTAGTACTCACTATTTTGGGGTCGGGGTGATTTCCATTGTTGTTGAACCCAAGGTGCGCTTATGTGTCGGTCATCAACACTCACAGTTTTGGCGATTACGGCCCGTTTCATGGACTATTACTCATAGTTTTGGGGTCTGGGTGATTTCCACGATTAACAAACCACAGGGTCGTTTCGTGTCGTTCATCAACACTTGCAGTTTTGGCCGACTCGGCCCGTTTTCTTGGACTATTACTCACCTTTGTGGGGTCCCAGCGATTTCCATAGTTGTTGAACCCCAAGGTGCGCTTATGTGTCGGTCATCAACGCTCATAGTTTTGGCGATTCGGCCCGTTCGTGGACTATTACTCACCGTTTTGGGGTCTGAGTCATTACCATAGTTGTTGAACTCCAAGGTGCGCTTATGTGTCGGTCATCAACAATGTGATTTGGCTGATTCTGGCCCGTTTGTGGACTAGTACTCACTATTTTGGGGTCGGGTGATTTCCATAGTTGTTGAACCCCAAAGGTGCGCTTATGTGTCGGTCATCAACACTCACAGTTTTGGCGATTCTGGCCCGTTCGTGGACTATTACTCACTGTTTTGGGGTCCTTGGTGATTTCCACGATTAACAAACCACAGGGTCGTTTACGTGTCGATCGTCAACACTTGCAGTTTTGGCGATTCTGGCCCGTTCTTGGACTATTACCCACCGTTGTGGGGTCGAAGCGATTTCCATAGTTGTTGAACCCCAAGGTGCGCTTATGTGTTGGTCATCAACACTCATAGTTTTAGCGATTCTGGCCCGTTTAGTGGACTATTACTCACCGTTTTGGGGTCTGGAGTCATTACCATAGTTGTTGAACTCAAGGTGCGCTTATGTGTCGGTCATCAACAATCGCGATTTGGCTGATTACGGCCCGTTTGTGGACTAGTACTCACTATTTTGGGGTCGGGGTGATTCTCATAGTTGTTGAACCCCAAGGTGCACTTATGTGTCGGTCATCAACACTCACATTTTGGCGATTCTGGCCCGTTTAGTGGACTATTACTCCTGTTTTGGGGTCCTTGGTGATTTCCACGATTAACAAACTCTGAGGTCCGTTTACATGTCGATGCGCCAACACTTGCAGTTTTTGGCGATTCGGCTGTTCTTGGACTATTACTCACCGTTGTGGGGTCGGCGATTTCCATAGTTGTTGAACCCCAAGGTGCGCTTATGTGTCGGTCATCAACACTCATAGTTTTGGCCGACTCTAGCCGTTCGTGGACTATTACTCACCGTTTTGTGGTCTGAGTCATTAACATAGTTGTTGAACCCCAAGGTGCGCTTATGTGTGGGTCATCAACAATGTGATTTGGCTGATTACGGCCCGTTTGTGGACTAGTACTCACTATTTTGGGGTCGGGGTGATTTCCATAGTTGTTGAACCCCAAGGTGCGCTTATGTGGGTCATCAACACTCACGATTTTGGCGATTACGGCCCGTTCGTGGACTATTACTCCTTTGTTTAGGGGTCTGGGTGATTTCACGATTAACAAACCGTGGGGTCCGTTTACGTGTCGGTCATCAACACTTTCATGATTTTGCCCGATTCTAGCCCGTTTCTTGGACTATTACTCACCATTGTGGGGTCGAAGCGATTTCCATAGTTGTTGAACCCCAAAGTGCGCTTATGTGGGTCATCAACACTCATAGTTTTTGCGATTACGGCCCGTTTAGTGGACTATTACTCACCGTTTTGGGGTCTGGAGTCATTACCATAGTTGTTGAACCCCAAGGGCGTTTGTTGTCGGTCATCAACAATGCGATTTTGGCGATTCTGGCCCGTTTGTGGACTAGTATTCACTATTTTGGGGTCGAGGTGATTTCCATAGTTGTTGAACCCCAAGGTGCGCTTATGTGTCGGTCATCAACACTCACAGTTTTGGCGATTCTGGCCCGTTCATGGACTATTACTCCTTTGTTTTGGGGTCTGGGTGATTTCCACGATAACAAACCACAGGGTCCGTTCGTGTCGGTCATCAACTTTTCATGATTTTGGCGATTCTGGCCCGTTCTAGAACTATAACTCACCATTGTGGGGTCCCAGCGATTTCCATAGTTGTTTAACCCCAAGGTGCGCTTATGTGTGGTCATCAACACCCATAGTTTTGGCGATTCGGCGATTTAGTGGACTATTACTCACCGTTTTGGGGTCTGAGTCATTACCATAGTTGTTGAACCCCAAAGGTGCGCTTATGGTCGGTCATCAACACTCATAGTTTTGGCTGATTCTAGCCCGTTTCTTGGACTATTACTCACCATTGTGGGGTCGGCGATTTCCATAGTTGTTGAACCCCAAAGTGCGCTTATGTGTGGTCATCAACACTCATAGTTACGGCTGATTCGGCCCGTTTAGTGGACTATTACTCACCGTTTTGGGGTCACAGAGTCATTACCGTAGTTGTTGAACCCCAAGGTGCGCTTATGTCGGTCATCAACAATGTAATTTTGGCGATTCTGGCCCGTTTGTGGACTAGTACTCACTATTTTGGGGTCGAGTGATTTCCATTGTTGTTGAACCCCAAGGTGCGCTTATGTGTCGGTCATCAACACTCACATTTTGGCGATTCGGCCCGTTCATGGACTATTACTCACGGTTTTGGGGTCTGGGTGATTTCCACGATTATCAAACCACAGGGTCCGTTTACGTGTCGGTCATCAACACTTGCGGTTTGGCGACTCGGCCCGTTTTTGGACTATTACTCACCGTTGTGGGGTCGGCGATTTCCATAGTTGTTGAACGCAAGGTGCGCTTATGTCGGTCATCAACACTCATAGTTTTGGCGATTCTGGCCCGTTCTTGGACTATTACCCACCGTTGTGGGGTCGGCGATTTCCATAGTTGTTGAACCCCAAAGGTGCGCTTATGTGTGGTCATCAACACTCATAGTTTCGCCGATTCTGCCCGTTTAGTGGACTATTACTCACCGTTTTGGGGTCTGAGTCATTACCATAGTTGTTGAACTCCAAGGTGCGCTTATGTGTCGGTCATGAACAATGTGATTTGGTGATTACGGCCCGTTTGTGGACTAGTACTCACTATTTTGGGGTCGGGTGATTTCCATAGTTGTTGAACCCCAAGGTGCGCTTATGTGTCGGTCATCAACACTCACGAGTTTGGCGATTCTAGCCCGTTTAAGTGGACTATTACTCCTGTTTTGGGGTCCTTGGTGATTTCCACGATTAACAAACCACAGGGTCCGTTTACGTGTCGATCGTCAACACTTGCAGTTTTGGCGATTCTGGCCCGTTCTTGGACTATTACCCACCGTTGTGGGGTCGAAGCGATTTCCATAGTTGTTGAACCCCAAGGTGCGCTTATAACCGGTCATCAACGCTCATAGTTTTGGCGATTCTGGCCCGTTCATGGACTATTATTCACTGTTTTGGGGTCACAGGTCATTACCATAGTTGTTGAACTCCAAGGCGGCGCGTATGTCGATCATCAACAATGCAGATTTGGCTGATTACGGCCCTTTTTGGACTAGTACTCACTATTTTAGGGTCAGGAGTTATTCCCATAGTTGTTGAACCCCAAGGTGCACTTATGTGTCGGTCATCAACACTCACGAGTTTGGCGATTCTGGCCCGTTTCGTGGACTATTACTCACTGTTTTGGGGTCCTTGGTGATTTCCCGATTAACAAACCTGAGGTCCGTTTACATGTCGATCGTCAACACTTGCAGTTTTGGCGATTCTGCTGTTCTTGGACTATTACTCACCGTTGTGGGGTCGGCGATTTCCATAGTTGTTGAACCCCAAGGTGCGCTTATGTGTCGGTCATCAACACCCATAGTTTGGCTGATTCGGCGGTTTAGTGGACTATTACTCACCGTTTGGGGTCTTGGAGTCATTACCATAGTTGTTGAACCCCAAGGTGCGCTTATGTGTCGGTCATCAACAATCGCAGATTTTGGCGATTCTGGCCCGTTTGTGGACTAGTACTCACTATTTTGGGGTCTAGTAGTGATTTCCATAGTTGTTGAACCCCAAGGTGCGCTTATGTGTCGGTCATCAACACTCCAGTTTTGGCGATTAAGGCCCGTTTCATGGACTATTACTCCTTGTTTAGGGGTCCTAAGTGATTTCCACGATTAACAAACCGTGGGGTCCGTTTACGTGTCGGTCATCAACACTTTCGCATGATTTTGGCGATTCTAGCCCGTTCTTGGACTATTACTCACCGTTGTGGGGTCGGCGGTTTCCATAGTTGTTGAACCCCAAAGGTGCGCTTATGTGTCGGTCATCAACACTCATAGTTTTGGCCGACTCTGGCCTGTTCGTGGACTATTACTCACCGTTTTGGGGTCTGGAGTCATTACCATAGTTGTTAAACCCCAAGGTGCGTTTATGTGTCGGTCATCAACAATCATGTTTTGGCGATTCGGCCCGTTTGTGGACTAGTACTCACTATTTTGGGGTCGGGGTGATTTCCATAGTGCTGCACAATCTGCAGCGGCACCTGCGTGCGGTGGGTTCTGATCGATGGATGCTCTACCACAGATCTGAGCGCCCTACACCTCCGCTGGTCCACTCATTTGGGCCAATTGGCTGCTCCATCGCCCGGAGGAGGATCTCGATCTTGTCAATCGGTTGTGCTGGCGGGGGCCAAGCTTTGCCCTCTCCTTCTTCGTCATATTCTCGAGTGGCCATTTCCGTCGGTTCATCGCCTTGTGTTGTCAAACCAAAGCGGATCTCCCTCAACCTGGCCAACTTGACACAGTACGCGGCCGTGATCTGCCGCAATCGGTGTTCTAAATGGCATGACCGTCAGCTCGATCTGCCGTGTAAGAGAGTGCGGGTGGGTGGGGAGATGGCGAGGTGGACTTGGAGAGAGGGAGGAGATGGCGCCGATGAGTAATTGTGGAATGTGAATCACCATGGTGGCGGTTATGCATTCGGCGAGAGGCGGCCCGTGCAAATTTTCGTGAGGACTAAACTGCCCCAGTTAAAGCGCGTCCCCACCTTGTCACGTCTGGCCCCTCGTTTAGTAATTTCGCATACTTTCATGGAGATACTACCCGTGCCCGTTTTTGTCTGCCGTTAGATCGACATCAGCGAGCGGTTCTAAAAAGCCCAACCACTCTAAAACTTGTAATCATATCGAGGTGTGGCTAGGTCTCGATCGGTGACGATTAACCAAGTCTTAGTCAAGTGACATAACATGCAAAGAAAGAAAAAAACTAAAAAGAAAATTTTACATGAATCTCAATGTAAAATCTCACGAGATATATATAATGCGGACTGAAACTTAGAAGTCGGTCAAATGAGCCTTAGGAAGACTGAACATATTAACACGGTTACCTCGGTTCGTGGGAAAGATGAATAGAGACTAACCTGCGTCTATGGTGAGGCCAATCGGAGCTTGAGGTAATAAACATGATATACGATGATTAGACTCCATAGGAGATTATAGCGGGGTGTTCTTTGAGAAGAACAAATGGGTCGAATGAGCGAGATGTGTCCCATGTGGCAGGGGTTTAGGGAGGCAATTTATCTATCGGCTTTGAGGATATTTGTTATGTTGGGGTTGATTGGACCTTGAAATTAGGGTAGGTGGTGGTTAGTTATGTCGGGTGAGGCTATATAAGGGCTTTGGTGGCGATGGGGTGGAGTGCTCTATTTCCGTTCGTCTTTAAGACACTTGGTTGCAATAGTTGTACATGCAAACACATGGTGCTCTATATCAAATGCTTTGCTCGGTGCTTGGCGGACACAATCATGCATGGATGTGTATATGGCCATGTAATGGCGAGAACCTAGCTAATCGACTCTGACTTCTCCAACCACGTTGGCATTGTGGACTCGGGAAGAGCACCTATAGCATGTTGTTCTTCCTCGGGGCAGGCTGATCAACGAGGGGATCGGTGAGGCAAAGGTTGTCGTCACTTCTTACGTGCGGTGGAGTACATTGTGGCAGTTATAGTGGCATATCGGCGACATGGTGGCTCGCCTCCTCGGCGAGATGCTGAATCGAGACACGCCCATGCGCTCATCTTGGTGACAAAAATTTGATGATTTCCTCCTCAAGAATAATTTGCTTCACAGTGTAACAAGCACATTGATCTCCACTATCACTTCATAGGTGGCGGCATCGATAAAGAGCGCGGCGGTCATCGATTTCATCGGGACTGGTGAGCAGAAGGTGGAATTCGACAAAGGCTGTGGGTCACGTCTGGTTCCAACAGCTGCGGACAATGTCGGGATCATCAACATCCGACCTGTTCGATAGGGTTGGGGAAAATGTGGGTTTCAACCTGTCTTCCCGGTATTATCGATATGGTGTTCATGGTTTTTACTCTGTTGTGATTGATTCCCGATAATGATGGTGAGTAATTCCCCATAGGCGTGGGAGATGTAGGTGAGTGGTAAGATTCATTTGTGCCTATTTTATATGTCATGATTTGCAATCTAGTAGTATGATTTGTCTAGTAAGTTGTTATACTATGGTGAACTCTATGTGTGTTGTCAATTTAAGGCCCGAGCAACATGATCTCAATACCTACAGGTAACACATATTATTTAGGAGATATGTAACCTCTATTGTGACGGTTGGACATATAAGGGCCAAAGACAATCTGAGATAACGGTGATCCATCAAACATAATGCTTGGTTCGGTCCAAGGACCTTAATTATGGAAGCGACCACTTTCAGTGTAGCGATTTCCATAGTTGTTGAACCCCAAGGTGCGCTTATGTGTCGGTCATCAACACTCATAGTTTTGGCCGATTTTGGCCCGTTTCGTGGACTATTACTCACTGTTTTGGGGTCCTGGAGTCATTACCATAGTTGTTGAACTCCAAGGTGCGCTTATGTGTCGGTCATCAACAATCGTAGTTTTGGCTGATTCTGGCCCGTTTTGTGGACTAGTACTCACTATTTTGGGGTCCAGGAGTGATTTCCATAGTTGTTGAACCCCAAGGTGCGCTTATGTGTCGGTCATCAACACTCACAGTTTTAGCCGATTCTGGCCCGTTTCGTGGACTATTACTCACTGTTTTGGGGTCCTTGAGTGATTTCCACGATTAACAAACCCTGGGGTCCGTTTACGTGTCGGTCGTCAACACTTGCAGTTTTGGCGATTCTGGCCCGTTCTTGACTATTACCCACCGCTGGGGTCCCGGCGATTTCCATAGTTGTTGAACCCCAAGGTGCGCTTATGTGTCGGTCATCAACACTCATAGTTTTGGCCGATTTTGGCCCGTTTCGTGGACTATTACTCACCGTTTTGGGGTCCTGGAGTCATTACCATAGTTGTTGAACTCCAAGGAGCGCGTATGTGTCGGTCATCAACAATCACAGTTTTGGCTGATTCTGGCCCTTTTTTTGGACTAGTACTCACTATTTTAGGGTCCAGGAGTGATTCCCACAGTTGTTGAACCCCAAGGTGCACTTATGTGTCGGTCATCAACACTCACAGTGTTGGCCAATTCTGGCCCGTTTCATGGACTATTACTCACTGTTTTGGGGTCCTTGAGTGATTTCCACGATTAACAAACCCTGGGATCCGTTTACATGTCGGTCGTCAACACTTGCAGTTTTGGCCGATTCTGCCTGTTTCTTGGACTGTTACTCACCGTTGTGGGGTCCCGAAGCGATTTCCATAGTTGTTGAACCCCAGGGTGCGCTTATGTGTCGGTCATCAACACTCATAGTTTTGGCGGATTCTGGCCCGTTTCGTGGACTATTACTCACCGTGTTGTGGTCCTGGAGTCATTACCATAGTTGTTGAACCCCAAGGTACGCTTATGTGTCGGTCATCAACAATCGCTGTTGGGGAACGTAGCAGAAATTCAAAATTTTCCTACGTGTCACCAAGATCTATCTATGGAGAAACTAGCAACGAGGGGAAGGAGAGTGCATCTACATACCCTTGTAGATCGCTAAGCGGAAGCGCTCATGTGAACGGGGTTGATGGAGTCGATGCTGTCGTGATTCAAATCACCGGAGATCCTAGTGCCGAACGGACGGCACCTCCGCGCTCAACACACGTGACAGCCCGGTGACGCCTCCCACGCCTTGATCCAGCAAGGAGAGAGGAGAGGTTGAGGAAGACTCCATCCAGCAGCAGCACAACGGCATGGTGGTGATGGAGGAGAGTGGCATCCCAGCAGGCTTCGCCAAGAACCAAGGGAGAGGAGGAGGAGGAGAGGCAGGGTTGCACCAAGAGGGAGAGAACTCATGTGTGTTGGGCAGCCCAAAACCTCAAGTATATATAGGGGAAAGGGGCTGCCCCTTTAGGGTTTCCCACCCCAAGGGGTGCGGCCAGCCCTAGATGGGACTTGGGGCGGTTAAGAGGGGAGGAGTGCCTCCCAAGTCAAGTGGAGGCCCTCCCCTTAGGGTTTCCCCTTCCCATGCAAGATGGGCCTTGGGGGCTGGTGCCCTTGGCCCATTATGGCTAGGGCGCCCCCACAACCCATGCTACTGTATTGGACGTGGTGGAACATTTCCGGACCTCCCGACCCTCCGAATCCTCCGAACCTTCCGAAGCTTCCCGATACAATACCGAAAAAACTCGAACTTTTCCTAACCCAACAACAACTTTCCATATATAAATCTTTACCTCCGACCATTCGGAACTCCTCGTGACGTCCAGGATCTCATCCGGACTCCAACAACATTCGTAACCACATACTAACTTCCTTTATAACCCTAGTGTCATTGAACCTTAAGTATGTAGACCCTACGGGTTCGGAGACATGTAGACATGACCGAGACGTTCTCCGGTCAATAACCAACAGCGGATCTGGATACCCATGTTGGCTCCTACATGTTCCACGATGATCTCATCGGATGAACCACGATGTCAAGGACTCAATCGATCCCGTATACAATTCCCTTTGTCTAGCGGTATTGTACTTACCCGAGATTCGATCGTCGGTATCCCGATACCTTGTTCAATCTCGTTTCCGCAAGTCTCTTTACTTGTTCCAGAACACATCATCCGTGATCAACCCCTTGGTCACATTGTGCACATTATGATGATGTCCTACCGAGTGGGCCCAGAGATACCTCTCCGCTTTTACGGAGTGACAAACCCCAGTCTCGATTCGTGCCAACCCAACAGACACTTTCGGAGATACCGTAGTGCACCTTTATAGTCACCCATTACGTTGTGACGTTTGGTACACCCAAAGCATTCCTACGGTATCCGGAGTTTCACAATCTCATGGTCTAAGGAAAAGATACTTGACATTAGAAAAGCTTTAGCATACTTAACTACGATCTTTGTGCTAGGCTTAGTATTGGGTCTTGTCCATCACATCATTCTACTAATGATGTAATCCGTTATCAATGACATCCAATGTCCATGGTTAGGAAACCGTAACCATCTATTGATCAATGAGCTAGTCAATAGAGGCTTACTAGGGACATGGTGTTGTCTATGTATCCACACATGTATCTGAGTTTCCTATCAATACAATTATAGCATGGATAATAAACGATTATCGTGAACAAGGAAATATAATAATAACTAATTTATTATTGCCTCTAGGGCATATTTCCAACAGTCTCCCACTTGCACTAGAGTCAATAATCTAGTTCACATCGTCATGTGATTAACACTGATAGGTCACATCGCCATGTGACCAACACCCAAAGAGTTTACTAGTGTCTGTAAACTAGTTCACATCATCATGTGATTTAGGCTCAATGAGTTCTGAGGTTTGATCATGTTTTCTTTGTGAGAGAGGTTTTAGTCAACGGGTCTGAACCTTTCAGATCCGTGTGTGCTTTGCAAATTTCTAGGTCATATTATAAATCCTGCTTCCACGCCCCACTTGGAGCTATTCCAAATGGTTGTTCCACTATACGTATCCTGTTTGCTACTTAGAGTCATTCGGATAGGTGTTAGAGCTTGCATCGACGTAACCCTTTACGCCGAACTCTTTATCACCTCCATAATCGAGAAACATGTCCTTATTTACTCCAAGGACAATTTTGACCGCTGTCCAATGATCCATTCCTGGATCATTCTTGTACCCTTGAGTCGACTCATGGCAAGGCACACTTCCGTGCGGTACACAAGATAGCATACTATAGAGCCTATGTCTGAAGCATAGGGACGACCTTCGTCCTTTCTCTCTTTTCTGCCGTGGTCGAGCTTTTAACTCTTAACTTCATACCTTACAACTCAGGCAAGAACTCCTTCTTTGATCGATCCATCTTGAACACTTTCAAGATTATGTCAAGGTATGTGCTCATTTGAAAGTATTATTAAACATTTTGATCTATCTTATAGATCTTGATGCTTATTGTTCAAGTAGCCTAATCCAGGTTTTCTATTGAAAATCATCTTTCAAATAACCCTATATGCTTTCCAGAAATTCTACATCATTTCGATCATCAATATGTCAACAACATATACTCATCGAAATTCTATAGTGCTCCCACTCACTTCTTTGGAAATACAAGTTTCTCATAAACTTTGTATAAACCCAAAATCTTTGATCATCTCATCAAAGCGCACATTCCAACTCCGAGATGCTTACTCCGGTCCTTAGAAAGGATCGCTGGAGCCAGCATACCTTTTAGCATCCTTAGGATCGACAAAACTTTCGATTGTATCACATACAACCTTTCCTTACGAAAACTGGTAAGGAAACTCATTTTGACATCCATCTCGCCAGATTTCATAAATGCAGCTTATGCTAACATGATTCCGACGGACTTAAGCATCGCTACGGATGAGAAAAACTCATCGTAGTCAACTCCTTGAACTTGTGAAAACTCTTCGCCACAAGTCGAGCTTCATAGAAGGTGACATTACCGCCCACGTCCGTCTTCTTCTTAAAGATCCATTTATTTCAATGGCTTGCCGATCATCGGCAAGTCCACCAAAGTCCATGCTTTGTTATGATACATGGATCCTATCTCGGATTTCATGGCTTCTAACCATTTGTCGGAATTTGGGCCCACCATTGCTTCTCCATAGCTCGAGGTTCATTGTTGTCTAGCAACATGACCTTCAAGACAGGATCACCGCACCACTCGGAAGCAAGACGCGTCCTTGTCGTCCTACGAGGTTCGGTAGTGACTTGATCCGAAGTTTCATGATCACTATCATAAGCTTCTACTTCAATTGGTGTAGGTGGCACAGGAACAACTTCCTGTGCCCTGCTACACACTTGTTGAAGTGACGGTTCAATAACCTCATCAAGTCTCCACCATCCTCCCACTCAACTTTCCGAGACAAACTTTTCCTCAAGAAAGGACCCGATTCAAGAAACAATCCCTATTGCTTTCGGATCTGAATTAGGAGGTATACCCAACTGTTTTGGGTGTCCTATGAAGATGCATTTTATCCGCTTTGGGTTCGAGCTTATCAACCTGAAACTTTTCCACATAAGCGTCGCAGCCCCAAACTTTCAAGAAACGACAACTTATGTTTCTCCAAACGGTGTCGTCTCAACGGAATTACGTGGTGCCCCATTAAAGTGAGTGCGGTTGTCTCTAATGCCTAACCCATGAACGATAGTGGTAATTCGATAAGAGACATCATGGTACGCACCATATCCAATAGAGTGCAACTATGATGTTCGGACACACCATCACACTACGGTGTTCCAGGCGGTATTAATTGTGAAACAATTTGCACAATGTCTTAATTGTGTGCCAAAACTCGAACTCAGATATTCATCTCTATGATCATATCATAGACATTCTATCCTCTTGTCACGATGATCTTCAACTTCACTCTGAAATTACTTGAACCATTCAATAATTCAGACTTGTGCTTCATCAAGTAAATATACTCAACATCTACTCAATCATCGTGAAGTCATAACATAACGATATTCATTTGATGCCAAAGACTCATTGGACTGCACACATCAAAATGTGTTACTTCCAACAAGTTGCTATCTTGTTCCATCTTATCAAACCGAGGCTTTTCAGGTCATCTTGCCCATGTGGTATGTTTTGCATATCTCAAGTGATTCAAAATCAAGTGAGTCCAAACGATCCATCTGCATGGAGTTTCATCATGCGTATACACCAATAGACATGGTTTGCATGTCTCAAACTTTTCAAAAACGAGTGAGTCCAAAGATCCATCAACATGGAGCTTCTTCATGCGTTTTACACCAATATGACTTATATGGCAGTGCCACAAGTAAGTGGTACTATCATTACTATCTTATACTTTTGGCATGAAAATGTGTATTACTACGATCGAGATTCAATAAACCATTCCTTTAGGTGCAAGACCATTGAAGGTATTATTCAAATAAACAGAGTAACCATTATTCTCCTTAATGAATAATCAGTATTGCGATAGACATAATCCAATCATGTCTATGTTCAACGCAAACACCAAATGCAATTATTCAGGTTTAATACTAATCTTGATGGTAGAGGGAGCGTGCGATGTTTGATCACATCAAACTTGGAAACACTTCCAACACATATCGTCAGCTCACCTTTAGCTAGTCTCCGTTTATTCTGTAGCTTTTGTTTCGAGTTACTAACTCTTAGCAACCGAACCGGTATCTAATACCCTGGTGCTACTAGGAGTACTAGTAAAGTACACATTAACATAATGTATATCCAATATACTTCTATCGACCTTGCCAGCCTTCTTATCTACCAAGTATCTAGGGTGGTTCCGCTCCAGTGGCTGTTCCCCCTATTACAGAAGCACTTAGTCTCGGGTTTGGGTTCAACCTTGGGTTTCTTCACTAGAGCAGCAACTGATTTGCCGTTTCATGAAGTGTCCCTTGCCCTTACCCTTCTTGAAACTAGTGGTTTCACCAACCATCAACAATTGATGCTCCTTCTTGATTTCTACTTTCGCGGTGTCAAACATCGCGAATCTCTCAAGGATCATCATATCTATCCCTGATATGTTATAGTTCATCACGAAGCTCTAGCAGCTTGGTGGTAATGACTTTGGAGAAACATCACTATCTCATCTGGAAGATCAACTCCCACTCGATTCAAGTGATTGTTGCACTCAGACAATCTGAGCACAAGCTCAACGATTGAGCTTTTCTCCCTGAGTTTGCAGGCTAAGAAAATCGTCGGAGGTCTTATACCTCTTGACGTGGGCACGAGCCTGAAATCCCAATTTCAGCCCTCAAAACATCTCATATGTTCCGCGACGTTTCGAAAAACGTCTTCGGTGCCTCAACTCTAAACCGTTTAACTGAACTATCACGTAGTTATCAAAACGTGTATGTCCGATGTTCGAAACATCCACAAACGACGTTTGGGGTTCAGCACACTGAGCGGTGCATTAAGGACATAAGCTTTCTACTGTCCGCATAATCGCTACTTTCAACTTTCAACTATATTTTCTCTAGGAACATATCTAAACAGTGGAACTAAAGCGCGAGCTCACGACATAATTTGCAAAGATCTTTTGACTATGTTCAGGATAATTAAGTTCATCTCATGAACTCCCACTCAGATAGACATCCCTCTAGTCATCTAAGTGATTACACGATCCGAGTCAACTAGGCCGTGTCCGATCATCACGTGAGACGGACTAGTCATCATCGGTGAACATCTTCATGTTGATCGTATCTACTATACGACTCATGCTCGACCTTTCGGTCTCCGTGTTCCGAGGCCATGTCTGCACATGCTAGGCTCGTCAAGTTAACCCCAAGTGTTTTTGCTGTGTAAATCTGTCTTACACCCGTTGTATGTGAACGTAAGAATCGATCACACCCGATCATCACGTGGTGCTTAGAAGTTTACTTAACTGTAGCAACGGTGCACGATCGGGGAGAACACTTCTTGAAATTTTGTAAGGGATCATCTTATTTACTACCGTCGTTCTAAGTAAACAAGATGCATAAACATAATAAACATCACATGCAATTATATATAGTGACATGATATGGCCAATATCATTTTGCTCCTTTGATCTCCATCTTGGGGCTCCATGATCATCATTGTCACCGCATGACACCATGATCTCCATCATCATGATCTCCATCATCGTGTCTTCATGAAGTTGTCTCGCCAACTATTACTTCTACTACTATGGCTACCGTTAGCAATAAAGTAAAGTAATTACATGGCATTGTTCAATGACACGCAGGTCATACAATAAACAAAGACAACTCCTATGGCTTCTGCCGGTTGTCATACTCATCGACATGCAAGTCGTGAATCCTATTACAAGAACATGATCAATCTCATACATCACATATCATTCATCACATTCTTCTTGGCCATATCACATCACATAGCATACCCTGCAAAAACAAGTTAGACGTCCTCTAATTGTTGTTTGCATGTTTTACGTGGCTGCTATGGGTTTCTAGCAAGAACGTTTCTTACCTACGCAAAACCACAACGTGATATGCCAATTGCTATTTACCCTTCATAAGGACCCTTTTCATCGAATCCGTTCCGACTAAAGTGGAGAGGCGGCACCGCTAGCCACCTTATGCACCAAGTGCATGTCACCGGTGGAACCTGTCTCACGAAGAGTACGTAAGGTCGGTCCGGCTGCTTCATCCCACAATACCGTCAAACAAGATTGGACTAGTAACGGTAAGCATATTGAACAACATCAACGCCCACAACTACTTTGTGTTCTACTCGTGCAAAGAATCTACGCAATAGACCTAGCTCATGATGCCTTTGCTGGGGAACGAGCAGAAATTCAAAATTTTCCCACGTGTCACCAAGATCTATCTATGGAGAAACTAGCAACGAGGGAAGGAGAGTGCATCTACATACCCTTGTAGATCGCTAAGCGGAAGCGTTCATGTGAACGGGGTTGATGGAGTCGACTCGTCGTGATTCAAATCACCGGAGATCCTAGTGCCGAACGGACGGCACCTCCGCGCTCAACACACGTACAGCCGGTGACGCCTCCCACGCCTTGATCCAGCAAGGAGAGAGGGAGAGGTTGAGGAAGACTCCATCCAGCAGCAGCACAATGGCATGGTGGTCATGGAGGAGAGTGGCATCCCCAGGCTTCGCCAAGCACCAAGGGAGAGGAGGAGGAGGAGAGGCAGGCTGCACCAAGAGGGAGAGAACTCATGTGTGTTGGGCAGCCCAAAACCTCAAGTATATATAGGGGAAAGGGGCTGCGCCCCTTTAGGGTTTCCACCCCAAGGGTGCGGCCAGCCCTAGATGGGACTTGGGGCGGTTAAGAGGGGAGGAGTGCCTCCCAAGTCAAGTGGAGGCCCTCCCCTTAGGGTTTCCCCTTCCCATGCGCATGGGCCTTGGGGGCTGGTGCCCTTGGCCCATTATGGCTAGGGCGCCCCCCACAGCCCATGCTACTGTATTGGACGTGGTGGAACAATTTACGGACCTCCGGACCCCTCCGAATCCTCCGAACCTTCCGAAGCTTCCGGTACAATACCGAAAAACTCGAACTTTTTCGGAACCCAACAACAACTTTCCATATATAAATCTTTACCTCCGGACCATTCGGAACTCCTCGTGACGTCCAGGATCTCATCCGGACCAACAACATTCGGTAACCACATACAAACTTCCTTTATAACCCTAGCGCCATCGAACCTTATGTGTAGACCCTACGGGTTCGGGAGACATGTAGACATGACCGAGACGTTCTCCGTCAATAACCAACAGCGGGATCTGGATACCCATGTTGGCTCCTACATGTTCCACGATGATCTCATCGGATGAACCACGATGTCAAGGACTCAATCGATCCCGTATACAATTCCCTTTTTCTAGCGATATTGTACTTGCCCGAGATTCGATCGTCGGTATCCCGATACCTTGTTCAATCTCGTTTCCGGCAAGTCTCTTTACTCGTTCCGTAACACATCATCCCGTGATCAACCCCGTGGTCACATTGTGCACATTATGATGATGTCCTACCGAGTGGGCCCAGAGATACCTCTCCGTTTACGAGTGACAAATCCATCTCGATTCGTGCCAACCCAATGACACTTTCGGAGATACCTGTAGTGCACCTTTATAGTCACCCGATTACGTTGTGACGTTTGGTACACCCAAAGCATTCCTACGGTATCCGGAGTTGCACAATCTCATGGTCTAAGGAAAAGATACTTGACATTAGAAAAGCTTTAGCATACGAACTACGATCTTTGTGCTAGGCTTAGTATTGGGTCTTGTCCATCACATCATTCTACTAATGATGTGATCCCGTTATCAATGACATCCAATGTCCATGGTTAGGAAACCGTAACCATCTGTTGATCAATGAGCTAGTCAATAGAGGCTTACTAGGGACATGGTGTTGTCTATGTATCCACACATGTATCTGAGTTTCCTATCAATACAATTATAGCATGGATAATAAACGATTATCGTGAACAAGGAAATATAATAATAACTAATTTATTATTGCCTCTAGGGCATATTTCCAACAATCGCAGCTTTGGCCAATTCTGGCCCGTTTTGTGGACTAGTACTCACTATTTTGGGGTCCAGGAGTGATTTCCATAGTTGTTGAACCCCAAGGTGCGCTTATGTGTCGGTCATCAACACTCACAGTTTTGGCCGATTCTGGCCCGTTTATTGGACTATTACTCACTGTTTAGGGGTCCTGGAGTGATTTCCACGATTAACAAACCGTGGGGTCCGTTTACGTGTCGGTCATCAACACTCACAGTTTTGGCCGATTCTAGCCCGTTTCTTGGACTATTACTCACCATTGTGGGGTCCCGAAGCGATTTCCATAGTTGTTGAACCCGAAGGTGCGCTTATGTCTCGGTCATCAACACTCATAGTTTTGGCCGATTCTGGCCCATTTCGTGGACTATTACTCACCGTTTTGGGGTCCTGGAGTCATTACCATAGTTGTTGAACCCCAAGGTGCGTTTATGTGTCGGTCATCAACAATCGCAGTTTTGGCCGATTCTGGCCCGTTTTGTGGACTAGTATTCACTATTTTGGGGTCCAGGAGTGATTTCCATAGTTGTTCAACCCCAAGGTGCGCTTATGTGTCGGTCATCAACACTCACAGTTTTGGCCGATTCTGGCCTGTTTCATGGACTATTACTCACTGTTTTGGGGTCCTGGAGTGATTTGCACGAGTAACAAACCCTGGGGTCCGTTTACGTGTCGGTCATCAACACTCGCAGTTTTGGCCGATTCTGGCCCGTTTCTTGGACTATAACTCACTATTGTGGGGTCCCAAAGCGATTTCCATAGTTCTTTAACCCCAAGGTGCGCTTATGTGTCGGTCACCAACACCCATAGTTTTGGCTGATTCTGGCCAGTTTCGTGGACTATTACTCACCGTTTTGGGGTCTTGGAGTCATTACCATAGTTGTTGAACCCCAAGGTGCGCTTATGTGTCGGTCATCAACAATCGCAGTTTTGGCCGATTCTGGCCCGTTTTGTGGACTGGTACTCACCGTTTTGGGGTCCAGTAGTCATTTCCATAGTTGTTGAACCCCAAGGTGCGCTTATGAGTCGGTCATCAACACTCATAGTTTTGGCTGATTCTGGCCAGTTTCGTGGACTATTACTCACCGTTTTGGGGTCCTGGAGTCATTACCATAGTTGTTGAACCCCAAGGTGCGCTTATGAGTCGGTCATCAACACTCATAGTTTTGGCTGATTCTAGCCCGTTTCTTGGACTATTACTCACCATTGTGGGGTCCCGAAGCGATTTCCATAGTTGTTGAACCCCAAGGTGCGCTTATGAGTCGGTCATCAACACTCATAGTTTTGGCTGATTCTAGCCCGTTTCTTGGACTATTACTCACCATTGTGGGGTCCCGAAGCGATTTCCATAGTTGTTGAACCCCAAGGTGCGCTTATGTGTCGGTCAACAACACTCATAGTTCTGGCTGATTCTGGCCCGTTTCGGGGACTATTACTCAACGTTTTGGGGTCCTGGAGTCATTACCGTAGTTGTTGAACCCCAAGGTGCGCTTATGTGTCGGTCATCAACAATCGCAATTTTGGCCGATTCTGGCCCGTTTTGTGGACTAGTACTCACTGTTTTGGGGTCCAGGAGTGATTTCCATTGTTGTTGAACCCCAAGGTGCGCTTATGTGTCGGTCATCAACACTCATAGTTTTGGCCGATTCTGGCCCGTTTCATGGACTATTACTCATAGTTTTGGGGTCCTGGAGTTATTTCCACGATTAACAAACCCTGGGGTCCGTTTACGTCTCGTTCATCAACACTTGCAGTTTTGGCCGACTCTGGCCCGTTTTCTTGGACTATTACTCACCTTTGTGGGGTCCCAAAGCGATTTCCATAGTTGTTGAACCCCAAGGTGCGCTTATGTGTCGGTCATCAACGCTCATAGTTTTGGCCGATTCTGGCCCGTTTCGTGGACTATTACTCACCGTTTTGGGGTCCTGGAGTCATTACCATAGTTGTTGAACTCCAAGGTGCGCTTATGTGTCGGTCATCAACAATCGCATTTTGGCTGATTCGCCCGTTTGTGGACTAGTACTCACTATTTTGGGGTCCAGGAGTGATTTCCATAGTTGTTGAACCCCAAGGTGCGCTTATGTGTCGGTCATCAACACTCACAGTTTTGGCCGATTCTGGCCCGTTTCGTGGACTATTACTCACTGTTTTGGGGTCCTTGAGTGATTTCCACGATTAACAAACCCTGGGGTCCGTTTACGTGTCGGTCGTCAACACTTGCAGTTTTGGCCGATTCTGGCCCGTTTCTTGGACTATTACCCACCGTTGTGGGGTCCCGAAGCGATTTCCATAGTTGTTGAACCCCAAGGTGCGCTTATGTGTCGGTCATCAACACTCATAGTTTTGGCCGATTCTGGCCCGTTTCGTGGACTATTACTCACCGTTTTGGGGTCCTGGAGTCATTACCATAGTTGTTGAACTCCAAGGTGCGCTTATGTGTCGGTCATCAACAATCGCAGTTTTGGCTGATTCTGGCCCGTTTTGTGGACTAGTACTCACTATTTTGGGGTCCAGGAGTGATTCTCATAGTTGTTGAACCCCAAGGTGCACTTATGTGTCGGTCATCAACACTCACATTTTTGGCTGATTCTGGCCCGTTTCGTGGACTATTACTCACTGTTTTGGGGTCCTTGAGTGATTTCCACGATTAACAAACCCTGGGGTCCGTTTACATGTCGGTCGTCAACACTTGCAGTTTTGGCCGATTCTGGCCTGTTTCTTGGACTATTACTCACCGTTGTGGGGTCCCGAAGCGATTTCCATAGTTGTTGAACCCCAAGGTGCGCTTATGTGTCGGTCATCAACACTCATAGTTTTGGCCGATTCTGGCCCGTTTCGTGGACTATTACTCACCGTTTTGTGGTCCTGGAGTCATTACCATAGTTGTTGAACCCCAAGGTGCGCTTATGTGTCGGTCATCAACAATCGCAGCTTTGGCTGATTCTGGCCCGTTTTGTGGACTAGTACTCACTATTTTGGGGTCCAGGAGTGATTTCCATAGTTGTTGAACCCCAAGGTGCGCTTATGTGTCGGTCATCAACACTCACAGTTTTGGCCGATTCTGGCCCGTTTCATGGACTATTACTCACCGCTTAGGGTCTGAGTGATTTCCACGATTAACAAACCGTGGGGTCCGTTTACGTGTCGGTCATCAACACTCGCAGTTTTGGCCGATTCTAGCCCGTTTCTTGGACTATTACTCACCATTGTGGGGTCCCGAAGCGATTTCCACAGTTGTTGAACCCCAAGGTGCGCTTATGTGTCGGTCATCAACACTCATAGTTTTGGCCGATTCTGGCCCGTTTCGTGGACTATTACTCACCGTTTTGGGGTCCGGGAGTCATTACCATAGTTGTTGAACCCCAAGGAGCGTTTATTTGTGGGTCATCAACAATCGTGATTTTGGCCGATTTCGCCCGCTTTGTGGACTAGTACTCACTATTTTGGGGTCCAGTAGTGATTTCCATAGTTGTTGAACCCCAAGGTGCGCTTATGTGTCGGTCATCAACACTCACAGTTTTGGCGATTCGCCCGCTTTCATGGACTATTACTCACTGTTTTGGGGTCCTGGAGTGATTTCCACGAGTAACAAACCCTAGGGTCCGTTTACGTGTCGGTCATCAACACTCGCAGTTTTGGCCGATTCTGGCCCGTTTCTAGAACTATAACTCACCATTGTGGGGTCCCAAAGCGATTTCCATAGTTGTTTAACCCCAAGGTGCGCTTATGTGTCGGTCATCAACACCCATAGTTTTGGCAGATTCGCTGGCCAGTGGACTATTACTCACCGTTTTGGGGTCCTGGAGTCATTACCATAGTTGTTGAACCCCAAGGTGCGCTTATGAGTCGGTCATCAACACTCATAGTTTTGGCTGATTCTAGCCCGTTTCTTGGACTATTACTCACCATTGTGGGGTCCCGAAGCGATTTCCATAGTTGTTGAACCCCAAGGTGCGCTTATGTGTCGGTCATCAACACTCATAGTTCGGCTGATTCTGGCCCGTTTCGTGGACTATTACTCACCGTTTTGGGGTCCTGGAGTCATTACCGTAGTTGTTGAACCCCAAGGTGCGCTTATGTGTCGGTCATCAACAATCGCAATTTTGGCCGATTCTGGCCCGTTTTGTGGACTAGTACTCACTATTTTGTGGTCCAGGAGTGATTTCCATTGTTGTTGAACCCCAAGGTGCGCTTATGTGTCGGTCATCAACACTCACAGTTTTGGCCGATTCTGGCCCGTTTCATGGACTATTACTCACAGTTTTGGGGTCCTGGAGTGATTTCCACGATTATCAAACCCTGGGGTCCGTTTACGTGTCGGTCATCAACACTTGCAGTTTTGGCCGACTCTGGCCGTTTCTTGGACTATAACTCACTATTTTGGGGTCCCAAAGCGATTTCCATAGTTGTTTAACCCCAAGGTGCGCTTATGTGTCGGTCATCAACACCCATAGTTTTGGCTGATTCTGGCCAGTTTCGTGGACTATTACTCACCGATTTGGGGTCTTGGAGTCATTACCATAGTTGTTGAACCCCAAGGTGCGCTTATGTGTCGGTCATCAACAATCGCAGTTTTGGACGATTCTGGCCCGTTTTGTGGACTGGTACTCACTATTTTGGGGTCCAGTAGTGATTTCCATAGTTGTTGAACCCCAAGGTGCGCTTATGTGTCGGTCATCAACACTCATAGTTTTGGCTGATTCTAGCCCGTTTCTTGGACTATTACTCACCATTGTGGGGTCCCGAAGCGATTTCCATAGTTGTTGAACCCCAAGGTGCGCTTATGAGTCGGTCATCAACACTCATAGTTTTGGCTGATTCTAGCCCGTTTCTTGGACTATTACTCACCATTGTGGGGTCCCGAAGCGATTTCCATAGTTGTTGAACCCCAAGGTGCGCTTATGTGTCGGTCATCAACACTCATAGTTCTGGCTGATTCTGGCCCGTTTCGTGGACTATTACTCACCGTTTTGGGGTCCTGGAGTCATTACCGTAGTTGTTGAACCCCAAGGTGCGCTTATGTGTCGGTCATCAACAATCGCAATTTTGGCCGATTCTGGCCCGTTTTGTGGACTAGTACTCACTATTTTGGGGTCCAGGAGTGATTTCCATTGTTGTTGAACCCCAAGGTGCGCTTATGTGTCGGTCATCAACACTCACAGTTTTGGCCGATTCTGGCCCGTTTCATGGACTATTACTCACAGTTTTGGGGTCCTGGAGTGATTTCCACGATTAACAAACCCTGGGGTCCGTTTACGTGTCGGTCATCAACACTTGCAGTTTTGGCCGACTCTGGCCCGTTTTCTTGGACTATTACTCACCGTTGTGGGGTCCCGAAGCGATTTCCATAGTTGTTGAACCCCAAGGTGCGCTTATGTGTCGGTCATCAACACTCATAGTTTTGGCCGATTCTGGCCCGTTTCGTGGACTATTACTCACCGTTTTGGGGTCCCGAGTCATTACCATAGTTGTTGAACTCCAAGGTGCGCTTATGTGTCGGTCATCAACAATCGCATTTTGGCTGATTTCGCCCGCTTTGTGGACTAGTACTCACTATTTTGGGGTCCAGGAGTGATTTCCATAGTTGTTGAACCCCAAGGTGCGCTTATGTGTCGGTCATCAACACTCACAGTTTTGGCCGATTCTGGCCCGTTTCGTGGACTATTACTCACTGTTTTGGGGTCCTTGAGTGATTTCCACGATTAACAAACCCTGGGGTCCGTTTACGTGTCGGTCGTCAACACTTGCAGTTTTGGCCGATTCTGGCCCGTTTCTTGGACTATTACCCACCGTTGTGGGGTCCCGAAGCGATTTCCATAGTTGTTGAACCCCAAGGTGCGCTTATGTGTTGGTCATCAACACTCATAGTTTTGGCCGATTCTGGCCCGTTTCGTGGACTATTACTCACCGTTTTGGGGTCCTGGAGTCATTACCATAGTTGTTGAACTCCAAGGTGCGCTTATGTGTCGGTCATCAACAATCGCAGTTTTGGCTGATTCTGGCCCGTTTTGTGGACTAGTACTCACTATTTTGGGGTCCAGGAGTGATTCTCATAGTTGTTGAACCCCAAGGTGCACTTATGTGTCGGTCATCAACACTCACAGTTTTGGCCGATTCTGGCCCGTTTCGTGGACTATTACTCACTGTTTTGGGGTCCTTGAGTGATTTCCACGATTAACAAACCCTGGGGTCCGTTTACATGTCGGTCGTCAACACTTGCAGTTTTGGCCGATTCTGGCCTGTTTCTTGGACTATTACTCACCGTTGTGGGGTCCCGAAGCGATTTCCATAGTTGTTGAACCCCAAGGTGCGCTTATGTGTCGGTCATCAACACTCATAGTTTTGGCCGATTCTAGCCCGTTTCGTGGACTATTACTCACCGTTTTGTGGTCCTGGAGTCATTAACATAGTTGTTGAACCCCAAGGTGCGCTTATGTGTCGGTCATCAACAATCGCAGTTTTGGCTGATTCTGGCCCGTTTTGTGGACTAGTACTCACTATTTTGGGGTCCAGGAGTGATTTCCATAGTTGTTGAACCCCAAGGTGCGCTTATGTGTCGGTCATCAACACTCACAGTTTTGGCCGATTCTGGCCCGTTTCGTGGACTATTACTCACTGTTTAGGGGTCCTGGAGTGATTTCCACGATTAACAAACCGTGGGGTCCGTTTACGTGTCGGTCATCAACACTCGCAGTTTTGGCCGATTCTAGCCCGTTTCTTGGACTATTACTCACCATTGTGGGGTCCCGAAGCGATTTCCACAGTTGTTGAACCCCAAGGTGCGCTTATGTGTCGGTCATCAACACTCATAGTTTTGGCCGATTCTGGCCCGTTTCGTGGACTATTACTCACCGTTTTGGGGTCCTGGAGTCATTACCATAGTTGTTGAACCCCAAGGTGCGTTTATTTGTCGGTCATCAACAATCGCAGTTTTGGCCGATTCTGGCCCGTTTTGTGGACTAGTATTCACTATTTTGGGGTCCAGGAGTGATTTCCATAGTTGTTGAACCCCAAGGTGCGCTTATGTGTCGGTCATCAACACTCACAGTTTTGGCCGATTCTGGCCCGTTTCATGGACTATTACTCACTGTTTTGGGGTCCTGGAGTGATTTCCACGAGTAACAAACCCTGGGGTCCGTTTACGTGTCGGTCATCAACACTCGCAGTTTTGGCCGATTCTGGCCCGTTTCTAGAACTATAACTCACCATTGTGGGGTCCCAAAGCGATTTCCATAGTTGTTTAACCCCAAGGTGCGCTTATGTGTCGGTCATCAACACCCATAGTTTTGGCTGATTCTGGCCAGTTTCGTGGACTATTACTCACCGTTTTGGGGTCCTGGAGTCATTACCATAGTTGTTGAACCCCAAGGTGCGCTTATGAGTCGGTCATCAACACTCATAGTTTTGGCTGATTCTAGCCCGTTTCTTGGACTATTACTCACCATTGTGGGGTCCCGAAGCGATTTCCATAGTTGTTGAACCCCAAGGTGCGCTTATGTGTCGGTCATCAACACTCATAGTTCTGGCTGATTCTGGCCCGTTTCGTGGACTATTACTCACCGTTTTGGGGTCCTGGAGTCATTACCGTAGTTGTTGAACCCCAAGGTGCGCTTATGTGTCGGTCATCAACAATCGCAATTTTGGCCGATTCTGGCCCGTTTTGTGGACTAGTACTCACTATTTTGGGGTCCAGGAGTGATTTCCATTGTTGTTGAACCCCAAGGTGCGCTTATGTGTCGGTCATCAACACTCACAGTTTTGGCCGATTCTGGCCCGTTTCATGGACTATTACTCACAGTTTTGGGGTCCTGGAGTGATTTCCACGATTATCAAACCCTGGGGTCCGTTTACGTGTCGGTCATCAACACTTGCAGTTTTGGCCGACTCTGGCCCGTTTTTTTGGACTATTACTCACCGTTGTGGGGTCCCGAAGCGATTTCCATAGTTGTTGAACCCCAAGGTGCGCTTATGTGTCGGTCATCAACACTCATAGTTTTGGCCGATTCTGGCCCGTTTCTTGGACTATTACCCACCGTTGTGGGGTCCCGAAGCGATTTCCATAGTTGTTGAACCCCAAGGTGCGCTTATGTGTCGGTCATCAACACTCATAGTTTTGGCCGATTCTGGCCCGTTTCGTGGACTATTACTCACCGTTTTGGGGTCCTGGAGTCATTACCATAGTTGTTGAACTCCAAGGTGCGCTTATGTGTCGGTCATCAACAATCGCAGTTTTGGCTGATTCTGGCCCGTTTTGTGGACTAGTACTCACTATTTTGGGGTCCAGGAGTGATTTCCATAGTTGTTGAACCCCAAGGTGCGCTTATGTGTCGGTCATCAACACTCACAGTTTTGGCCGATTCTGGCCCGTTTCGTGGACTATTACTCACTGTTTTGGGGTCCTTGAGTGATTTCCACGATTAACAAACCCTGGGGTCCGTTTACGTGTCGGTCGTCAACACTTGCAGTTTTGGCCGATTCTGGCCCGTTTCTTGGACTATTACCCACCGTTGTGGGGTCCCGAAGCGATTTCCATAGTTGTTGAACCCCAAGGTGCGCTTATGTGTCGGTCATCAACGCTCATAGTTTTGGCCGATTCTGGCCCGTTTCATGGACTATTATTCACTGTTTTGGGGTCCTGGAGTCATTACCATAGTTGTTGAACTCCAAGGAGCGCGTATGTGTCGGTCATCAACAATCGCAGTTTTGGCTGATTCTGGCCCGTTTTGTGGACTAGTACTCACTATTTTGGGGTCCAGGAGTGATTTCCATAGTTGTTGAACCCCAAGGTGCGCTTATGTGTCGGTCATCAACACTCACAGTTTTGGCCGATTCTGGCCCGTTTCGTGGACTATTACTCACTGTTTTGGGGTCCTTGAGTGATTTCCACGATTAACAAACCCTGGGGTCCGTTTACATGTCGGTCGTCAACACTTGCAGTTTTGGCCGATTCTGGCCTGTTTCTTGGACTATTACTCACCGTTGTGGGGTCCCGAAGCGATTTCCATAGTTGTTGAACCCCAAGGTGCGCTTATGTGTCGGTCATCAACACTCATAGTTTTGGCCGATTCTGGCCTGTTTCGTGGACTATTACTCACCGTTTTGGGGTCCTGGAGTCATTACCATAGTTGTTGAACCCCAAGGTGCGCTTATGTGTCGGTCATCAACAATCGCAGTTTTGGCCGATTCTGGCCCGTTTTGTGGACTAGTACTCACTATTTTGGGGTCCAGGAGTGATTTCCATAGTTGTTGAACCCCAAGGTGCGCTTATGTGTCGGTCATCAACACTCACAGTTTTGGCCGATTCTGGCCCGTTTCATGGACTATTACTCACTGTTTTGGGGTCCTGGAGTGATTTCCACGATTAACAAACCCTGGGGTCCGTTTACGTGTCGGTCATCAACACTCGCAGTTTTGGCCGATTCTGGCCCGTTTCTTGGACTATTACTCACCGTTGTGGGGTCCCAAAGCGATTTCCATAGTTGTTGAACCCCAAGGTGCGCTTATGTGTCGGTCATCAACACTCATAGTTTTGGCCGACTCTGGCCTGTTTCGTGGACTATTACTCACCGTTTTGGGGTCCTGGAGTCATTACCATAGTTGTTAAACCCCAAGGTGCGTTTATGTGTCGGTCATCAACAATCGCAGTTTTGGCCGATTCTGGCCCGTTTTGTGGACTAGTACTCACTATTTTGGGGTCCAGGAGTGATTTCCATAGTGCTGCACAATCTGCAACGGCACCTCGTGCACGGTGGGTTCCTGATCCAGTGGATGCTCTACCCTGGATCTGAACGCCCACCACCTCCGCCTGGTCCACTCGCTGGACGAATTGGCCTGCTCCATCGCCCAGAGGAGGATCTCGATCTTGTCAATCGGTTGTGCGGGCGGGGGCCAAAGCTTTGCCCTCTCCTTCTTCGTCATATTCTCGAGAGTGGCCATTTCCGTCCAGTTCATCTGCCTTGTGTTGTCAAACCAAGAACGGATCTCCCTCAACCTGGCCAACTTGACCTGGTCGCCGCCGGCGATCTGCACGAAGTCGGTGTTCTCGTCGCCGGCCGTCAGCTCGATCTGCCGTGTAAGAGGGAGTGCGGGTGGGTGGGGGGAGATGACTGAGGTGGACTTGGAGGAGAGGGAGGAGATGGCCGCCGATGAGTAATTGTGGAATGTGAATCACCATGGTGGCGGTTATGCATTCGACGAGAGGGGCGGCCCGTGCAAATTTTCGTAGGACTAAACTGCCCCCAGATTAAAACGCGTCCCCACCTTGTCACGAGTACTGGCCCCACTCGTTTTAGTAATTTCGCATACTTTCATCGGAGTACTACCCAGTACTTCGTTTTTGTCTGCCGTTAGATCGACATCAACGAACGGTTCTAAAAAAGCCCAACCACTCTAAAACTTGTAATCATATCAGGGTGTGGCTAGGTCTCAGTCGGCTGACAGTTAACCAAGTCTTAGTCAAGTGACATAACATGCAAGAGAAAGAAAAAAAACTAAAAAGAAAATTTTACATGAATCTCAATGTAAAATCTCACAGATATATATAGTACGGACTGAAACTTAACGAAGTCCCAGTCAAATGAGCCTTAGGAAGACTGAACATATTAACACGGTTACCTCAGTTCGTGGGAAAGATGAATAGAGACTAACCTGCGTCTATGGTGAGGCCAATCGGAGCTTGAGGTAATAAACATGATATACGATGATTAGACTCCATAGGAGATTATAACGGGGTGTTGCTGAGAGAAGAACAAATGGGTCCGAATGAACGAGATGTGTCCCATGTGGCAGGGTTTAGGGAGGCAATTTATCTATGCGGCTTTGAGGATATTTGTTATGTTGGGGTTGATTGGACCTTCGAAATTAGGGTAGGTGGTGGTTAGTTATGTCGGGTGAGGCTATATAAGGGCTTTGGTGACAGTAGGGTGGAGTGCTCTATTTCCGTTGCGTCTTTAAGACACTTGGTTGCAATAGTTGTACATGCAAACACATGGTGCTCTATATCAAGTAACTGCTCCGGTACTTCGCGGACACAATCATGCATGGATGTGTATATGGCCATCGCAATGGCGAGAACCTAGCTAGTCGGCTACAGCTTCTCCAACCACGTTGGCATTGTGGACTCCAGGAAGAGCACCTATAGCATGTTGTTCTTCCTCAGGAGCAGGCTGATCAACAGGGAATCAGTGAGGCAAAAGGTTGTCGTCACTTCTTCGTGCGAGGTGGAGTACATTGTGGCAGTTATAGTGGCATATCAGGCGACATGACTGGCTCGCCTCCTCGGCGAGATGCTGAATCGAGACACCGCCCATGCGCTCATCTTCGGTGACAAAAAATTTGATGATTTCCCTCCTCAAGAATAATTTGCTTCACGGTCGCAACAAGCACATTGATCTCCACTATCACTTCATAGGTGACGGCATCGATAAGGGCACGGCGGTCATCGATTTCATCAGGACTGGTGAGCAGAAGGTGGAATTCCTGACAAAGGCTGTGGGTCACGTCTGGTTCCAACAGCTGCGGACAATGTCGGGATCATCAACATCCGACCTGTTCGATAGGGTTGGGGGAAAAATGTGGGTTTCAACCCTGTCTTCCCGGTATTATCGATATGGTGTTCATGGTTTTTACTCTGTTGTGATTGATTCCCCGATAATGATGAGTGAGTAATTCCCCATAGGCGTGGGAGATGTAGGTGAGTGGTAAGATTCATTTGTGCCTATTTTATATGTCATGATTTGCAATCTAGTAGTATGATTTGTCTAGTAAGTTGTTATACTATGGTGAACTCTATGTGTGTTGTCCAATTTAAGGGCCCAGGCAACATGATCTCAATACCTACACAGGTAACACATATTATTTAGGAGATATGTAACCTCTATTGTGACAGGTGGACATATAAGGGCCAAAGACAATACGAGATAACGGTGATCCATCAAACATAATGCTTGGTTCCGGTCCAAGGACCTTAATTATGGAAACGACCACTCAGTGGCAACGGTGAAGCAGGACCATAGAATGAAAATAATCTCACGAGGACGAGTTTCATAACCTTAGGGTGATCTGCCTATAAAACACAAATATAATATACTATGAATACAATACAAGGTAATTGGTATTACCGTCGCACTAGCACACTTGATAAATTCTTACCATGAACTAAATTCTCTCCACGCCTAATCTCTTCATTGCACGAAACACAACTTTCATTCTCATTTATGTTATTTACTTTTAATAGTTCTTATAGCTGCTACTTTAAAAACCATTACTCTTGTTACCCTGGTTTATCTGTTTACTAGAGCAGTAACGATATTTGCAGAAGCTCAAATAGTTACTTCACATAAGAACTGTAACACCATGTGTCTGACAGGAACGCTACTATAAATAATCTCCTCCGCTCTTCGTTGGGACGATTACTCATTGGTATACTACTGCGAAAGTGCTACACTACTCTGTTTGGCTTGCGGGCATCACATACCAATGGGGATTCCAGACTCCGTGAGAATGCCTTAATCCTCTGTAGTTCCTTCAGTCACTTTAGCCATAGTTCCTTATTTAGTTTTTATATTATTTATTTCTATGTTCACTTTGTCACTCAATTATTATTTATATCCGCTCTCACTTGGTTTTAGGTCTACAATTATCAGCAGGCACAAAAATACATAATTCACTACAAGAAGAAAAAGGCTGATTCGTGTGCTCCCTATGGGACAATTATTATTTATATCCGCTCTCACTACCATGAACTAAGTTCTCTCCGCGTCTAATCTCTCCATTACAGGAAACACAACTTCCATTCTCATTTATGTATTTACTTTTAATAGTTCTCAAAGCTGCTACTTTAAAAACCTTTACTCTTGTTACCCTGGTTTATCTGTTTACTAGGGCGGTAATGATATTTGCAGAAGCTCGAATAGATACTTCACATAAGAACTGTAACACCTTGTGTGTGAGAGAAACGCTAACGATTACTCATCGGGATACTTCTGCGAAAGAGCTACACTACCCGGTTTGGCTTGCAGGCATCACATACAAATAGGGATTCTAGACTCCCTGCGAACGTCTTACTCCTCTATAGTTGCATCAGTCACTATAGCCATAGTTCCTTATTTAGTTTTTATGGTATTTACTTCCAAGTTCACTTTGTTAGTCAATTATCTGCAGATCCGCCCTCACTTCCTTTAAGTCACAATTATCTGCATGCACAAAAATGTTGGAAATATGCCCTAGAAGCAATAATAAATTAGTTATTATTATATTTCCTTGTTCATGATAATCGTTTATTATCCATGCTATAATTGTATTGATAGGAAACTCAGATACATGTGTGGGTACATAGACAACACCATGTCCCTAGTAAGCCTCTAGTTGACTAGCTCGTTGATCAATAGATGGTTACAGTTTTTCGACCATGGACATTGGATGTCGTTGATAACGGGATCACATCATTAGCAGAATGATGTGATGGACAAGACCCAATCCTAAGCCTAGCACAAAGATCGTAGTTCAGATGCTAAAGCTTTTCTAATGTCAAGTATCTTTTCCTTAGACCATGAGATTTTGCAACTCCGGATACCGTAGGAATGCTTTGGGTGTACCAAACGTCACAACGAATCGGGTGGCTATAAAGGTGCACTACTGGTATCTCCGAAAGTGTCATTGGGTTGTACGAATCGAGACTGGGATTTGTCACTCTGTGTGACGGAGAGGTATCTCTGGGCACACTCGGTAGGACATCATCATAATGAGCACAATGTGACCAAGGGGTTGATCACGGATGATGTGTTACGGAACGAGTAAAGAGACTTGCCGTAACGAGATTGAACAAGGTATCGGCGCATCGACGATCGAATCTCGGCAAGTACAATACCGCTAGACAAAGGGAATTGTATACGGGATTGATTGAGTCCTTGACATCGTGGTTCATCCGATGAGATCATCGTGGAACATGTGGGAGCCAACATGGGTATCCAGATCCGCTGTTGGTTATTGACCGGAGAACGTCTCGGTCATGTCTCGCATTGTTCCCGAACCCGTAGGGTCTACACTTAAGGTTCGATGGCGCTAGGGTTATAAAGGAAGTTTGTATGTGGTTACCGAATGTTGTTGAGTCCGGATGAGATCCCGGACGTCACGAGGAGTTCGGAATGGTCCGAGGTAAAGATTTATATATGGAAAGTTGTTGTTGGGTTAGGGAAAAGTTCGGGTTTTTCGGTATTGTACCGAAGCTTCGAGAAGGTTCGGAGGATTCGGAGGGGTCCGGAGGTCGGAAAATGTTCCACCACGTCCAATACAGTAGCATGGGCTGTAAGGGGTGCCCTAGCCTTAATGGGCCAGTGGCACCAGCCCCCAAGGCCCATGCGCATGGGAGAGGGAAACCCCAAAGGGAGGGACTCCACTTGACTTGGGAGGCACTCCTCCCCTTGGCCGCCCCTAGATGGGATCTAGGGCAGGGCCGCCCCTAGGGGTGGAACCCTAGGTGAGGCGCAGCCCCCCTCTCCCCTATATATAGTGGAGGCAAGGGCAGCCCAACACACAAGTTCTTCTCATGTTGGCGCAGCCCCTACCTCTCTTTCTCCTCATATCTCGCGGTGCTTGGCGAAGCCTGCTGGATCACCACGCTCCTCCACCACCACCACGCCATTGTGCTGCTGCTGGATGGAGTCTTCCCAACCTCTACCTCTCTCCTTGCTGGATCAAGGCATGGGAGACATCACCGGCTGTACGTGTGTTGAACGCGGATGTGCCGTCCGCTCGCACTAGGATCTCCGTGATTTGGATCACGACAATCGACTCCTTCAACACCGCTCACTTGAATGCTTCCGCTTAGCGATCTACAAGGGTATGTAGATGCACTCTCCTTCCCCTCGTTGCTGGTTTCTCCTTAGATAGATCTTGGTGACACGTAGGAAAATTTTGAATTTCTGCTACGTTCACCAACAGTGGCATCATGAGCTAGGTCTATTGCGTAGATTCTATGCACGAGTAGAACACAAGTTGTTGTGGGCGTTGACATTGTTCAATATGCTTACAGTTACTAGTCCAATCTTGTTTCGACGGTATTGTGGGATGAAGCGGCCCGGACCGACCTTACACGTACACTTACGTGAGACAGGTTCCACCGACTGACATGCACTTGGTGCATAAGGTGGCTAGCGGGTGCCAGTCTCTCCCACTTTAGTCGGAACAGATTCGATGAAAAGGGTCCTTATGAAGGGTAAATAGCAATTGACATATCACGTTGTTGTTTTGTGTAGGTAAGAAACGTTCTTGCTAGAAAGCCATAGCAGCCACGTAAAACATGCAAACAACAATTAGAGGACGTCTAACTTGTTTTTGCAGGGTATGCTATGTGATGTGATATGGCCAAGAAGAATGTGATGAATGATATGTGATGTATGAGATTGATCATGTTCTTGTAATAGGAATCACGACTTGCATGTCGATGAGTATGACAACCGGCAGGAGCCATAGGAGTTGTCTTAATTTATTGTATGACCTGCGTGTCATTGAACAACGCCATGTAATTACTTTACTTTATTGCTAACCGGTAGCCATAGTAGTAGAAGTAATAAGTTGGCGAGACAACTTCATGGAGACACGATGATGGAGATCATGGTGTCATGCCGGTGACGATGATGATCATGGAGCCCCGAAGATGGAGATCAAAAGGAGCAAAATGATATTGGCCATATCATGTCACTATTTGATTGCATGTGATGTTTATCATGTTTATACATCTTATTTGCTTAGAACGACGGTAGTAAATAAGATGATCCCTCATTAAAATTTCAAGAAAGTGTTCCCCCTAACTGTGCACCGTTGCGAAAGTTCGTCGTTTCGAAGCACCACATGATGATCGGGTGTGATAGATTCTTACGTTCACATACAACGGGTGTAAGCCAGATTTACACACGCGAAACACTTAGGTTAACTTGACGAGCCTAGCATGTACAGACATGGCCTCGGAACACAAGAGACCGAAAGGTCGAGCATGAGTCGTATGGAGGATACGATCAACATGAAGATGTTCACCGATGATGACTAGTCCGTCTCACGTGATGATCGGACACGGCCTAGTTGACTCAGATCATGTAATCACTTAGATGACTAGAGGGATGTCTATCTGAGTGGGAGTTCATGAGATGAACTTAATTATCCTGAACATAGTCAAAAGATCTTTGCAAATTACGTCGTAAGCTCGCACTTTAGTTCCACTGTTTTAGATATGTTCCTAGAGAAAATATAGTTGAATGTTGACAGTAGCGATTATACGGACAGAAGAAAGCTTATGTCCTTAATGCACCGCTCAGTGTGCTGAACCCCAAACGTCGTCTGTGGATGTTGCGAACATCGGACATACACGTTTTGATAACTGCGTGATAGTTCAGTTAAACGGTTTAGAGTTGAGGCACCAAAGACATTTTTCGAAACGTCGCGGAACATATGAGATGTTTCGAGGGCTGAAATTGGGATTTCAGGCTCGCGCCCACGTCAAGAGGTATAAGACCTCCGACAATTTTCTTAGCCTACAAACTAAGGGAGAAAAGCTCAATGGTTGAACTTGTGCTCAGATTGTCTGAGTGCAACAATCACTTGAATCGAGTGGGAGTTGATCTTCCTGATGAGATAGTGATGTTTCTCCAAAGTCATTGCCACCAAGCTGCTAGAGCTTCGTGATGAACTATAACATATCAGGGATAGATGATCCTTGAAATATTCGCGATGTTTGACACCGCGAAAGTAGAAGTCAAGAAGGAGCATCAATTGTTGATGGTTAATGAAACCACTTGTTTCAAGAAGGGCAAGGGCAAGAAGGGATACTTCATGAAACGGCAAATCAGTTGCTGCTCTAGTGAAGAAACCCAAGGTTAAACCCAAACCCGAGACTAAGTGCTTCTGTAATGAGGGAACGGACACTGAAGCAGAACTACCCCAGATACTTGGTAGATGAGAAGGATGTCAAGGTCAATAGAAGTATATTGGATATACATTATGTTAATGTGTACTTTACTAGTACTCCTAGAAGCACCAGGGTATTAGATACCGGTTCGGTTGCTAAGTGTTAGTAACTCGAAATAAAAGCTACGGAATAAACGGAGACTAGCTAAAGGTGATCTGACGATATGTGTTGGAAGTGTTTCCAAGGTTGATGTGATCAAGCATCGCACGCTCCCTCTACCATCGAGATTGGTGTTAAACCTAAATAATTGTTATTTGGTGTTTGCGCTGAGCATAGACATGATTGGATTATGTCTATTGCAATACGGTTATTCATTTAAGGAGAATAATGGTTACTCTGTTTATTTGAATGATACCTTCAATGGTCTTGCACCTAAAGGAATGGTTTATTGAATCTCGATCATAGTAATACACATTTTCATGCCAAAAGATATAAGATAGTAATGATGGTACCACTTACTTGTGGCACTGCCATGTAAGTCATATTGGTATAAAACGCATGAAGAAGCTCCATGTTGATGGATCTTTGGACTCACTCGTTTTGAAAAGTTTGAGACATGCGAACCATGTCTATTGGTGTATACACATGAAGAAACTCCATGCAGATGGATCGTTTGCACTCACTTGATTTTGAATCACTTGAGATATGCAAATCATACCACATGGGCAAGATGACTGAAAAGCCTCATTTTCAGTAAGATGGAACAAGATAGCAACTTGTTGGAAATAACACATTTTGATGTGTGCAGTCCAATGAGTGCTGAGGCATGTAGTGAATATCGTTATGTTCTTACTTCACAGATGATTCGAGTAGATGTTGAGTATATTTACTTGATGAAACACAAGTCTGAATTATTGAATGGTTCAAGTAATTTCAGAGTGAAGTTGAAGATCATTGTGACAAGAGGATAAAATGTCTATGATATGATCATAGAGATGAGTATCTGAGTTACGAGCTTTGGCACGCAATTAAGACATTGTGGAAATTGTTTCACAATTAATACCACTGGAACACCATAGTGTGATGGTGTGTCCGAACATCATAGTTGCACCCTATTGGATATGGTGCGTACCATGATGTCTCTTATCGAATTACCACTATCGTTCATGGGTTAGGCATTAGAGACAACCGCACTCACTTTAATAGGGCACCACGTAATTCCGTTGAGATGACACCGTGAGAACTATGGTTTAGAGAAACCTAAGTTGTCATTTCTTGAAAGTTTGGGGCTGCGACGCTTATGTGAAAAAGTTTCATCGTGATAAGCTCGAACCCAAAACGGATAAATGCATCTTCATAGGATACCCAAAATGGTTGGGTATACCTCCTAATTCAGATCCGGAAGCAAAAGTGATTGTTTCTAGAATCGGGTCCTTTCTCGAGGAAAAGTTTCTCTCGAAAGAATTGAGTGGGAGGATGGTAGAGACTTGAGGAGGTTATTGAACCGTCACTTCAACAAGTGTGTAGCAGGGCACATGAAGTTGTTGCTATGGCGCCTACACCAATTGAAGTAGAAGCTTATGATAGTGATCATGAAGTTTTGGATCAAGTCACTACAATACCTCGTAGGGGGACAAGGATGCGTACTACTTCAGAGTTGTACAGTAATCTTGTCTTGAAGGTCATGTTGCTAGACAACAATGAACCTACGAGCTATGGGGAAGCGATGGTGGGCTCATATTTCGACAAATGGTTAGAAGCCATGAAATCCGAGATAGGATCCATGTATCAAAACAAAGCATGGACTTTGGTGGACTTGCCCGATGATCGGCAAGCCATTGAGATAAATGGATCTTTAAGAAGAAGACGGACGTGGACGGTAATGTCACCGTATATGAAGCTCGACTTGTGGCAAAGAGTTTTTCACAAGTTCAAGGAGTTGACTACGATGAGATTTTCTCATCCGTAGCGATGCTTAAGTCCGTCGGAATCATGTTAGCATTAGCTGCATTTATGAAATCTGGCAGATGGATGTCAAAACCAGTTTCCTTACCAGTTTTCGTAAGGAAAGGTTGTATGTGATACAATTAGAAAGGTTTTGTCGATCCTAAAGATGCTAAAAGGTATGCTGGCTCCAGCGATCCTTCTAAGGACTGGAGTAAGCATCTCCGAGTTGGAATGTGCGCTTTGATGAGATGATCAAAGATTTTGGATTTATACAAACTTTATGAGAAACTTGTATTTCCAAAGAAGTGAGTGGGAGCACTATAGAATTTCTGATGAGTATATGTTGTTGACATATTGTTGATCAGAAATGATGTAGAATTTCTGGAAAGCATATAGGGTTGTTTGAAAAGTGTTTTTCAATGGAAAACCTGGATTAGGCTACTTGAACAATAAGCATCAAGATCTATAAGATAGATCAAAATGTTTAATAATACTTTCAAATGAGCACATACCTTGACATAATCTTGAAGGTGTTCAAGATGGATCATCAAAGAAGGAATTCTTGCCGAGTTGTAAGGTATGAAGTTAAGAGTTAAAGCTCGACCACGACGAAGAGAGAGAAAGGACGAAGGTCGCCCCTATGCTTCAGACGTAGGCTCTATAGTATGCTATCTGTGTACCGCACTGAAGTGTGCCTTGCCATGAGTCGGTCAAAGGGTACAAGAATGATCCAGGAATGGATCATTGGACAGCGGTCAAAATTGTCCTAGGAGTAAATAAGGACATGTTTCTCGATTATGGAGGTGATAAAGAGTTCGGCGTAAAGGGTTACGTCGATGCAAGCTTAACACCTATCCGGATTGCTCTGAGTAGAGATACCGGATACGTATAATGGAGCAACAATTTGGAATAGCTCCAAGTGGAACATGGTAGCAGCATCTACGATATGACATAAAGTTTTGCGAAATACATAGGGATCTGAATATTGCAGACCCGTTGACTACAACCTCTCTCACAAGCATAAACATCATCAAACCCAGAATTCATTGAGTGTTAATCACATAGTGATGTGAACTAGATTATTGATTCTAGTAAACTCTTTGGATGTTGGTCACATGGCGATGTGACCTGTGAGTGTTAATCACATGGCGATGTGAACTAGATTATTGACTCTAGTGCAAGTGGGAGACTGTTGGAAATATGCCCTAGAGGCAATAATAAATTAGTTATGATTATATTTCCTTGTTCATGATAATCGTTTATTATCCATGCTATAATTGTATTGATAGGAAACTCAGATACATGTGTGGGTACATAGACAACACCATGTCCCTAGTAAGCCTCTAGTTGACTAGCTCGTTGATCAGTAGATGGTTACAGTTTCCTGACCATGGACATTGGATGTCGTTGATAACGGGATCACATCATTAGCAGAATGATGTGATGGACAAGACCCAATCCTAAGCCTAGCACAAAGATCGTGTAGTTAAGTATTCTAAAGCTTTTCTAATGTCAAGTATCTTTTCCTTAGACCATGAGATTGTGCAACTCCGGATACCGTAGGAATGCTTTGGGTGTACCAAACGTCACTGGCGAATCGGGTGGCTATAAAGGTGCACTACAGGTATCTCCGAAAGTGTCTGTTGGGTTGGCACGAATAGAGACTGGGATTTGTCACTCCGTGTGACGGAGAGGTATCTCTGGGCCCACTCGGTAGGACATCATCATAATGTGCACAATGTGACCAAGGAGTTGATCACAGGATGATGTGTTACGGAACGAGTAAAGAGACTTGCTGGTAACGAGATTGAACAAGGTATCAGCATACCGACGATCGAATCTCAGGCAAGTACAATACCTCTAGACAAAGGGAATTGTATACGGGATTGATTGAGTCCTTGACATGGTGGTTCATCCGATGAGATCATTGTGGAACATGTGGGAGCCAACATGGGTATCCAGATCCCGCTGTTGGTTATTGACCGGAGAACGTCTCGTTCATATCGCATGGTTCCCGAACCGTAGGGTCTACACATAAGGTTCGATGGCGCTAGGGTTATAAAGGAAGTTTGTATGTGGTTGCGAATGTTGTTCGAGTCCGGATGAGATCCCTGACGTCACGAGGAGTTCTGGAATGGTCTGGAGGTAAAGATTTATATATGGAAAGTTGTTGTTGGGTTCCGGAAAAGTTCGGGTTTTCGGTATTGTACGAGGAAGCTTCGGAAGGTTCGGAGGATTCGGAGGGGTCCGGAGGTCCGGAAAATGTTCCACCACGTCCAATACAGCAGCATGGGCTGTAAGGCGCCTAGCCTTAATGTGCCGGGGCACCAGCCCCCCCAAGGCCCATGCGCGGGGAGAGGGAAACCCTAAAGGGAGGGCCTCCACTTGACTTGGGAGGCACTCCTCCCCTTGGACGCCCCCTAGATGGGATCTAGGGCTGGCTACCGCCCCTAGGGGTGGAACCCTAGGTGGGGGCGCAGCCCCCCTCTCCCCCTATATATAGTGGAGGCAAAGGGGCAGCCCAACACACGAAGTTCTTCTCATGTTGGCGCAGCCCTACCTCTCTTTCTCCTCATATCTCGCGGTGCTTGGCGAAGCCCTGCTGGATCACCATGCTCCTCCACCACCACCACGCCGTTGTGCTGCTGCTGGATGGAGTCTTCCCCAACCTCTCCCTCTCTCCTTGCTGGATCAAGGCATGGGAGACATCACCGGGCTGTACGTGTGTTGAATGCGGAGGTGCCGTCCGTTCGGCACTAGGATCTGTATAGGAGGGTCCACCCTGCCATGGATGTGTATAGGAGATTTTAACGAGGTGTTGCTGAGAGAAGAACAAATGGGTCCGAATGAACGAGATGTGTCCCATGTGGCAGGGTTTAGGGAGGCAATTTATCTATGCGGCTTTGAGGATATTGGTTGTGTTGGGGTTGATTGGACCTTCGAAATTTGGGTAAGTGGTGGTTAGTTATGTCGGGTGAGGCTAGATAAGGGCTTTGGTGACATTAGGGCGGAGTGCTCTATTTCCGTTTGCGTCATTAAGGCACTTGGTTGCAATAGTTGTACATGCAAACACATAGTGCTCTATCACTAGTAGAAAAAGGGCCTAATGTTCAGCCCTTTAGTCCCAGTTTGTAAATGAACCGGCACTAATGTGACCATTAGTGCCGGTTCGAACGGCTATGCATTAGTCCAGGTTAGTGTTGAACCTTTAGTACCGGTTCGAGCTACGAACCGACATTAAGGGGTGGTGGCAGGTTGGCATCAGGCCGGGGCCCCATGAGCCCCTTTAGTCCTAGTTTGTGACACAAACCGGGACTAAAGGGCCAACCTATAGTCCCGGTTTGTATCACAAACCAGGACTAAAGGGGTCTAACCTTTAGTCCCGGTTGGAGACACAAACCGGGATTAAAGGGCAATTTTCAAACTCTACCCCCCCCCCCCCTTGTATCGCCATTTCAATTTTGTAAAAAACAAAAGAAAATGATAGAAAATTCAAAAATTAAAATCCTTTGAGATGTAGTTACGTTACTACATCTACTAGTTAGGAAAATTAAAAAACTTAAATTTGGACATGTTTTGCAAAAAAGTGTTATGAAAAAGTAAAACAGCCATATCTTTTGCATATGATGTCGAAAAAACGCATAATATATCAAAAAAATCAGCACGAAAATCCACATCCGATTTCGACCACCGTATGCCTGTTTGCCAATATTTAGAATCCTCAAATTCCTAAAGGAAAAAAAGATATGCTCAAATTTCAGTTTTTTGACTTTTCGTTAAATCTGGTCAAACTGTGGTCATACTATGGTCAAACTATTTATTCAATAAATATTATTGTTAATAAATAATTATTTTAGTTTTTTTGACTTTTGGTCAAACTATGGTCAAATCTAGTCAAACTACTTATTCAAGAAATATTACTATTACTAAATAATTATTGTTTTTTAGAATAATAGTTTCAAACTCAAACGGTGCTTAATCCTCAAGTTCAACTCCTAAGGGTTAATAGGATTGACAGCTTAGTATTGTCAGGAAAACAACCAATGCAGACTTGGAAACTAGGGGGAATAGAACTCGAAAGTTAAGCGTGCTCATGCTGGAGTAGTGAGGGGACGGGTGAACGGCCGGGAAGTTAGACGATTTGGAATGATGAGGGGTGATTAGAGCAATGATGACGGGTGATTAGAGATTATTTCGTCAAATAATTCGGAAATTTGAAAATCAGAAGAAAAAAATTCATTTTTTTCAATACCAACCGGTACTAAAGGTCCCCTAGCCCCCGGCGCAGGCTCGTGCCACGTGGTGGCCCTTTAGTGGTGGTCCGTATTGAACCAGGACTAAAGGGGGGACCTTTAGTCCCCACCCTTTAGTGCCGGTTACAGAACCGATACTAAAGGGCCTTACGAACCGGTGCTATAGCCCGGTTCTGCACTGGTGTATATCAAGTAACTGCTCCGGTACTTCGCGGACACAATCACGCATGGATGTGTATATGGCCATCGCAATGGTGAGAACCTAGCTAGTCAGCTACAGCTTCTCCAACCACGTTGGCGTTGTGGACTCCAGGAAGAGCACTTATAGCATGTCGTTCTTCCTCAGGAGCAGTCCCATCAACAGGGAATCAGTGAGGCAAAAGGTTGTCGTCACTTCTTCGTGCAAGGTGGAGTACATTGTGGCAGTTATAGTGGCATGTCAGGCGACATGAATAGCTCGCCTCCTTGGCGAGATGCTGAAGCAAGACACCAGCCATGCGCTCATCTTCGGTGACAAAAATTCGATGATTTCCCTCTTCAAGAATAATTTGCTTCATGGTCTCAACAAGCACATTGATCTCCACTATCACTTCATAGGTGACTGTGTCGATAAGGGCACGATGGTCATGGAGTTCATCAGGACTAGTGAGCACGAAGGCGGAATTCCTGACAAAGGCTCTGGGTCACGTCCGATTCCAACAGCTGCGGACAATGTCGGGATCATCAACATCCGACCTATTCGATAGGGTTGAGTCGGGAGAATGTGGGTTTCAACCCTGTCTTCCCAGTATTATCGATATGGTGTTCATGGGTTTTATCTCAGTTGTGATTGATTCCCCGATTATGATGAGTGAGTAATTCCCCATAGGCGTGGGAGATGTAGGTGAGTGGTAAGATTCATTTGTGCCTATTATATATGTCATCATTTGCATTCTTAGTAGTATGATCTGTCTAGTAAGTTGTTATACTATGGTGAACTCTTTGTGTGTTGTCCAATTTAAGGGCCCATGCAACATGATCTCAATACCTACAAAGGTAACACATATTATTTAGGAGATCTGTGACCTCTATCTTGATAGGTGGACATATCTATAAGGACCAAAGACAATACGAGATAACGGTGATCCATCAAACATAATGCTTGGTTCCGGTCCAAGCACCTTAATTGTGGAAACGACCACTCAGTGGTAACGGTGAAGCAGAACCATAGAATGAAAATAATCCCATGAGGACGAGTTTCATAACCTTAGGGTGTTCCGCCTATAAAACACAAATATAAAATACTATGAATACAATACAAGGTAATTGGTATTACCGTCGCACGGGCACACTTGATATATTCTTACCATGAACTAAATTCTCTTCGCGCCTAATATCTTCATTGTAGGAAACACAAATTTCATTCTCATTTATGTTATTTACTTTTAGTATTTCTTATAGCTGCTACTTTAAAAACCATTACTCTTGTTACCCTGGTTTATCTGTTTACTAGAGCAGTAACGATATTTGTAGAAGCTCAAATAGTTACTTCACATAAGAACTGTAACACCTTTGTCTGATAGAAACACTACTATAAATATTCTCCTTCGCTCTTCGTTGGGACGATTACTCATTGGTATACTTCTGCGAAAGTGCTACACTACCCTGTTTGGCTTGCGGGCATCACATACCAATGGGGATTCCAGACTCCGTGAGAACGCCTTACTCCTCTGTAGTTCCGTCAGTCACTCTAGCCATAGTTCCTTATTTAGTATTTATATTATTTATTTCCAGGTTCACTTTGTCACTCAATTATTATCTATATCCGCTCTCACTTTGTTTTAGGTCTACAATTATCTGCAGGCACAAAAATACATAATTCACTACAAGAGGAAAAAGGCCGATTCCCGTGCTCCCTACGGGATCGATACTCTTAACTCGAAAAGGCTACAACTAAGTTTTGTGCACTTGCAGGCCATCTTGTGTTGAGGAGGTGGCGGAGCTGGCTTAGGATTACCTCAACCTCATGTCATTCTGACGTGCGGAGCTATCATAATTTAGTTGGATGTCCCTGACATCGTACTTATCTACTAACCAACTGGGATTATGTGCATCGCTCCACTGTTCTGTACTTATTTGCTAGTGAGTCGAGACATCATTCGTTAGAGCTTGCTGAGATATGACAAACTTTAATTTAATGAAAATCAACTTATCTATGATCAATCATTAGGTACCCTATCTATACGATTCCTGATGATGTCAACCTAATGGGGACTATTGTCTGCTTTCTGATCTACCATTTCAACTCATTAGTCTTCCAATATACAAACCATATTCATCAATATGGATGGTCTAACTATT
Source organism: Aegilops longissima (assembly GCA_021605205.1). Lineage (NCBI taxonomy): Eukaryota > Viridiplantae > Streptophyta > Magnoliopsida > Poales > Poaceae > Aegilops > Aegilops longissima. Next base: position 654,556,278 of record CM038681.1, on the reverse strand, counting down.
TTCCATGAATTGAGCTAGCAAAAATCAATCGCCATCAACATTAATTTATACCAAACTTTTTTACTTCATCATAACTATTCGTGACATATAAATATATGTTGGTCCTTATTGATACATTTAGCAAAATATTTTTATAATTTTAATTTTAGCTATGTATATTACTAGCAGAATTAACAATGACATAACTCATACATTAAGTTACACAAATTATATATACATATAATACTCGTGTAAGAAATATATACACTTTTGTGCTAAATGGAAACAATATATTTTGCAATTTACTTAACTTTTTTGTCTAACTTGGTTTGTCTATCAAAAAATACAATGGTTTTCACCTTAAAATCAAGACTACCAATAATACCACATAACTCCACAAAATATTTTATACACATTAATATATTATGTTGTGTTTTGTATGCATCCTTTCCATAATATTCATAGTTACCTATGGAACTTGTTCGGTTGCTCTTGATTGTATATATCAGGATTAGGTGTAACTAAATGCACGATTCTGGAGTGTACTAGATGTCAATAAGTAGTTAATCCTTTAATACCTCCTCCCTCACCTCTCGTCCAATGTGCGTGCTCATTTCTTGGTCAATATACATATATTGATATTGGGAATCAGTAGTTAACCATCGAAATATATGTGCTTTGTACTCAGTATGGAAATCATATTATCCATAGCATGCATAATTATGTCCAATGGTTATAATGTTTTTCATCAATAATTGTATGAAAAACATAACAAGCTGATGCTAGCGTATTAGTCTCTGCACCACCACACAATCTATTTTGTGCAAGAACATTCTAGTTTGCATGCAAAGTCTAGGAGATGGCTAGTGATTGCAAACAAAGGAAGTTGCTAGGTGCACACAACAAGAGATAAGAGAGAACACAAAGTGCACAAAGAAAATACAAGAATGCTGACCATATTGGACTTAAAGTTGATTCACAAAAAAAATGTTATCCTAAATATTTAAAAGATTTGCAATTGGTTTTTATTGTCAATTTCATGTCTGCTTGGTTTTCAAACTAGATCCCACATGGGCATGTTTTGACAAGCTTTTCTTATGCTCCCGATGATATGTTTCAAACATATCTATAACTTTTGTTATGTTCATGCTATACATATACCATATAAACATACTTTGGGCACCTTTCTATATTATGTTTAGTGGACTAACATATTAATTCATTGTCAAGTGTGAGTTGTTGTTTTCTAGTGTTTTTATACAACAGAAAAATGGTATTCCTAGGTATAGAAAAAATAAAATAAAAAAGATGAGGATATTTTTTCCTACCAGAGGGTCCCATGGGCCAGAACGCCACCTGGAAGGGGCTCCCCAAGCCTCCACACAGCCTCCTCCCACAGCCTAGGACTTGTCGATGAGCACCTACCGCATTGGAGGTAGGGAGCTCCCCTGATGACATCCTTATGCCGCAAACTTGTCCCCAAAGTTTCTGAATTGATCTTTTTTATTTTTTCGGATTTATGGATCTCCAAAATACAAAAAACGGTGACGAGACTCATATTTTAGCTCCAGGAACACTACTGCCCAAGGATAGATCCTTTCTCTAAGGGGACTCTCGCCCTCTGGGGGGCATGATGGACACCAAAACTAGAGGGGAAAGCTTATCCCACCTAGGTAGAAGGCCAAGGAAGAAGAAGAGAGATCTATTCTAATCTCTATCGGCGGCACAGGAAAGACGTCGAGAACCGTTATCACCACCAGTGTCTACATCGACAACCACCATCTCCATCATCGCCACCTCCCTCTCAACAGCGGTATACTTATCTACAAACATGTGTAATCCCCTACTTAAACATGGTGTTTGATGTGATGAATTTGTATCCAAAGATTTATTGCACTTTCATTATGTATGAGTACATTTCTTTTGTCTTGTGGCTTTGGTGACCTATTATGATTGATTTGAGTTGTATGTTATGATATGGTGTTGTATGTTAGATCACACTTTAGTTTTAGTAATATCTTGTGGTGAATATGCGTAGGGTGACCGGAGTGACAGATATTATGGTGCCTGAGTGTAGAAGTCAAAGCATATGGGGTAAAGAGAACCCATGGTTACTAATTCCATGGTTGTATTTTACCTTAAATCCAAAGTATTTGCAGATGCTTGGTAATGTTTTCAATCAAAAGAACATGTTAGCCAATGCATTTTGCTGCATGTTAGCACATACATCTCCCACATATAAAACTACAATGCATGATTATCGTTCTTGTATTGTAGCCAATTAGTTAGGGATAATTCCGCAACACCTACAACCACTACATCATAGCTGCTTCCTTTTACTTTATTGCAACTTTATATTACAACTAACTTTTATCTAGTAATACTCAATAATCTTGCTCGTTACCACTTTTATACCTGCAAACTATCTTTAGTCAGAGAGTATATGTAAAGAAAACATTAGTGTACATAGGGGTGTATTGGTGGGCAGATAGAGCATGAGAGAAATAAATTCCCACCTTTTGCTCCCTTGTGATATCGACACTTCATACTTCCTCCTCCATATTGAAAAATGGTACAACAATTCCTTGCATTTGGGGATTATCAGGCTTTTTGATGGCGACATTGTTGGGGAATATGCCGCTAGGGTGAACATTCTCGGGTGCATATGTTTTCTATCTTTCACTATATGTAGGAAACGTAAATAAAGTTGTTCTACTTACTAAGAAAAGAGTTGAGGAACCTCCTAAAATCCTCACCACTGAAGAAGCTAATACTTGGATTATCTTCCATCCATTTGTGTGTGTGTGCTAATATCCAACCTGGCTTAGTATGGGTAAATACATAGGGAGAGACTGATTTTGTTTCTGAAACACCGTTCGTCTCAGAAAAGGTAACACTTGAAGGGTATGCTAAAAGAATTGAATGGCTTGGTTGGTGATTTGTGTGAAATCAATATGTCAAATAGCTTGTTGCTCTAGGAAACGTTGTAAACACTTTTTATTCCAATGTGAGTACTGTGTCAATGATACACTAGCTTCTTATGTTAAGTATGAGTATAATTATTACGAGATAGAGAAAGTTGAACATTTTTCTTCACTTTAAGGCCACATATGAAACTGCTTCTATGGTTGATAAAGTTGAAACATACGATGTTGCTTGTGCTATTAAATCTTTGAAATATAAGATCCTTGGATATTGCTTACATTTTTTAGATACTATTCATGAATTATTGAACAAACTGGGAGAGTCGCGGGTGCCGGAGAAGAGGCTTATGTTTGGTAGGAACGACAAGTGAGGTTATGGAACAGGAAACTGCTAAAAAGAAATGCTCATTAGATGAGAAAGAAGACGAGGAGAGTGATGAACAAAATGGGGAGAGTGGATTAGCTACCCGTGTCAATCTTCTAATAAGATTAACTCTTTACCTCAATCTATTGTTGGTTACCCTGCATGCTTAGAGGATGAAATATATGATCCTTTCAACTAATTAGATAAAAAGTTCCTTGTTGATGACTTTGATACTTACTATAACGAAGGCCATTATGACCATATAGAAGAATTATATGGACATGAATTTACTATTGTTATATATGCCAAAAATACAATAGCTAATCTTGCATCCACAATTGATGGTCTTATCTTGTTTCTTATATTGGTGGTTTACGATTCGTTTGTGCCCATGATGATGCTAATAAAAATTATAATTTTAAATTTGTCGCTAATGCTTGTAATTATTATGAGAGAGGACACTTATTTCCTCCCTCTCCATGTCCCAAATACACTAAAATTGCAAGAAACCGCTTTTATCATGCATTGGTAATTACTTCGTGTTAATGAATTGTTCTTTCATGGCATGGCAATGCGTCGGAAGAGGGGTACACTTTGATATTACATGCTCTATGTTACCATGTGCTCTCTAATTAGAGCCAAGATATTTGTTTAATAAATTTGGCTTTGATATACTTTGGTATCTTGGTGAAATGATTACATGAGAAAAGCCTAGTAGTATGTAGAAGTTTCAAAGAGTCATTTTATTCTAGTGTTTCACCACACAAATTTTCAAAAATAAAAAATAAAAATAGAGGAACCTAAAAAATTCTTAAAAGAGAAGTGATTGGAAGGTCGAGCATCATAGAAGTAGGGGACGACAATGAATATTTGTGCTCATGCCCATGGAAACAATGTAAATGTTGTAATGGAAGTTTCTCGTAAAACTAATTATCCCATTGTATATACCAATGTATTGTAAATTTAAAGTGCAAGGATTGCCTTTAGCATATTAAGATGCGACTGTATGCATTGATGTGCTAAAAGGGAAATTTTGATGTTGTTGTTTATCTGGATGAAAATCAACATAGCATGCTAAAATCGTGAGAATAATCAAGCTCCGCTATCGCTGCCCCGCAATTCTAGGCCGCTCCCCGCCCCCTCCGTCCCCACCATCACCTAGGCATTGGCTCTCACGTCGGCCCTGTAGAGCTCTGCAGACCGAAATCGAGCTCGGTGCTTGCTAAGTTTTTGATGAATCCCACCCCCCCCCCCCCCAAGTTGTTTTTGCTATTATTTGTGAGCTAGGACTATTCATAGTGGAGGTTGTTCTATTGTGTAGATGAGATGGCGTGATTCAGTGTCTTATGATGATTCCTACTTCGAGGAGGAACATCAGTGGGGTGAAAATGAAGACATGCCATGATCATGTTGATTGACATGGAGAAGAACAAGCAGCCGAAACAAGCCGTTCCGTTGTCGTCCATGAGGTGATTCACAGGAGGAGGCTAGACAACCCTAATAGACTAATGCACATTAAGGTTTATGAACAATTTTGTGCTGAATTTCAGGTTGTGGATTGATGAAATATGTAGTAATTAAGTACTAGTAGCTTTTGTGTGGGATATATTTCACATCAATTTCATATTATTCAGAACATTGCATATGCAAAAAATACATATGGTAAAAACAGAATCTGGAATTTAGGTACCCGATTTTTATATACCATGTAAAAGCATGATTGTTTTTGGTTACCATGGCCAAAATATTGGTCTACCCTTGGAGATGATCTAAGAGCATCTCCAACAGGCGCCCAACGTACGGCGCGCTAAAATCTGGTTTGCGGCGCGCGCAACGCCAGGTTAGGCGCGCCGCGCAGCGCTTGCTCCAGCAATAGCGCTAAAATGCAGCACGCGCGAGCAGCCGGCGCACACATTTGTTCATTTTGGGCACAAATTTCACACTTCAACACAAAACACATGGCATATATTGAATCACAAACATCATTCCAACCAAGTTTGTGCCCAAAAGTTCATGCCCACAACATAATTAAACCAAGTTCAACAAGCAAACCAAGTTTATGATGACACAAACGAAAGACACAAGAATCAAGCCTCGTCCTAGTCTTCGTCTTCATCCTCTTCCTCCGAAGACGATTCTTCCTCCTCCGAAGAAGATTCTTCCTCCTCCTCTTCATTGTTGCACGATGTATCATCATCGCGTGAAGCTCGGATGGTGTTGCCAAGATCTTGAACGGCATCTTCATGCGAAGGTGGCACACCGGTGCCCGGAGGTGCACCCATGCCCCCAATGAGAGACGCAAAACTCATGCCACCCATGCCATCCAAGCCGCATAGAGGTGCTCCAAAGCCACCCATGCCTCTCATGTTCTCCATGGTAGCTCCAAAGCCACCCATGGAACCCATGCCGCCATGGCCACCAGCACCCATGTCGCCAAGGCCACCGCCACCCATGCCGCCACCACCACCCATGCCGCCAAGGCCATGCTACCTCTTAAGCACTGCGTTGGTTTTCCCTTGAAGAGGAAAGGGTGATGCAGCAAAGTAGCGTAAGTATTTCCCTCAGTTTCTGAGAACCAAGGTATCAATCCAGTAGGAGGCTCCTCACAAGTCCCACGCACCTACACAAACAAACAAGAACCTCGCAACCAACGCGATAAAGGGGTTGTCAGTCCCTTCGTGGTAACTTGCGAAAGTGAGATCTGATAGAGATAATAAGATAAGATAAATATTTTTGGTATTTTTATGATATAGATTGAAAAGTAAAGATTGCAAATAAAGTAGATTGGAAACTTATATGATAAAAGATAGACCCGAGGGCCATAGGTTTCACTAGTGGCTTCTCTCAAGATAGCATAAGTATTACGGTGGGTGTACAAATTACTATCGAGCAATTGATAGAAAAGTGCATAGTTATGAGAATATCTAGGCATGATCATGTATATAGGCATCACGTCCGCAACAAGTACGTTGACTCCTGCCTGCATCTACTACTATTACTCCACACATCGACCGTTATCCAGCATGCATCTAGAGTATTAAGTTCATAAGAACAGAGTAACGCATTAAGCAAGATGACATGATGTAGAGGGATAAACTCAAGCAATATGATATAAACCCCATCTTTTTATCCTCGATGGCAACAATACAATATGTGCCTTGCTGCCCCTGCTGTCACTGGGAAAGGACACCGCAAGATTGAACCCAAAGCTAAGCACTTCTCCCATTGCAAGAAAGATCAATCTAGTAGGCCAAACCAAACTGATAATTTTAAGAGACTTGCAAAGATAACCAATCATACATAAAAGAATTCAGAGAAGATTCAAATATTTCTCATAGATAAACTTGATCATAAACCCACAATTCATCGGATCTTGACAAACACACCGCAAAAAGAGTTACATCGAATAGATCTCCAAGAAGATCGAGGAGAACTTTGTATTGAGATTCAAAAAGAGAGAAGAAGCCATCTAGCTAATAACTATGGACCCGAAGGTCTGTGGTAAACTACTCACAACTCATCGGAGATGCTATGGTGTTGATGTAGAAGCCCTCCGTGGTCGATCCCCCGTCTGGCGGAGCGCCGGCGAAGGCTCCAAGATGGGATCTCGCGGATACAGAAGGTTGCGGCGGTGGAAATAGGGTTTCGTGGTGCTCCTGGATGTTTTCAGGGTATGGTGGTATATATAGGCGAAGGAGGTTGGTCAGGGGAGCCTCGAGGGGCCCACGGGGGTGGGGGGCGCGCCCACCCCCTAGGGCGTGCCCTCCTGCCTCGTGGCCGCCTCGGCTGCTTCTTGACGTCCACTCCAAGTCTCCTAGATTGCGTTTGTTCCAAAAAGATCGCCCCGAAGGTTTCATTCCGTTTGGACTCCGTTTGATGTTCCTTTTCTTCGAAACACTGAAATAGGCAAAAAAACAACAATTCGGGCTGGGCCTCCGGTTAGTAGGTTAGTCCCAAAAATGATATAATAGTGTAAAGTAAATCCCATAAACATCCAAAACAGGTAATATAATAGCATGGAGCAATCAAAAATTATAGATACGTTGGAGACGTATCAGGCACTGTTTTGGGTACCGCTCGAAATTTCGTGATCCCGAGCGGTTACCGCGTTTACCGCTACCCCACGAGAAACTCATACCGAGCAAAAAATTCGAGTTTTTTTGAAAATTTTGAATTCAAACTCTAATCCTGTTAAATATATGGCATCTCTGATGTAGAAACAGAACTGGCGATGGCGTAGTGGCAAAGGCATGCTCTCTGGAGCTGCGAGTTGCAGCTTCGAGTCTTCACCGTCGCGATTTTCATTCTTTTTTAGAATGCAAAAGAAAAAAATACTAAAAGTTGTGAAATTTTGGGAGCGGCAGGAATCGAACTCGAGGTCTGAGAGCTAGCGGCAGCGGTTGGTCCGTGTGAACAGCCACTGAGCTACGGGAAGATTTCTGATCTCAGACAGTTAAAACTTTATCTATATCAACTTTGAAAATATTTGAATTCAAAATTTGACTTTAAATTTCGTCCGATTTTTTTTGGTATTTCGTGGTTACCATGGTTACCGTGAATTTCGGTGCCCCTCGAGAAAAAAAGACCGCTTGGGATCCAAAACCTTGGTATCAGGCCACCACCACCCATGCCGCCAATCATGGCTCTTTTTTGAATCAACAATTCTTCACGGGCAAGGTTGACATACTCCTTTCGCGCATCATTGAACAAAGGTGTGTCCAAGAAGAACAAGTGCTTCTCCCATTCCAACAACTTAGCTCACTCCTCCATGGCCATCTTCCTCTCCTCCAATGCCACTTTCCTCTCCTCGGTGGCCACCCTCCTCTCCTCGGCCGCCTACCTCCTGTCCTCGGCTGCGGCATCTTGGTTCCTTGCCATTTTCCTCATCTCGTTGGCTTCTCTTCTTGCATTGACAATTGCTTCCATAGCATTTTTGATCTCATCATCTCCTTTCCTCTTCTTCTTTTCTTTGTCTTTCTTCGTGCCATCCGGTCGTTTTGGCTTCGAGTATGAAACCGGGTTTGGGGTGGGGCTTCTCTTGCCATCTTCACTTGATGCATCATCCTCATCATCATTTTCCAAATCAATTGTTTGCTTGCGTTTTTTGCTCAAATCCAAATCATCAATATTCTCACGCTTCTTCCATTTCTCATCATCCTTCAATACTTCATAGCAATGATGCAAGGTACATGGCCTTCCTTTCTTGATCTTCCCCTTCTTGGTCCTCTTCTCCTCTTCTTTGAACAACTTTTGTGCAATGTTCAACTACATTAAAACGAAACAAGTTAGCACAAGAAACACCAACAACAAGCATGATATGAACATGAGGAATGATGAAACCAAACTTACCCTATCATCATCATTGGTGCCACTTGGGTTCAACTTGTCAACCGCTTTTTATGCGGAAGACCATTGTTGACAATCCATATTGATGGTCGACCACTGGGAGCGAAGTGATCGTGCGGAGCGGTCAATTCCACTCATGTTGCGAAGATCAAAGTGTTCTTTCATCCGGAGCCAATAAGTGTCTCTACTTTGATCACCTCCAACGGATGGATCCCTCGACACTTGCAATCAAGTATTGCATAGTAAGATGTCTTCGGCGTCAGTGTAATTGCCCGCTCTTCCTTTCGGTGCGTCGACAATGCCCTCACCATCCTCGTCCACCTCGAACTCTGGTCTTCAAAATGCATGTCATTGGTTTGAGACCAATGCGAATTGTTCGAGCCAACACCCATAGTTGACATGTATGCATCATCGTTCACACTACAAAGTATATAGAACAATGCAATAAGCTATCCATATGTATGCATTCAAAAAATAAAGAAGGAAAAAAGTTCGGGAATTCTTTTTACCTTTGGGGCATATCGTCGAACACATGGTGCGCGTCGGCCGCCGGCTGAATAAATGAGCTCGCCGGCGCTTCGGTAGCCGCCACGCTCGTCACACGCCCTGCAAGCTTCTTCCTCGGCGCCTTCGAGGTGCCGGAGCCGTCCGCCGCCTTCTTCTTCTTCTTCGCGGATGTCTTGCCCTTCTTCGACCGCGGCGCATTTGGGAGCTTCGAGGTGCCGGAGCCGTCCGCCGCCTTCTTCTTCTTCTTCGCGGATGTCTTGCCCTTCTTCGGTCGCGGCGCATTTGGGAGCTTCGAGTGCGGAGCCGTCAATGGCGCGGCCGGGAGCTGGCGGCAACACCACCGCCGAGGTCATCCATGGCGGCATGAAAGCCGTCTGTGAGGCCGATGCTCGGAGGAGCTCTGGCGGGCGTGCTAACGCTCCCAGCCTTAGGGTTTCTTGGCGGCGGCGGGGACGGCTTTGGAGGGTTCTTGTTGTGGGATGGGGTGAGGAGGAGTGCGTGGCGTGGGTCCGTCGGGTCACTCATTTGGCGCCGCAGCGTCTTGGAGGAAGGTGGCGTGGGGAAGAGAGTGCGGTGCGGCGCTTATTTAGCGCGCCTGTTGGAGATGCTCTAAGCTTGTTCCATATCCACCAAAGCCACAACCATTGACGACAAGTACCATACCACCGATTGTGACTACAATACTCCTGCTCAATTCAGTTGACCTAGCAGTCACTGACACGTGGGCCCATTCACAAGCTGGCCACACGTGAGTGACCGAAGTCACATAACTGAAGTCAGATTACGTGAAATTACCACTTTGTCCAAAGTCAAATTTGTCGAGAAAACATCGATCCGCTGCCACCGCCACCGCCCCCTGCCCCGCTTCTGTTCGGTTGCTCGTCGATCAACGGCTTATCCAAAACCCTTTCCCTTTCTTACTTCCCTGGATCTCACATCGGGAGCACTGTTCGAACCAGCTTAGTTAATGGCGCACACATCATCCGTAGCGAAAGGTGCGGTGCGGTGCGGTGTGCCCGATTCGCCCCCATCCACACGCAGAAATTCTTCCATCTCCACTGCCTGGCCGCTAGCTACCTCAGCTAGGCAGTACTACGTCACATGGAGCAGTTAAGCTAGGCCAGTGGTGCTGCATTTGTTACGGAGCGCGCGCGTGTCGTGTGTGGACGGCAGCGACGGCACGGTGGGTGTTGGATCTCCTCCACTGCCCGCGAATCTACGCCCGCAGCCCACAGCCATGAGTTGCTGGCCTTGGCGCCACCTCCACAACCATTGACATGGTCGTGCTTCTTCTTCTTCTTCCCTGCAAATCAACGTTTTTCCGATCTCCTCGCTAGCCACCTACCTCTGGGCGTGCGTGTCTGCATGGATAAATCATGAATGGATTGCTGGATTCGATGCTGTGGATGAGCTTCCCCTCCCTCTATCCCATCCGTCACTCCACCGCTCCCCTAGCTTCCTCCTATCCACCGTCTCCTCCTACCTCACCTCAGCTCACCTAGCTAGCACCACTAGAAACTAGTAGTATCGATTGCTATTTCAGCTGGGCGACTCCCCCAATCTTGATCCATTCCTTCCGATTCTTGCCCGGTCGATCGATCGCGGGGCCGTCCTGCGCGTTGATGCGTGCACGCGATCTGGTTGCGGAAGATGAAGAAGAGCAGTAATCTCGAGGCCTTCCTCCACGCCGCCACGCCCCTGCTCCCATGGCGCTCCGCCACCATGGTACGTCATCCGTCGACTTCCTTACCAACCGATCATGGCAGGCAGGTCCTCTGCTTTCACCGGCAAAACGGCTCTGTTTTGCTCTGTTCTGAGCGGTTTCACTCTTGTCTCTGCTCGGCAGGAACGCTTCCAGGGCGCGCCCAGCAGCGTGTGGCAGCAGCCGGACAGCAAGAACAAGGATGCGGTGGAGTACTTCGCGCTGTCCGACCTCTGGGAGCACTACGCCGAGAGCAGCGCCTACGGGCTCGCCGTGCCCGTCCGGGACGCCGGTGACCGCGCCGTGGTCACCACCCAGCACTTCGTCCCCTACCTCTCGGCCGTCCAGCTCTACACCGCCACAAAGCCCACCACCCACACCCTCGGCGCCACCTCCAGGTAAGCGAAACGTACATCAGCCACCAACACTCGTCTCCGATGATCCGATCCATCCATCCACCATAGTTCTTGCTTGGGGACCGGCCATTGATTTGTTAGTGCGTGCAGGAGCACGGGCAGCGAGACGGATTCGTGGAGCGACGACAGCGTGGGCGACCGGTTCGCCGGCTCAGGGTCCTCCTCCTGGGACGCTGCGTCCGATGAAGACGATTCTTCCTCCACCTACGACGGCAACGGCTCCACCGGCGTCTCAGCGAAGCAGGGCGGGTACCTGAATTTTCAGTACAGGGAGTGGGACTCGCCCTACGAGAGGGTGCCGCTGGCTCACAAGGTTCTCATCCACGGCCATCTTTGCTCGCCGGTCTGCCGGAGTTGGTCCGTGATTCTGATTTTTAAACGATGCTGAGCAGGTGGCGGAGCTGGCTCAGGATTACCCGTGCCTGACGTCCCTCAGCAGCGCAGAGCTCTCGCCGTCCAGTTGGATATCCGTGGCATGGTACTTAATTAACTAACCCACTTGGAGTTCTGATATCATTCCACTGTTCTCTACTTATTTGCTGGTCGGTCGAGACATCATTTTATTAGTATTATCTTGCTGAGGTATGAATGGTGCGGTTTAACAAATCAACATTGACTTATTTATGGTCATTAGGTACCCAATCTATCACATTCCTGCTCATGTCAACCTAAAGGGTACCTCTGCCTGCTTCCTCACCTACCATTCCATCTCATCGGTCTTCCAAGGTAAATATTTACCATCTGCCACGTACATTGGTCGTGAAAAACAACAAATTTTCTTCCACCATGTCAGTGTAGTAGAAAGCAGGTAATTTGCAGTCATTGCTGATGCTAACAAGGGCTGTTGTTTCTTCACCCGCAGACGACATACATAGCGGACCGGAACACAATGATGGCGAGATTGCGGCGCTCTCACCGTTCGGGCTGGCAACATACCGGATGCAAGGGGATCTGTGGAGGAGGCCCGGGTCGTCGGACCCCAGGAGGCTATCTGAGCTCCACTGGGCGGCGGCCTCTTGGCTGAAGCAAGTCGGTGCGCACCACCCCGACTTCACCTTCTTCACATCTTCACACCGGCGATAACACGGTACCCCGTCGATGCCTTGTGTGTTTCGATGGCATTGCACCGGGCAATGTGAATATATGACACCAAAAACTTCATGTAGGATTTGATAGAACAACATGAACTGGAGTTTCTTCTTTCTGAACTTGCAAGAAGATACAGTAACTTATTGCATCGACCTTGTGGATCGGATTAAGTGTCAGACATCATGCTCTGTTTTTTGCTCATCGACGGGCATGTTACAGCTGCAACACAACATTTTCAAAGAATTGCAGCTCATGAAATGCGACCTCAATGCATATAGTTTAACAATCCACCTGGTATTACCTGTTGGGCTTTGTACTTCATTGTCTTAACGACACTCCGGCAACCTGTACATATATACAGTAGCACGTAAGTATAGTTTTTACTCAGCCTGCCTGCTGTTTGGATCACAAAGATTGAGGAGCAATGCATCATCTTTGATGATATAGTCATGCGTTGTATTGGATTCAGAGTAATTTTCCGTTGGATTTCGCATACGCAAAGGTCATGACAAGATATCCATACCTCTGTACCGATACAGGAAGCACCACCTAGGTGGGAAGTGGGATACTTTTGAATTTTGATCTGTCATCCCATTGAGATCTCAAGCACCACTTAGTAGGCTTTCCCCTTCTCTTAGGAGGCGATGGCCAGCCGCCATACGCGATGATGCCATCCGATTGCCCTGGATTCCGGAAAACGACACCGCACGATGCTGCCGACCCTGCCGGGGAACTGAGCCAGTTGGTTCTTCAGTGGGTTCTATAAGAAAAATGATGCTCTTGGGAAGACTTACCAAGAGACCATTAGGCCCTCCATTATGTATGCTCTTGGGAAGACATACCAAGAGGCCACTAGTGGCATGGCAGAGCGTGTGACACCATTCTACAGGTATGGCCAGCCGGCATGACCAAAATAAGTACTCCCTCCAATCCATAGTTCTTGTCGTGGTTTTAGTTCAAATTAATTATGGAATTTGAACTAAAACCACGACAAGAATTACGGAACGGAGGGAGATTTCGTTGCAACTAGTATAGAGGAATTTATACTCAAAATAATTGTTAAAAAGATCAATTCATAACAGAAAATAACATAGCTCCGTCTATTAGGCCAGATGAATTGCATATATCATCACAAAGCAGTTTGCAAGCAAATGCACTGACGATTGTTTACATTGTTACAAGCACAATAACACTTAGACAGAAATGTCTCAGCACAACAGAACACATAAACATATTAATAAAGTTTCTCAACAAAAACACAATTCTGATCGTAGTATATCTGATCGAAATCTCCAGCTGGTAATGCGGAAAAAATCACAGTTGGAAAATATGGTATCGATATAGATAATATGTCCTCTTTTACTGCCTATATTTGGTCCCTCTTCAAGTTAGTGGTGTCGGCGGTTGTACCAATGGTTCCACTTTTCGACTATGGTAGTTTATTGTGGCCAAAGAAAACACGACTATTATGGGCCACAATTGAATTAGAACATTGGCCACGATAAATAATACTGACACTCCAAATGTCCAGACTATCCCATTTCTCCTGCAGAGGGGTGCTACCATGGCAATATTATTGCTTGCCAATTCCCAATTTTGATAGAGCAATATGAGAGAGCTCAAGATACATAATCCAATGGCAGTCTTATGAGCAAGCGGAGCTAGTATAGTATAGGTAGCCAGTGCAAAGGCAGCAACCAAGCTTGTAACTGAAACCGACATGAGGTAGTAGGCAATGCGTAAGTGCTCTATCCGGCTCCGAGGATGTCGTATTGGTGATCCGGAAGACATGAGAGAAATTGTTGCCATAGTGGAGCAAGTGAACGCAAGTCCGTTGGCCAGGGTGAATGCATCAAAACCATACCTTCCAGCGAGTGTTGGTGTGCCTCCATTAGGGTGATCATCGGCTCTGTAACCTCCAGGCATGGCAAAAGCTGCACCAAATGTCACGGTTGCGATAAGGACCGACCCAATGCATAGACTTTGTGTCGCGTCCTTCACTTTCTCCATTTCATCTATTTCACCCTGCTTTTTTTGGACAATATTGTATTTCTCAAGGTAATCCTGGTGACGGATACCCCTTTTAGCACCAGCATATTGAAGTAAAGAGAGTATTCTTGCTTCACTGTGCTGCAAAATCAACATAAGTAGAAGTTAGACCGCAAAAATCTCAGCTTTTTATGCTCACCTACAAGCTTCTGCCTAAAAGTAAAATGACAGTGTACATTACCATGTAAGCATGCAGCCCTTTAGGAATATTTTGATATGCTATATCTAGTGGAGTCTCCCCTTCCTTATTTGTCAAATTCAATTGTACTTGTCTATTCCTGAACAGACAACAAAATATTTTAACACTGCCAGCCTTGACAGCTAGGTGCAGTGCAGTGTTCCCATTCTTGTCTTGCATATTCAAAATCCATGATAATGTTCCGTTCTTGCAAGCATAACTAACTGTCGATATTTTCTTTTTATCGACTGCAACATGAAGAAATGTCATTTTCCTAGCGTCACACAAACCGGCACAATTGGGCGTGTTTTCAATGAATTCACTGACTACCCTTGTTGCACCGACAGATGCAGCCATGTGTACGGGGAATGATCCATTGTGGTCTGGCTGATACAATGCCTCTGCATTGGCTTTCAGTACTTGTGAACGTATTTTCTGATTCCCTGGAACAGCTGTGGCGGCAAAGTGAAGAGGTGTACGTCCGTTGTTATCCCGTTGCGATGCAAGGACGTTGTTCCATTCCAACATCTTTGTAGGATCTGCGAGCGGTTAAACCAATCAATATAAATAGAGAGCAAAAAGGCAAACAAGCTATGAAAAGAATGTTAAACTAGATGTTAGGTTTTGCCAAAGATTGAAGCCGCAATTTGCTACAGATCATCTCCAGCAGCAACACAACTCATCATGTATGCACAACTCCGACCATGAACGGAAACACAAGACACGATTATCCGCTCTGAATTTGCTCGACCGGAACGCACGCATGGAAGCACATATCATGTTTTTTTTATCTTTATTTCTCTTCTTGTTTTCTAATGGTGTACAAGCTAGGTGTATTCACATATATAGCCTATTCAGTGACTGCCTAGACTCTGAATTGTTTACTTACTCGACACAGACTCGGATATGAAACTCCAAAACTAACATACCGAATCCACTTAAAACTCTGTTTGGGTTATTCCAACACACAAATCTATATGTTTTTAGAACATAGAACTCATTGTATAGCCTTTAAACAAATACACTAATGGTCCTGAATCCAAAATGTAAAAACACTGATGAGGCAAATGTATTTTGAACTGTATGTATCTTGCAAAAACGAATAGAAAAATGGTAGGTGAAAACGAGATGTAAAGCTGAAGAGGAAGGCACGCATTTACCTTGGCCTCGGAGAACCGCAGCATGCAGCGCATTTTGTCCATTTGGTCCAGAGTACGAAAGAACCCCGCTGCTCAACACATAGAGTGTTTCCGCGATGAAACTCTTCCCCTCCAAGATGGCTAGGTACAATGGCGACGTGGCATCTTTCGGAAAGCTGGCCAACTGCGAGTCCTCCTTCATGAGCAACTCGACGATATCATCGTGCCCAACGGGTACGGAAATGATAGCCTCATGCAAGACTGTCCATTTGATCTTGTTTTCTGTTCTCAGCAATGCTTTCACTCTGTCGGCATTGGCATCCTCGCCTCTTCTGGCAAGATCAATGAGAAGAGACACCATGGCGAAGCTCCCCTCCCGTGCAGCACAATGCAGGGGCGTATCCCCGTCGTTGTTCTGCGCACAGAGGAGGTTCGCTGCCTTCCTGTGGACGAGGCTGGCTTTGTTCAGGAAGTCTTCGGAGTCACCATTGGTGGCGACCACATGGAGAACAGTGTCGCCTCCGACGGTGACCCCGTCCAGGAGCGACTCTCTGAGAAATGCTTCCTCGTCATCACCGGACGGCCGCCGTGTCGCCGAGTCTCCGAGGGCAGAAGCTGCTTGGTGATCTCGTCCGTCGAGGAGTGATTCTAGATCCTGGCAAGTGCCTGAGCAGACCAGCGCTAGCAGCCGGGCATCCATCTCCCGTGGAGAGTTGGTTTGGACCACAATGGGCGAGCTGGGACTGGGAGCTTCCTCCCTGGCGCCCGACGCCATTGATCACCGGCACTGCCGAGTTGGGAATGAGAGAGAGGATCAATTTGGGGCAACGTACTGGGCTACTGGCAGGTGGTGGAAAGTGGAGTGGAGGAGAATGCGGCCTGTGAGATGTACTCTACTTTGGTTGGGACAAGAAAGACAGAACGCACGGGGGCCAAGAGAATCTCCGGCGGACACGCTATCGCCTTTTCTTCCGGCGACCGTACTTGTGAGCATCTCTGGCGGGCACGCTATCCCTTTCCCTCCCACCACCGTGAGAGCATCTCCGGCGAACACGCTGGCAGCAGAGCGTCTGCTTTGCTAGGAAAGGACCAGCTCGGAGCCTCGGACACGAAGCAGAGCATCTGCTTTGCTTCGCGGGGCCTCCCAGGCTAGGGCGTTGGCGGCATCATGTTCGGGGTGCCTCTGTCACTCCGGCAGGCCATCAGAGAGGGCGCCGGCAGAGAAAAAGGGCGGCACCGGCCACTGGTGACAGGCTCCAGGATACGGGCAGAGCCGGCCAGATCACCGCCCTCGTCAAGCTCGATCTCCCGCCACCCTTCGACGGACGGAGGTGGGGTGGGGATTCGGATAGATGGCAGAGAGGCACGCCGGTGCCGGCGAGGTGCACGCACGGACGATGGGACGACACATCCATGGCGGCTGAACAACGAATAAGTTTTTTTACCGGGGCCGGGAGCTACCGGTGACCACTAGGCAATAGCAGTGCTCCAGCTCTACGTATCTCAATCCTTCTCTATCCTATTTGATTCCTTTTTTGGTTTTTTTCATCTGTGTTTTCTTTACCCTCGGACCCATGCATGGAAGAGACAGTATTGACACATGCATACATTGTCTGTTTTTTCTTATACAACTCATCACTTTTAATTTCCTGTTGATAATTTAGATGGCTCATATTTTTCAAACCAAAATTTAATTTTTGAAACTTTTTATATGTTTGAACTCCTGATTTCATGATCTTTAGAACAAGCTTCGTTTTGGATACTTTTTGAACAAGTTTGAATCCATTTATTTCACAAAATATGTTTAATTATTTCAGTAGAACTATTTATTTCAGTTATTTCGAACCACTAATTTCACACGTTTGAATCCATTGATTTTCCGAAATAAAATTTCAATTATTTCGATCGTTGTTTAAAAAACTGATTTCGCTCATTTCAAAATATGGATTTATCCCCATCCAAAAACTATTTCACTCATTTGAATATATATATATTTAAATCAGTTCAACACATTGATTTCACTAAATTAAGAAACATATTTCACTCAGTTTAATAGAATGCACTAAATTAAAAAACATATTTCACTCAGTTTGATAGAATGATTTTATCATTTCAAAAATGATTCCACTCATTTAAAAAATGATTCCACTCATTTTAAAAAGTGATTTCAATCATTTCAAAAATATACTTAAAACATTTCAAAATGGTTGATTTTACTAAATTGAAATAATATATTTCACTCAGCTTAATAGAATGATTTCTATCATTTCAAAAAGGATTTCACTCATTTCTAAAAGTGATTTCAGTCATTTTAACAAACATATTTCACTCATTCCAAAAATATATTTAAATCATTTCAATACAGTTAATTTCACTAAATTGAAAAACTATATTTCACTCAGCTTAAAAGAATGATTTCTATCATTTCAAAAAAAGATTTCACTCATTTCAAAAAGTGATTTCACTCATTTTAACAAACGTGTTTCACTCAGTCAAAACACCGGGTTCACTCATTCCAAAAAGTATGTTCCGTTGTGTTCAAAAAACATATTCCGCTCATTCGAAAAACTTAGTTCACTCATTTCAAAAGTTGGATATAACTTATTTCGACAAAATGATTTCACTCAATTTAACATACATATTTCACTCATTCAAAAACACAGATTTCACTCATTTCGGAAAATGGATTCCACTTGTTTCAAAAGGTAGATTCCACTTGCTTCAAAAACAGATTTCACTTATCAATATATATATTGAAGTGGAAATATGATTGAAATAACAAAACTCAAACTAGACGAAATATATTCAAGATTGGCCTTGTTTTAAAGATCTTTGCGCCAAAAGTTCAAATATATAAATAGTTTCAAAATTAATTTTTTAGTTTAAAAGATATAGATGATTTAGATTAGCAAAGGTAAAATAAAAATGTGGATTTGTTGTGTAAGAGAGGAAAGGGACTGCACATGTACTTTTGCTGCCATGCATGTGGCCTGCAGTACGTGAGAGAGAGGAGCATGCATGCATCTGATCAAAGGTTTGCCCTGGTAATAATTTTGGTGGGGTTCATTCACTGTATTTGGTCAGCTATAGATGTTGTACCGCAGAAACCGGAAACAAATGCGAGGGCAGCTGCACGAATCTTCACACACCCAGTGGACAATGGATTACTAACCGGTACATCCCGGTTCCGGTAAAAAGAGCTTTGCGGGTTGAACAAGGCAAGACAGAGAGGGATAGAGAGATGTTGGGGCAAGACAGTGGACAATGGATTTTTTAACAATTTTCTAAACCAGCACAAATAGGAAAATAACATGGCTTGAGGATCGATAAAATAACAAGGTCAAAGCCACTGTAACTATAGTCAGTGGAAATGTCGCTATTATAAAATGTTGCTTACACGATATTAGTAGGATATAGAGTATGCGTGATAAGATGGATGCTAGAATTTGGCTGGTGCATCGAAGCAGATGGAAAACAAGGGTGTGCCTAGAATGGCCACATGGGGAGACTGACTTGGGACAAGGTGTTATGCTGTTCAAAGTTGAATATACTTTTTCTGCTATATTGTATGACCTCTGTTTATAAATGTAAGACATTTTGGCAGTTTAAATTGAACTATAAAAATGTGTTGTATTAGGAACCAAGGGTGTGCCTTCTTAAAGGTAATCCCACAAAACATTATTATTCAACTACATTGTTTACATAAATGAGAGAGTAATGAAGAGCTCATTGTTTGAACTTCGGTCCTCCACGCTGCAAACTATTGAAGATCCCCTAAAGAGACACTTACATGTAGTCTCTCAACTAATATGTACGTTATACTCAACCAGCTCTTTGGAATACTAATAATCAAGGAGAGATATAATTTGTGTATCTCAAATAATTTAATTCCTGCATGGATCCGATTAGCGGTGGACCTCTAAATTTTCCCAATAGCCTTTGTACCATACAAAAAACACCATATGGACAGTTTATTATAGGCCCAGCCCATTGGGCAAGATCCGCCATTGGATTTCTATTTGATAAACAAAGATGCTATTTCGGTACCAAGTAGACATGTGTCATCATATATTAGTCAACCAAATCGAAATATATAAATCTATTTGATTGAAAAAAAAATTGGATACTAACGATTCAATTAAAGCCTCGTCATAAATAACTTATATTTTTTATTTAATAAAGGTAGTTATTATGGTCTTCCTAAAAAAACCTGTATAATCTAGATTTTTTTGTTTGGGTATATATCTAGCCATAAACTAGAAAAAATATTGAGATATTTACTATGGCATATACTTATCTCTATCAAGATATTTAAGAAAATACACACATGATAATTTATACTATATTCATGTTAGTGTTACGAATTAATCCAAGAAGACATGTCATTTGTATTTCTTATATTATAGTATTTAAAAGTATTTGGTTAAATACATTTAAATGAAAAATGAATCAAACTTTCTGAAGCATATTGGATTTATGAGAATGGTTAAAAAATGATGTCCAAAGCAGTATAAAATCTTAGTATGGATAGTGATATTTATTTAGACTTATCCTCGAGTGCGAACAAAATTTTCTGATATGTAGAAAAATGCAAAATCGAGTTACTGAAAAGACAATACCTTGGCTTCGCTGAACAGCAACATGCAATGCATTTTGTCCATTTGATCCGGAGTATTAAAAAACCCCGCCACTCAACTCATAGAATGCTTCCGCAATCATTTTATTTTGTAGTAGAAAGGCAGTCTCTTGCACCATTTTTTCTGTCTGCAGCAGTGTCTTACTATTATTGTTACCCTGGTCTTTAGCAAGATGAATGAGAAGAGACACCATTTGGAGGTTCCCCGCCAATGCAGCACAGTGCATAGGTGTATCTCACTTGTGGTTTTGCACGAAGAGGAGGTTTTGAGCCTTGCTGTGGACGACGCTAACCCTCAGAATCACCATTGTTGGCAGTGACCACATGGAGAAGATTGTCGCCTGCAACGGTGACAGTGTACGACAGTGACTCCCATAGAAATGCTTCTACGTCACAGGGAGATGAAGGCGTCCCATTGCCGGAGCCGACTTCTAGCCCATCGAGAAGTGATGCCAGATCCTCACAATAGCCAGAGCAGGCCGTTGCCAGCAGCCGGGCATCCATCTTGGCCTCCATGATGGTCACCGGCGGGGGAGCAGCATGTGCCACGACGACGAGTGAGATAGGACTAGGAGCGGCCAGTCCGGTGCTCGACGCCATCAATCACCAACGTACACGAAGGAGTTGTAGATGTGGTGATGGGAGTAGATGTGGTGAGGGGAGCAGATAAAAGTGAAGGACCTAGCTGTGCCTGCCAATAGTGGAGTGGATTCTAGTGTTGTACTAAATCAACGATAATTAATATGGATGAAGGGAGTAATATAAAAGAACCGGACAACTGAGAGGCGGATTTGTGCTTGGTTCAGCACAGAGTCGGTGCATCTAGTCTTCCTCTTTTCCTTACGTACGTGCTCCAACAGCAACTATGAAAGTCTGAATTGAATTGACGGAGATGTTCATGCATGGCATGGCAGACAACTTGACCTGGGCCTGCCCGTGCCCTAGCAGCACCCTCGCTCGGTGGCTACACTCGCTTGGACAGAAGTAGGCCAGAGACGTAGACGACGCGTTGCAGGCCGTCACATTTGTTGTCGTGGTGTGCACCTGCGCGACTCCATGTACGTAGTACTAGCAGTAGACTAGACGACTTACTGTTACTGGTCTCCGCGTAGATCACTAGCAGGAAATAGGAGCTATGGGTGTCACAGCCGCGCGGTAGGTACGTATAGCTTGTTACACTTCTGCAATAAATTTACAAAAATGGATTTCATTTATCTTTCCAAACATGCGCAAAAATGAAAATGACAAGGCATGAGGGTTGATTTTTCTTTTAAACGTCACCCGGGGGAGACCTTCCCACCTGAATTTTCAATTGCGGATAAATAGGGGGATTACAAGACAATCATTTTCAAAGAGGAAAAGAAATCACGCCACATACCGCCGTCTTTATTTTGTTCTATTTTTTTAGTCTATGAGTCCAAAGGACCAGCTCGTCGAGAATGCTTTCGAGTACATCAGCCGGTGAGAGACAAATTTGCTGTAGACCCAGGCATTCATGGAGTCCCAGATTTCCAGTGAACCAACAACATCATGAAGGTTTGCAGGGAAGTTGGAAGTGAAGCTGACCGGTTAAACCCCCAAACATCTTTGATGTCTCTGCACTAGTGGTTGCTACCAGTGACTCTTCAGATTGCTCTAGCACTGGGGCAGAGCAAGAACAGATGAGTGCAGTCTTCGGGTGCCTGCATATACATGGGGAAGTCCGCTGAGTCAACAATCTTCTTATTGTTTTGATTTTTGCAAGTGTTTGACCCTTTTTGTAAACTTTAGCGCTATCTGACCCCGGTCCAAAAAAAATTCGTGATCTGACCCTTTTCCTACCGCCATCGTTCTTGGCGGTAGGGTAACACAGCCTAACGCCGAGGGCTATGGCGGTAGGACCTGACTGCACCGTCACGGTCGTTCGAAGTTGAAAATACCCTACCGCCATAGTCATTGGCAGTAGGTTATGGAATGTATAAATTAGTTTCCGTGTCAAGTACTACATAGTAACTTTAGTGGACAGTTGGCTAGCGCGTCCATGTTTAAATGGGTAGGTCTCAGGTTCGACCTTTATGAAGGCCTTTTTTTTTTTTGCCCAATGAAAAGTAAATAATTTGTCTCATTACTATTAGGATATGAATTATTGATAAAAAAATATGTTTACTTATCTGTAACTGTCTTATGAAATTTCCGCAAAGATATAAACCAATATGATGGGATGAACAATTTGTTCAATTAATGTTAAGGTATGATTATTTATATAAAATATTTTTTGTTACTTATATGTAACTATTTTTTTATATTTTTTATTTTGCCCAATGGAAAGTAAATAATTTGTCCCATTACTATTAGGATATGAATTATTGATAAAAAAATACGTTTACTTATCGGTAACTGTCTTATGAAATTTCTGCAAAGATATAAACCAATATGATGGGATGAACAATTTGTTCAATTAATGTTAAGGTATGATTATTTATAAAAATATTTTTTGTTACTTATATGTAACTATTTTTATAAAATTCTCGATACAAAGATGACCCCTCCAGTAAGATCAAATACGGTGCAAGTCCGTTCTCAGTATTATCATCCAAACACGGATACAAATCATGGTGTGCAAAGGCCTTCCGAACTTTAAACTAATAAATAAGAAAATATCAGGAAGTAGTACAACCCCTGGGTAAACAAATTATTTGTGGATATGGAAGAGGATAAATAAATGGTCATAGAGCGTATTTCATCCTTTCATGGGTTCCAGTGTCAGAACACAAGTTTCAAAAGAACTTCAAACTAGAAGTCCGACTGATTCCAAAAGCGCTGAGCAGTTTACGAGGAGCTGCAACATTCACCTTGATAAAGTGTAAGCTAGCTGCCGCTGCTGCTAAGCAAGGAAGTTCCCTAATCTAGTAGTGCTTCAGAGGGAAACAAAGGTCTAAGGACAAGGAATAATTGAGGGCAAGAGGAGATGATGGAGCAAAGGCCTGAAGATGATTCATATGCTAATATTAATTGGACAAATTGTTTACTTTTTATTGGGCAAAATAAAAAGAAACAAAAAAAGGCAGTAAGGCTCACAAAAATATTTTTTATCAATAATTCACATGCTAATATTAATTGGACAAATCGTTTACTTTTTATTGGGCAAAATAAAAAGAAACAAAAAAAACAGCAATAGAAAGGCTCAAACCCAAGACCTCCTTAGTTAAAACTGCACGCGCTAGCCAACTGTCCAAAAGAGTGCTTCAATACTACTTAATGCCACACCTAATTTATATCTTCCACACCCTACCGCCAAGGACTATGGCGGTAAGGTATTTTCAACCTCGAACCACCGTGACGGCGCAATCAAGTCCTACCGCCATAGCCCTCGGTGGTAGGGTGTGTTACCCTACCACCAAGGACGATGGTGGTAGGAAAAGGGTCAGATTATGAAATTTTTTCGGACCGGGGTTAGATCGCGCTAAAGTTTACAAAAAAGGTCAAAACAGTGAATTCGGCCTTCAGTCGCTCCTGCGACAGTAACCATCTGAAAATTTTAATTTCATTGGCAGCTTTTGAGGACCAAACTTTGGGAAGGGTTGGGTCATCCACTGCTTTGTACAATGTGTAGTAGGCGTTTCTATTGGAGAAGATGTCGCACCTGAGAAGCTCTTCTGGGTGAAGTGGTAGACAGCACAAAGGTTGCTGTCGCCGGCCCGGGTTCGAGTCTTCTCATCTCCTATAAGAATAAGACAGATGGGAGTCTCCCCTCTGTTCTCATTCTCATTCATTTTTTTGATGTCGCTGCCTACAAGCTTTCTTTGATTAGGCTGATAATTGAGTAGCACCCCCTGTAGTAAGACACGAAGCGAAGCAAGTTCCTCTGTTGCAACAGAGGTTATTCTATTACGCATGGTGGAGCCGACCTCTTCATGCAAAATTTCTTTGAGCGGTGTGAGGAAATTGCAGAGAACTCAGTGGCCAGTGGAATAGGTGTAAGCTATCTATCTAGCCAGAAAAAGGTTGAGGTGCCACTATTGACAGTGCATTCAATGAGTTCCCCTAGAGGTTCAAGATTTCTGTGGACTAATTTTGCTAAGCATGAAGCTCTTAAACCCATAGAGACTAGGTAAAAGTGATTGGAATAGGATACACTGCTTCCAAGTTAAGTTTGTGGAATGGAAGAATTTGAAAGCAAACCTCATCATAAGGCAAATTTTTGTGTCTTAATGTTTTTAACCCCAAGAGCAGCTGTAACACTAGCCGGTGGAAATACCACCATTATGAAATGTTGCTTACACGATATTATTAGGATGTATGAGTGATAGATGGAGGCTAGAATTCGGTTGGTGTGTTGAAACAGATGAAAGACAAGGGTGGGCCTAGAATGGGCACATGATGGAGGTTGAACTGGGGTTGAAAGTTGATTATTTTTTCTTGTTAGATTGTACTCTCTCTGTAACAAAATAAGTATCATGGTTTAAGTTCAAATTTTAGCTAAAACAAACTAAAACCACGACACTTATTTTGGAACAGAAGGAGTACCTTTTCTAGGTCATCCCGTAAACATTTATTTTTCAACGGCAATGTTTACATGAATTGAGAAAAGATAATAGGGAGGGCCGAAGGGCATCTCCAATGCCGACAGTCAAACCGCCCGAATACGTCCGGCGGTCCGGACATGTTTTGCCATCCAACGCGGTCCTGAATTGTTTCGGTTGGCAGTCCAGACACACTTTCTCCTGCAAAGTGGAGTCAAAGTGTTTGTGTGTGTGTGTGTGTGTGTGTGTGTTCGTGTGTTGGGGGGGGGGGGGGGCACGTAGGACTCCGACACTCCAGGCGCACTGAATCTCCCCTATGGGTCACATTTTCTTCCAGTCCGCCTCTTCTCCCCCTGACTTTGCATCCGCACACTCCACCTTAGCCGCCATCGTTGTACCTCTCCTACCACTGCACAGTTATTGTCGAATATCCGCAACGAGCACCGACATGCCTATTTTCCTTTTACGATATTGTGTCGTCCATCCTGGAGCCGTCCATAGCCATGGTTACAGGGTACTAGAGAGAATTTTGAAAAATTAAACATATTTTTCTAAGTACCCGTGGTTATTTCTTGCCTCATGCATAACATCATTTGTCTTTTTTTCTTTCTCCGCACCACTCCACCGCATATGCCTTGTCTCCTCGCACCGAATCCCTAATTCCCTTCTCCACTGCTGCTGGCCTGCGGCAGGCATCGTCGCCGGCGAGAGGGAAAGAGCTCATCCTCACAACAGGGCACGAACAACCTGCTGCGACAAGCACCTCTCCACTCTACCCCCAACCCCCCCCACACACACACACACGCATGTCAAACCACTAAAGTCACCATGCCAAGATGGTCTGCTATGGCTAATAGTGGCTACGACGATGAGCACAACAGGGATGCTGCGACGGACGATGGGCAGTGATACAACCCCGGCTCCCGCGTGCTTCAACTACGACGATCATGGTGACCACGAGCTATGACATCGGACTATGTGGGGCGACCCCGTGTTCTATCGGTGCTAGAACCGGCCACTCTCGGTGCTGGGACCATGTGTTAAAATTGTGGGTCGCCGTATCCTGGCAAACTTTTTGCGAGGCGACGATGTGTTGCATGAGATACTGTAATTGGCTATGGTACAGATGCGACCGGCACGCGATAGAGCTGCAACCAGTGACCCAATGGCTTCGGCATGCGACACTTTTTGCTAGAACCATAGAAAGAAGGGGTTACGACCGGCGTGCATCAGAGCTGCAACCAGCAGCATCAAATGCAACTATTGGCGCCATTTTTTGTTGGAACCAAATAGACCAGGGGATGTGACTGACATGCGAAGGAGTTGCAACCAGCACTACGAAATGCTATGACTGGCATCAGAGAAAGCTACAACTGTCTTGTGAAAAAGCTTCAACTGAAGACGGGGGAGCTGGAGGGCAGCAACTGCGCAAGCGCAAAAGGCTGCAAGCGATGGCCCAAAAAGCTATGATCGGCTGCTCAAAATGCTTCAACCGGGGAGACGGCAAGTTGACAATGGTGAGCGGTGAACGACGGGGGTTGCATGGCGATGCATTGGTTGCTACGACAGGTAGCCGGCGCGCCACGACGACAGCTATTAGTTATGCTAGAACCCCACCCGACCATGCTACAACCAGGTGGTGGAGGCATCACGAGTTTTTTTTACAAAAGGAGGAAGACCCCCGGCCTTTGCATCTGGGCGATGCACACGGCCATTTTATTAATTATTAACACAAGACTTTATAAAGTCATACAACAATAAGACTAAAGCCACAGTCTAAGCAACATCTGTCACTACTCCTATCCAGTTGATGAAGGGGCGCTGATAGTCTGAGACTAATATCAAACAGACCTTGCAGCCAAACCTAACATTTAAGACCTGACATCCCAACCAGGACGCCTGCCAGGTATGGGCACCCACCAGTCCGGCGTGCTCATCAACCAGGACGCCTGCCGGGTCTTGCTGCCACTGATGCCACCACGGCGCCAGACAGCGTCGACCTCCTCGTGAGTCCATCATCGCACATCAGACGCCTAATCTCCAGGGCGCCATGCCATCGAGATCCGACACCATCAAATGTGTATGATGAAGCACCGCACCTCCTCTTGTCACCTCCAGCCATCACTTGCTCCAAAACAATGCCCCCATGAGGGAAAGCGATACTAAGAACGCCATCATCGTCCGATCCGGGAAACCCAGATCTAGGGTTTCCCCCGGAGCATCCCGAGCCTGATGACGCCAACTGCAACGACGATGCCTCGACAAGGAAACGACATCAAAGACGCCGCCATCGTCCGCCATGACCGTAGTCGACGCGATTTTCATCGGCAGTTGCGCCACCGGGTGTACGCCGCCGGCCTCGTTGGTCCCTTCAACCGTAGCAAACTCCAAAATGATGCCCTGAAGAGGGACTACGACGCAAAGGCACCATCATCATTCTTTGAACCAAGTGTGCTGCATTACTCACACGAGTGAACTTCTCGTCGGAAAAAACTGCACGCGTTGTTTTTTCGGTACTGTTTTCGCTCTAATTTTTTAACCGTTTATCGGAATGAGGCGTGTAATATAGCGTCTAAAAGCTATGAATTAGGCGCAACTTCGACTTGTTGAACACTTTTCGAGATTCCACACGGTTTAAGAGCAGTTTTGAAAATGGTGCGGCCCATGACGAGTGGCAGCAAACTTTTTTTCGCGATTTCTTCTAAATCGCTCGTCGGAACGAAGCAAATGATACACTGTTGGAAAGATATCGTCGAGGCGCATCTTTTTCATATCTATTATTTTCTCTAATTCATTACGGTTTAAGAGCAGTTTCAAATTTACTAAATCGCGTAATTATGTTTTTCTTTTTTTTAAAATTTTCGCTATTGTTTTCGCTCCAGTTTTCTAACCGTTTGTCGAAATGAGGCGTATGATACGCCGTTGGAAAGCTACGGGCGAGGCGCAACTTTCATATTTTGAAATGTTTTTGAGATTCCTTACGGTTTTAGTTAATTTTAAAAATCGTGCGGCTGACGATGAGAGGCAACGGCCGTTTTTCGCGAAATTTTTACAAACCAGTTGTCGAAATGATTCAAATGATATGCCGTTGGAAAGATATCGAGGAGACGCAACTTTTTCATGTAGAACACTCTCTCTAATTCCTTACGGTTTAAGAGCCGTTTTAAATTTACCGAAATACGGACACTCTGTTTTTCGCGACACCCAAATCGACGTGGGTACTTCATCCGACTGAAAATCGCACTACATCGGATGCAAAACCGCACTTCATCGGACAAACAAGTGCACTGCATGATTTTTTTTATGGAACGTAAATTTTCCTAAACGAGGTGGAGTGCACTTCATTTCGAGTGTTGGTGAACCACAATACTATGAAAAGTGAACCTCGAGACTACTGTAAACGAGCCGTGCTGCATCAGATAGAAAACCGCACTTATTCAGACTAAAAACCGCACTTCATGGACAGACAAGTGCACTGCATGATTTCTTTTTGTGGGACGTAAATTTTCTTTTTTTTGTGAGATGTAAATTTTCGCAAACGAGGTGTAGTGTACTTCATGTCGAACGTTGGTAAACCGCAATACTATGAAAAGTGAACCACATTATTTTTCTTTTATCGCCTCCGTAACGTTTTTTATCAACGAGTATGCACTGCAGGGACGAGGTGAGTGTACTGCATCAATTTTTATTTTTCCAATTTTCTTTCTACTGCACACAACAACAGAGTGAGCTGCATTAAAAAATCAACTTTTCCAAAAAAATTTGCACTTGGCAACATAGTGAACCATTGGGAGAGGGAAGATCACTACGGTAATTAAACAAGTGAGCTGCACCTAAAAAAAGTTCTTTTATGTTGTTTTCTTCAATGCATGTTTTCGAGAGAGCTGCGATCTGTATATCTCTGGACTACTACAAGGTGGGGCGAATGAACTACAGTGAAATGCAAGCCGGGGCCAGCGCACTACATGTCCAGACCTCACAGCACTGCACCTGTGCGCCCATGGGATCACAACATAAAATCTGAAAAACGGAAAAATGTCAACCATTAGCAAAATACACACAAAAAACACTATCGTCCTGCCCACCATCTTCGTGGACTGCAGGCACACGGGTGTCGCACTGCACGCCAACGCCCCGTGAACCACCTCAAAACACAAACAAAAATTCAACGCGAGCCACACAGGGGTGTTGGGGTTGGCCCTGACTACTGGGATGCCCAGAACGCAGAACCGCACGGCTTTCCCGGCATCACCGCATTGTAGTGGACGATATACAGGCGCCGGAGGAAGCCAGATCGGGGAAGATCGGCGCCTCCTGCAGCTTCCATCGGGCCTCACTCCTAACCGGGGCCCTGCCCTCACCAAAGCTCCTGGGCCTCGTTGTTTTGTAAGATGGGGAGGCCGATGGCCGCGACTGCTGGCGTAGGGGAAGCAGCAGGGCCTCGGATCCGGCCTGAAGGGGATGGGGGCAGCCAGGCATCATCGTCGGCCTCGTTCTGGAGCTGTTGCTTTCCAAGTGGTGGCTGCGGGGATCGGGGGGCCCGACCATGGCGTCGATGTGTGCTGCTCACGTCCATGGGGAGGGGTAATGGAGAGGAGCGAACTGCACTGGTTCATGGACCAAACTGCTCTACCTGGGAGTGAACTCCATGAGACCATGAATACAGTGATGCGGAAATTTCAAAAGAGGAACATAGAGAGCGGCAGCTGGCACGCCCGCGTACTTCAGCGACCACCAGAGTGCACCGCTGGTCGCGGCCCCCGGTGAGTACAAAGAATGGAGAAGGCCATGGGAGACCACCAGCCATCCCGTGTTAGCCGTCGAGTGGACGGGGAGGCCGCGCCTGCTGGTAGGCGGAGGGGCAGCGTGGGGCACCGGATCTGGCGGGGGGGGGGGGCGTTGTGAGGCGTCGTGGCCTGGATGCATAGGTGGAGGACCACCGCGGCTCGCCAACGAGGGGAGGAAGGCCGCGGTCCGGTCGCGGCGGGGTGCGGGGAGGAGAGGGCCATGGTGTGCTCGCCGGATCTGGGAAGGAGAGGGGCATGGTGACCTCAGCGGCGGGAAGGGAGGATGGTGCGGCCCCCAGTGGTGAAGACGACGTAGATCCAAGGTGGAGGAGGGATGGGCACTCCGACGACG
The DNA here is from genome assembly GCA_021605205.1 of Aegilops longissima. Taxonomy (NCBI): domain Eukaryota; kingdom Viridiplantae; phylum Streptophyta; class Magnoliopsida; order Poales; family Poaceae; genus Aegilops; species Aegilops longissima. Next base: position 654,526,308 of record CM038681.1, on the reverse strand, counting down.
GATCTGGGGAGGGGTGGAGCACCGGCGAGCTCGGACAGGTGGTGGCGCGCACGGTGGTAGGTGGCGGCGGCCCAGCGGCGCGGTGGGAGGTGGTGGCCCGGTGGCTTGATGGGAGATGGTGGCCGACGGTGCGGGGAGATGGCCGGGCGGGTGGTAGGAGGTCCTAGCCCGGTCGCGCGGTGGGAGATGGTGGCCGGCCGCGCGGTGGGAGATCACTGGCCGCGCGGTGGGAGGTGGTGGCCCGGCGACGCGGTGAGGGGGTGGGGTGCGGGGGGGAGAAGTGATGGGGGTTGGGTAGAGGAGAGGTCGAGGAGTGGTTTTATTTTATTCGGTCAGTCAACGCAGGTCGGGTTGGTTAGGGTGTTAGCAGAATAAGGTTTAGTGTTATTATAATAAGGTCTTAAGGGTGTTATCATAATAGACCCATATATATATATACATATATATATATATATATATATATATATATATATATATATATATATATATATATATAATAACTCATCATGCTCATATAACAACTTAGCATCATGCATCATCGATCATAATAATAAATAACTCATCATTGGTATCATAACAACAAGTCCTACTCATCATCATCGATCGTACAACTTCTACTCAATACCACATCATCATCATAGTCATCTAACCAATCCTACTTAGTTGTTCTTAGCACATGATCATGAGTATTAGGTAGGACCTACTATCTTCTCTTAGGTAAAATAGCATAAAACAAGATAGGTCATGACTCTCCATTATGGAGAATGGAGATTGTCCTGTCTCCAATTCTTTCCTTTTGCACAATGTTTCTTCCAAGAACCTCCTTATGACTGTCCATACATTTTTTTCATTCTTTGATTATCATGTCTTCACTTGTTTTAGAAATCCGATACGGACAGGTGTGATTCGTAGGATGACCTGTTTGTATGTTCAGAACATTAAGGCGACCATTCTGATACATCATATGAGGCACACAATCATTGGGGATTTTCTGTTGAAAAACATAGTAATAACTTCGTAGTTATCAATGTAGTTTAGTTTTAGAAGAATTTATGCAAAAGATGCACGGATGTCGTAATAGTAAAAAATCTTACCATGGAATCTCCATGGATGTTACCGTAGTTCAACACGTGCATTAGTGGCACGTATTGACCATAATGTGGAGAAATTTGATAATAGACATTGTAATTCTCAAGATCGGTACAAAATGCGACCAGATGATATTTTTTTTCCTGATAAGTTAACTCAGAGCCATCGGCGTAGTAGGTTCTGTCTACCATCTTCCGCACATTCTTTGGAGACTGAAAATACGCTATCAATGGAAATAAGCTGTCAACTATTTTGAAACAAATAATATAAATTACTTAATAACTATGTTTGAGAAACTCACATAGCGGTAGAATTGGAAGCGTATCAACAAGGACTCAAGTGTCCAAATTGTCTACCTCGTTGTCGGGATCACCAAGATCCATGGTGACAAACATACCCTCTTGAAAATCATACATTTTGCAAAGTGCTTCCCAATCCGGGCAACCAAAATTGGATACACTCTCAGAATTGTATAGATTTACCCCAAAATTCGTACCATGATGGGTCCTTAGGTGAATTTTCTTTGTTTCATTCATCTCATGATCTTCAAAACTCATCCTCTCCAAGACATAGAGTCTTGCATGGCATAGGATAAGCTAGTCGAATTGTAAAAGACAAAAAATACACGTTGAAGTAGTAGAAGTCAAGCTTAATTACGAGAAAAACACGTTGCGTCGTCGCGTACCGTTTCACAATCGAAGGCCTCCTCGAGCTTAACGCTGAAGCGCTGACCTTCTACCAAGTGAGGCCTGTCACAGAAACCCCGGTTGTCGCCGCACCAGGAGCACTCCCCGGGACTTTCGTCCGATGACATTTCCTATGTTCATAATTCAAAGATTAAACTTCTAAAATTCAATATATGTACTACAAAAACTAAATTAGATCATTATTTTCAGCACGAGTTGACTATCGGTCCGTCGAGTCTTTTTTTTCCGGAAAACTCTCAGCTCACGAGGTGTATATATCCGACCGCTGGTGATGGTTGCTCCTCCCTTCGTCCCTGAGTGCATTAAATCAAAATGTCTAGCACACGGGAACGAAGGAGAAGCGACCCCCACGACAACAGTAGGCATTCTTCTTCGTTCTCTCATATATGGTGGACACGCTCCCTCACTGATTTTTAAACCGTCGGTGATGGTCGTTACTCCTCCTTCCCCTAGTGCCTTACAAAGGTCTAGCACAAGGAGAAGAAGGAGAAACGACCCCCACGACAACAGTCGGCATTCTTCTTCATTCTCTCATATATGGTGGACACACTCTCTCACTGATTTTTCGACCGTCGATGATGGTCGTTACTCCTCCTTCCCCTAGTGCCTAACAAAGGTTTAGCACAAGGAGAAGAAGGAGAAACGACCCCCACGACAACATTCGAGTTTCTTCTTCTCTCATATATGATGCAGACTTTCTCCCTCACTCATTTTTTGATTGTCATGTATGGAGCCTCGATAGACTTAAAGTCAACCCCAAATGTTCTTTAATTATCTTTCTAGAAAATCCAGGCCACTCGATATTTCCTACATATTCTAGCACAAGTCATGCCAAAATTCACGGAAAAATCCGGCATGACCTTTGCTAAAAAAGAACATATTGAGCGCCTGAAATTTGCCGGAATGGAAGTTAATCAACACTCCGGCAAAACATAGGCCACTCGGAGGACATATCCTATTTGCATTCAAACTTGATGGTTTGCATTTCAATGGTTGAAAATATGAACAAAAACATTTAAAAATATCTTATAGGACTCATATTGATATGGAGATTTGGCTAGTCCCACCTCGAGGTCGGAGGGGGCCTATCACGGGGACGACGGTGGCGACGACATGGGCTCCTTTATTTCTGCAAAAACAAAATATAAACAAAAACATTATTATCATCATCCTAGGACTTAGTGAAACCCTATGTCTAAAGTGATACGTCTCCAACGTATCTATAATTTTTGATTGTTTCATGCTATTATATTACCCCTTTTGGATGTTTATGGGCTTTATTTTACACATTTATATCATTTTTGGGACTAACCTACTAACCGGAGGCCCAACCCATATTGCTGTTTTTTTGCCTATTTTAGTATTTTGAAGAAAAGGAATATCAAACGGAGTCCAAACGGAATGAAACCTTCAGGAGCGTGATTTTTGGAACGAACGTGATCCAGAGGACTTGGAGTGCAAGTCAAGAAGCAGCCGAGGCTCCCACAAGATAGGAGGGCGCGCCCCGTGTCTCGTGGGCCCCTCGGGCGTCCACCGATGTACTTCTTCCTCCTATATATACCTACGTACCCCGAAAACATCCAGGAGCAGGACAAAACACAATTTCCACCACCGTAACCTTCTGTATCCGCGAGATCCGATCTTGGAGCCTTCGCCGGCACTCTGCCGGAGGGGGAATCGACCACGGAGGGCTTCTACATCAACATCCTTGCCCCTCCGATGAGTTGTGAGTAGTTTACCACGGACCTACGGGTCCATAGTTATTAGCTAGATGGCTTCTTCTCTCTTTTTGGATCTCAATACAATGTTCCCCCCTCTCTTGTGGAGATCTATTCGATATAAACTCTTTTTGCGGTGTGTTTGTCGAGATCCGATGAATTGTGGGTTTATGATCAAGTTTATCTATGAATAATATTTGAATCTTCTCTGGATTCTCTTATGTATGATTAAGTTATCTTTGCAAGTCTCTTCGAATTATCAGTTTCGTTTGGCCTACTAGATTGATCTTTCTTGCCATGGAAGAAGTGTTTAGCTTTGGGTTCAATCTTGCGGTGTCCTTACCCAGTGATAGACAGGGTTACAAGGCACGTATTGTATTGTTTCCATCGAGGATAACAAGATGGGGTTTATATCATATTGCTTGAGTTTATCCATCTACATCATGTCATCTTGCTTAATGCGTTACTCTGTTCTTATGAACTTAATACTCTAGATGCAGGCAGGAGTCGGTCGATGTGTGGAGTAATAGTAGTAGATGCAGGCAGGAGCCGGTCTACTTGTTGTGGACGTGATGCCTATATACATGATCATGCCTAGATAATCTCATAATTATTCGCTTTTCTATCAATTGCTCGACAGTAATTTGTTCACCCACAGTAATACTTATGCTATCTTGAGAGAAGCCACTAGTGAAACTTATGGCCCCCGGGTCTATCTCTTATCATATTTGCTTCCAATTTACTTTTATTTGCATCTTTACTTTTTGCATCTATATTATACAATACCAAAAATATATTTATCTTATCATACTATCTTTATTAGATCTCACTTTCATGAAGTGGCCATGAAGGATTGACAACCCCTTTATTGCGTTGGTTTTGAGTTCTTTGTTGTTTGTGTAGGTGCGTGGGACTTTTGAGGAGCCTCCTACTGGATTGATACCTTGGTTCTCAAAAACTGAGGGAAATACTTACGCTACTATTGCTGCAACACCCTTTCCTCTTCAAGGAAAACCAACGCAAGCTCAAGACGTAGCATAAAGCTTTCTCCTAAACTTATAAAACCTAGTTCTAACCCTAATAATTTGTACTGCCCATCTATCCATCCATTTGTCTAAACCTAGTTTCAACTCTAAAAATTGGTAAAACCTTGTTCTAACCCTAAAAAATGAAAAGACCTATACATTTACTAAAATTCCCCTTGTTCTAACCCTAACATCTATCCATCCATCCATCTATCTATATATCCATCCGTCCATCTATCCATCCCTTTGTCTATCTACGCAATATATAAAAAAACATTGTTCTAACCATCTATCTATCTATCCATTCATCTATCTATCCATCTATCTATGCAATGCAGGAGGGATCAGAGGGGGGGGGGAGAGGGTCAGAGGGTGAGGGCTAGCTGGGAGGGAGAAAGGGCGAGGGATGAAGGGAGGGAGCAGGGAGGGAGAAGGGCAGGGGATGGAGGGAGAGGCAGGGTCGGAGGGAGGGAGGGAGAAGGAAGGGACAAAAGGAGAAGGGAGGGAGGAAGACATACCGGGCGACGGCGGCGGGCGGTGACAGTGCGCGGGGGTTGGACGAGAGATGAGAGAGTGTGGGAGGGAGAGTGATCGATCGGGCCGGCGGGGGAGAGGATAAGGTATCATTAGTAGTATCGCTGGCTTGTGGCCCAGCGCTACTGTTATATCTCTAGCAATAGCGCTGGTTCCAGCCAGCCACTACTACTACGTGTAGCCCCTGCCGGGGCCATGGGACCACTTAGCAGTAGCGCTGCCAATGGGCCCATCACTACTGCTACACTGGTACCTGTAGCGCGTGTTATCAACCATCGCTACTACTAAGTGGCAGTAGCGCTGGACCCATAACCAGCGCTACTACTAAGCTCCTGTGTATAGACATTTTCCTAGTAGTGCCCCACCGTTACGTCCGGCCGCATGCCACGCTCCAGCCCGGGGGCGCCGGCCCGCGCCAGCTCCTCACGAGCGGGAGGGCACCTAGTCCCCGCTGCCGTCGGCGACGGCAAGGCTTTGCCTTGCCACGCCCTCGGGCGGCGGCGAGGGAGAAGGAGGACGAGAGGGGGAGTCGGGGGCGACGGGATCTGGGGGCCTCCCAGCCGCCGCACGGGGGCGACTCAGGAGGCACCACGAGTTGCAAGGGCCATTCGATGTGTTGTGGAAAAAGACGCCTCTACTGCGAGCGACGAGCGGGCGGACGATGGGGACGGCGACCACGAGCGCGAGATTGAAGGTGCGAGGTGGGGGCAGAGACACACGCTGCGGGGGCGAATGGGATTTTTCTCGGTGTGTGATGACAAAGCTAGAAGAAGAAGGTGACTCGCGAGATGCATCTAACAGTCAAATGGCTTTAATCACACGGATAAGCTAAGACCTGCCGTAAATTGGGCCGGTCGGTTGGCGCGCCTCGTCCATATTTTTAGAAGAAATATAAAAAGACTCAAAGGGATAGATCCAATTAATCTCGGCCATCAAATCATGTCAATCCAATGACCTAAACTGCTTTAATGTCAAACGCTCAACACGTTTAACTTGCAGTTAATTTTTTGCCAAAAATAATGCTAATCACATAATAACACGTAAATAATATCCTATTTAATATTCGCATGCACTTAACATACTTTCAAATTAACGTCTATTGCACGTGCACATTGACTAGTTTTAAGAAGAAATTCATCGTGCCTAGGAAGAAAACAGCTGCATGTATTGTCCACGGACCGATCTGATTTTAAGTCAACAAGGCAGCAATTCCATAGATCCCGTCACGTATAAAAAGGCCTGCCGACTTCGAACCGAACCGGGAGGCCACGGCACGCCACGATCCGATCTTCGTCATGGACACAAGTACCAGGAGGAAGCGCCGCCGCGTCGACGCCGCCGACCGGCTGGGCGACCTGCCGGACTGCCTCCTGCACGTCATACTCTCCTACCTCAGGTCCCGGCAGGCGGTGCAGACGAGCGTGCTGTCCCGGCGGTGGAGGCACCTGTTTCGCGACGTGCCCAGCGTCGACATCGACGACCGGGACTTCACCAACCGCGGCGACGGCCAGCACTGGGAGCGCTTCGAGGACTTCAGCGATCGCCTCCTGACGTCGATACGGCCGGGGACGCGGCTCGACGTCTTCCGCCTGCACCTGGCCAGCCGCGTCTGCGACAACCGCACCTCCAGCAGATGGATCCGCCGCGGCCTCCGGCACCTCCCGGCCGCCGTCGACATCCGCGCCACCCACGACCACGCCGTCTCCTGGAGACCGCACCTGCCATTCCCGCGCCCCGGCCCCCACGTCTACGGAGACCCGTTGGCCCAGTCGGCATGCGCCGCTGGTTTCACGCGCCGCCTCACAACGCTGCGGCTCGTCGGGGTCAACATCCTGGCTGGCTTCGTGGAGGACCTCGGCCGGCACTGTCCGGCCATCCACGAGTTCCACGCCGAGAGGTGCTTCATGCCCATGGACGTCCTCGCCTCACCCACCCTCAGGCGCCTCACCGTCGTCGACAGGCGCCACTACTACCGCACAGCCATCACTCCCAGGCTGGTGGCTCCCCGTCTCGCCTCCCTCTGCCTCTAGATCGTGTACGATGGCGAGGTGCACGGTAACGTCGCCAGGGCTGGAGCGGCCACGCCAGAACTGTTGACGGTGCTCACCGAGGCGTCGGTTCGGCTCAAAGAGGTGGACGGGCACCGGCCGAACCATCAAGGGCGGGAGCAACGCAAGCTCAATGGCCGGCTTCATAGCCCTTATGACTAACGTCGTAAACCTACATCTCCAGGGGTTCACCACAATGGTAAGTAAGGACCCTCACCCAATCGAGGATGGATATATTCTCTCGGATCCTAACATCTTGTCATGTTCATGATGATTACCAAAACAAAAACACATTTAGAAATTTAATTATTAGAAAGACATTAATTTGTAAAACTTAGAAACATGTTAGGTTATTTAATTAGCTAAAAATGATGCAAAAATCATGATTATATGTATGTTAACAGGATCTAACATGCATTTGTTCATCTTGATATACTACGTGTGTTTCAATTCAGGCATTGCTTGACAAGGAATCCCAAGAATTCCCGATGCTATATAACTTGAGATGCTTGCTCCTGGAAAAATGTGATGTTGGAATGAGTTTCCAGGCGTTGGCAAGCATCCTGAGGAACACACCCAACTTGGAGAAGCTTGCATTGCACCTATGCATGGTACGCTAGCTGTAGTATAACGTACAATCAAACATGACAATGTATTGCATGCTTCCTTCAGCTAGTACGTTTTGGGTTCGTTGCAACTCTAGCTAATCAGATAGTCTCATCACATGTACAACCACAGTTTGCAGCTCCCCCGATCGTGAAAAGGTGGAAGGAGATGGCATCTTCCGAAAGCCATTGCGCAACTCCAGTTGCACCTGTTGACTTTTGGGGCAAGAAGTTAACAACTATAGAAATCAAGCGCCGACAGCAAGATGATGAACACATGGCTAGAGTTTTATTACAGATCTCTAAAGGGATGCTGCCGGCGCAATGGAGGCAGGTCAAGACGTCATGTACAATTGTGTCAGGATGAAACTAGGGTACCCATGAAAATAGGAACTACTATGGTAAAAAGATTTAAGAAGACCATGGATAGCACACCAGAAATTTGTTCAAACTAAAACTATGTATAATATGGCATTTTTGTTATTTGAAATGTTGTTGTTTTTTAATATTAGATTCAAGATTTATTTGAACCATATAGAAACAACTGAATTATATATATGTTGTGGTCTCCTACAAGTGAATGAAGTTGGTTGCAACAAAATACATTATGAGGTGGACTGTCTAGAGGTAACTGAGATCATGCTGAGTGGCGGGAATTCACTTGGACCGGCAGCGGCAATTTATTTCTTAGCTTTTAGTCATTGTTTTTAGTCATTGTCCTCCGGGAGCCAATATGATGGCGGGTCTGTTGCCTAAGAACTTGGAAGTGTCTCGAACCATTCTTCGGAAATCGGAGCTCCCGAGTTTCTTAGTGAATGTATTTAACAAATGATGTATCACTATCTTCATATGAAATTATAAGCTGGGTGACATCTCACAAGCTGGTGTCATATAAATTCAGGTTGCTTACCACTTGTTGGTTGTTATATATTTTTTGCTGGGCTGATGATTAAGATCTCATCATTTATTCCCCTTGGTTGCCCAAGTTTCCTATCATCAAAAACCACTTGTATGATGCCCATCCTGAGGTTGTGTGAGTCACAGTGCTGTACATGATTCATTTGGAGGATCTAGGCACGAGGGCAGGTCAGCTGCACGTTTGAACACCCGGGTAGAAGATTCCAGAGCCCTTCCATATACTCTAGATTTTTCTATTTGCATAGAATTCTATGTCTAATTGAAGATCTTTATCATGATAGTTCTTATACCCTTCACTGTTATAATCTCAACTAATATATAGAGAATACACAAAACACATATACCCTATATTCATGCAAGTGTCAGAAATTATTGGAAGAAGCATAACATATGTCATTTTTTCTCACATTTGGATTTGGTTGATTTATATTTTAAGATACAATACAATATATGACTTCAAAATAGATTTTAAAATTATAATTACTCGTTGCAATGTTTGTGATTCAACATAAATAATTTATAAACAAGTATTAAAGTTCAGTATAAATAATTTATAAACAAGCATTAAAAAATAATTTAATATTTTCATTTATAACCGGCGTTATTTGTACACCTGGCTGCTCATGTCGGCGTATTGGAATAACTACAGAAAAGTAATTTGATTTGCACTCTGCTAGTAATAACTCCATCAAAGTAAAAAAACACCAACCAACCATAAAGCTCGTGTGTTTGCTCCACTGATACTTGTGCTCCAATCTAGTAGAATGGATTTTTTTTAGAAAAGGTGGACGACCCCCGGCCTCTGCACACTACTAGAAACTACGGTTTTACCTAGTGCCAAGTTCTTCACCTAGAGCTAATTGTCCTCCTCAAAGGAAAGAAAAGTAATGAATAGTACACCATAGGTAAAGATGGATTTCAAGCCAAAAAAATTGGTATATACTTTCCCTAGGGCCGAGACTATGCAAATGCCAACAAGCTTTAAAATAACACCATGTGAAGCCCCACCGTGGACACGTAGATAGAATCTGGTGCGTTTTCGGCCGAGGGCGCGCCACATATTTTGCTGGTTCGCGTCATTTATCATCTATGGTGTATGCTGGGCCACTGCTTAATGAGATAGAGCACATCGACAACGACTGACGAGTGGCGCATAGAAGGAAATAATTCCGACCGAGTCAGGTCTCCTTCTTCTCCACCGGAGCGCTGCGCCGCGCCCAGACCCACTTTTCTCTCCCGAACCACCTCCTTCTCTCTAGTTACCCTCTGCTGCTGGCAGGGTGACAACGCCCCCAGACCCGCCCCACCGTTCCCCGCCGCTGTCTGCCTTGTCCAGCCATTTGCCCTTCCCCGTCGTTTCCCACTACCTTCCACCCTGCCCCGCCGTCCCGCCCCAACGTCTCCCCGCCACTCCGTCGATCTCCCACCCCTCTGTGCTCTCCATCGCGTCCCTCACCCCGATGTGCTCTCCGCCGCCCATCCTGCCACGTCCTCGCTTCTTCCCTTTCTATATGGTTGTCACTCCGGTGGAAAGATGACCGTGACGACCATGGAGACCATGGCTACTCGCGCCTGGGTAATGGCCCCGCCCCGTCCGTGGTGACCTTGTCGCGCCTGCTAGTTGACCGTCGCTCCCCGCCATCAAACCCCTGCATCTCTCCAACGGGTTCCCTCTCTAGTTTGTGCCTCCCTCACTCTCTGCTAATTTTCGAGCAAATCACTCTGTGTTAGTAAGTCTTATTAACGCAGTTAGTGAGTTGTGATCTTAAGCATATGCTGTCCATGCCTGGGAAGTGGCAATTTCTGCGCTATCTAGCATATTTGGCTATGTATGAAAAATTCACCCAGTGTCTATCCAGGATAGTAGTTGCCTTGTGTAAACTGTGTTTTCCCTTAAAATATATGATGGTTCAAAGCTATGCTTTCTCTTGGTCACTGTGCTCTCAAGTTTGCAATAGTTATGCATAGGAATGATAGATGTAACCTTATGCATAAGAATGACAGTTGTAACTGAAGCAATCCAACATTGTTAATTGTTTTGTACATATTTTTAGAACAGACAAGTGTTGGGCGCTGACCGGTTGAAGAAAATTCCCATGTTCTTCGTGTCGAAGCAACGGAGAGGAAAGGGGTTGATAAAGCTAAAATCAAGTAGGTATTTTGATATCTTCTTTGCACGAAACAAATGTTGATTAATGTGTTGTTCACTTGTATTATGTGTGGATGTAGAATTATTTTTTGTTGGGTGATGAGTGATTTTCTGTTTGAGTGTGTATGATGCATTCACTGTCTGCTGGGATGTGACTAATACTCGTAGCATTTCATTTTTATTCCAGACTTAAGTAGAAAATCAAACCATGCCTTTGAATGATCAACGTAGTTGGATGTATAGTGGGTGGAAGGATAATGGAAGGCATTCTGATGAGTGGATACGTAATAAAAATGATTTTGTGAACCATGTTTTCGAGGGTATCCGGAGTGCGAAGTTTGGAGTTTCCTGTCCTTGTTCAAAATGTTGCAATGGTAATAGAAGAACAAAACAATTGATGACCTCTCATCTTTGTCATTGGGGGTTCATGTCGGGTTACTTTAGGTGGACTACACATGGGGAGCGTCATGTTCATGTAGACAGAGTGGAGTCTGTCAATACTGGTTGCTTAGAGGACATGTTGTGTGACATTGGGGATTCAATGCATGTTGATAATTCAGATGAGGAGCCAACACCAGATACCAAAGCTTTTTATGCCATGTTGTCAGCTGTTAGAGACCCACTTTAGGAGTTCACCCAAACCTCGCGCTTTGCTACTGTTACACGCTTGATGGGCATTAACTCACAATACAATCTATTAGGAGAATGCATAAATAGTTTACTGAAACTTTGGCAAGATACACTTCCACAAGGCAACAAAATGCTGTCAAGCTTGTATCAGTGCAAGTTTATCTTAGCTGGTTTGAAAATGCCACTCGTGAAAATAGATGCATGTGTTAACCATTGCATGTTATACTATAAAGATAGAGAGAACAAACTGGAGTGTGATTTCTATGGTGAACCAAGGTATAAGGTGGTTAACAATGACTGCCCAAATAAGAAGCGTAAACCCATCCCACTGAAGGTTCTATGATACCTCCCTTTTCTACCAGGATTGCAAAGGATGTTCACGGAGCCTGAATTTGCTAAGCACATGAGATGGCACATGGAAGGCATCCAGGAAAATCCAGCAATGATGGTGCACCCACGTGATAGTGAAGCATGGAAATCTTTCAATGAGGATGGTTTTGCAAGTGATCCACACAATGTCAAGCTTGTCTTGTCTTCTGATGGCTTCAACCCTTTTAATTTTAGGTTAACACAATACTCCTGTTGGCCCATCTTTCTTGCTCCTTTGAATCTGCCACCTGCTCTTTGCTTGAGAACGCAAAATATTTTTCTTAGCATGGTGATCCCTGGACCAAAGGGTCCTGGCAAGAACTTCAATGTGTACATGGAGCCTTTATATGACAAGCTGAAGGAGGCATGGCAGGGGGTACCAACTTATGATAGTTTCCTTCAGAAAAATTTCAATATGAGGGTAACCTTGCATACAACTGTCCATGACCGTCCTGCATTTGGAATGGTTGCTGGATGGTCTACCCACGGGGGGTTGGCTTGTTACGAGTGCGGGGCTGATACACAAACAATTTGGCTAGATAATGGGCACAACTGGAGTTGGTTTGATAGTCACAGTAGATTTCTTCCGGCCAACCGTATATTTAGGACACAAAGTCAATCCTTTTTAACAGATACGATAGTGAAGGATACTGCTCGACGCTGGTTAACAGGGGATGAAGTTTTCACTTACATGAATGAAGTTAAGGACAACAATTTTGAGGGTTATGGAGCAACACACAATTGGTCATACATTCCTAAGTACTGGGAGTTGCCATAGTTCCCAAAGCTTTTGCTTCCTCATAATATAGATGCCATGCACACTGGAAAAAAATGTTGTTGAAGCAATATTCAATACTATCCTTGACATTCCTGGCAAAACAAAAGACAATGCCAAAGCCCGCCTTGACCAAGATGTATTGTGTAGTAGACCTGATTTCAACCTTCAAGAAAAGCCTAATGATAAATGGGAAAAACCTAGAGCACCATTTTGCTTGACAAGAAACCAGATAAGAGAGGCCCTGTTGTGGTTTCTTTCGCTCAAATTTCCAGATGGATATGTGGCCAACATGAAGCGAGGTGTTAAGTTAGAGCAACTTGAGATATATGGGCTCAAAAGTCATGACTACCATATTTTTATGGACCGGTTGTTGCCTGTCATACTGCGGGGATATGTGGATAATGATGTGTGGGAGGCTTTAGCCGACCTAAGCTATTTCTTTAGACTTCTTTGTGCAAAAGAAATAGATCCTAACCAAATGGAAAAATTGGAGGAAAATATTCCTGTCCTAATTTGTAAATTGGAGAAAATTTTACCACCGGGGTTCTTTGATTCAATGGAGCATCTAATGATACACCTCCCTTATCAAGCAAAAGTTGGAGGGCCTGTTAAGTATCGTTGGTTGTATACTTATCGCTGGTTTCACGCGCCGCCTCACAACGTTGCGGCTCGTCGGGGTCAACATCCTGGCTGGCTTCGTGGAGGACCTCGGCCAGCACTGTCCGGCCATCCACGAGTTCCACTCCGAGAGGTGCTTCATGCCCATGGACGTCCTCGCCTCACCCACCCTCAGGTGCCTCACCGTCGTCGATAGGCGCCACCACTGCCGCACCGCCGTCGCTCCCCGGCTGGTGGCTCCCAGTCTCGCCTCCCTCTGCCTCGAGATCGTATACGATGGCGAGGTGCACGGTAACGTCACCTGGGCTGGAGCGGCCACGCCAGAACTGTTAACGGTGCTCACCGAGGCGTCGGTTCGGCTCAAAGAGGTGGACGGGCACCGGACGAACCAACAAGGGCGGGAGCAACGCAAGCTCAAGTTCTTGAAGTCAATGGCGGGCTTCATATCCCTTATGCCTAACGTCGCAAACCTACATCTCCAGGGGTTCACCACCATGGTAAGTAAGGACCCGCACCCGATCGAGGATGGATATATTCTCTCGCATCCTAACATCTTTTCATGTTCATGATGATTATACCAAAACAAAAACACATTTAGAAATTTAATTATTAGAAAGACATTAATTTATAAAACTTAGAAACATGTTAGGTTCTTTAATTAGCTAAAAATGATGCAAAAACCATGATTATATGTAGTATGTTAACAGGATCTAACATGCATTTGTTCATCTTGATATACCACGTGTCTTTCAATTCAGGCATTGCTTGAGAAGGAATCCCAAGAATTCCCGATGCTATATAACTTGAGAAGCTTGCTCCTAGAAAAATGTGATGTTGGAATGAGTTTCCAGGCGTTGACATATTGTTGATCAGAAATGATGTAGAGTTTTTGGAAAGCATATAGGGTTATTTGAAAAGTGTTTTTCAATAAAAAACCTAGATTAAGCTGCTTGAACATTGAGCATCAAGATCTATAAGGATAGATAAAGATCGCTTGATAGTACTTTCAAACGAACATATACCGTGACAAGATTTAGAAGGAGTTCAAAATAGATCGGCAAAGAAGGAGTTCTTGGATGTGTTATAAGGTGTGAGTATTGAGTAAGACTCAAGACCTGACCACGGCAGAAGAGAGAGAAAGGACGAAGGTCGTCCCCTATGCTTTAGACCTAGGCTCTACAGTATGCTATGCTGTGTACCGCACCTGAAGTGTGCCTTGCCATGAAGTCAATCAAGGGGTACAAGAGTGATCCAGGAATGGATCACATGACAGCGGTCAAACTTATCCTTAATAACTACTGGACTAAGGAATTTTCTCGATTATGGAGGTGGTAAAAGAGTTCGTCGTAAAGGGTTACGTCGATGCAAACTTTGACACTAATCCGGATGACTCTGAGTAGTAAACTGGATCGTATAGTAGAGCAGTTATTTGGAATAGCTCCAAGTAGCGCGTGGTAGCTGCATCTACAAGATGACATAGAGATTTGTAAAGCACACACGGATCTGAAAGGTTCAGACCCGTTGACTAATAACCTCTCTCACAAGTGAGATATGATCAAACCCCATGGGTGTTGGATTCATTACAATCACATAGTGATGTGAACTAGATTATTGACTCTAGTGCAAGTGGAGACTGTTGGAAATATGCCCTAGAGTCAATAATAAAATGGTTATTATTGTATTTCCTTGTTCATGATAATTGTCCATTGTTCATGCTATAATTGTATTAACTGGAAACCGTAATACATGTGTGAATACATAGACCACAACATGTCCCTAGTGAGCCTCTAGTTGACTAGCTCGGTGATCAATAGATGGTTATGGTTTCCTGATCATGGACATAGGATGTCATTGATAACGGGATCACATCATTAGGAGAATGATGTGATGGACAAGACCCAATCCTAAGCATAGCACAAGATCGTATAGTTCGTTTGCTAAGAGCTTTTCTAATGTCAAGTATCATTTCCTTAGACCATGAGATTGTGCAACTCCGGATACCGTAGGAATGCTTTGGGTGTACCAAGCGTCACAACGATGGCGGGTGGCTATAAATGTGCACTACAGGTATCTCCGAAAGTGTCTATTGGGTTGTACGAATCGAGGCTGGGATTTGTCACTCCGTATGGCGGAGAGGTATCTCTAGGCCCACTCGGTAATGCATCATCATAATGAGCTCAATGTGACTAAGTAGTTACTCACGGGATCATTCATTATGGAGCGAGTAAAGTGACTTGCGATAGCGAGATTGAGCGAGGTATTGGGATACCGACGATCGAATCTCGGGCAAGTAACATACCGGATCGACAAAAGGAATTGTATACGGGATTGATTGAATCCCGACATCATGGTTCATGCGATGAGATCATCGTGGAACATGTAGGAGCCAAGATGGGTATCCAGATCCGCTGTTGGTTATTGGCGGAGAGGTGTCTTGGTCATATCGCATGGTTTCCGAACCCGTAGGGTCTACACATAAGGTTCGGTGGCGCTATAGTTGTTATGGGAAATAGTATGTGGTTACGAAGGTTGTTGAGTCCGGATGAGATCCCGGACGTGACGAGGAACTCGGAATGGTCGGAGGTGAAGATCGATATATTGGACGAAGGGTATTGGAATCCGGAATTGTTCTGGGAGTACCGGGTGACGACCAGCGTGATCGAAAGGTGTTTCGGAGGCCCCGGCAAGCGTTGGGGGGCCTTATGGGCCAAGGGGAGGGGGCACGTCAGCCCACTAAGGGGTTGTGCGTCCCTCCCACCCCATCTCACGTAACGTGGAGAGGTGGGAGCGCCTCCCCTAGGGCAGCCACCCCTCCCGGCTTGGGGGGCAAGTTCCTAGGGGTGGGGGCACCCAAACCCGTCTAGGGTTTCCCCGGTGGGCGCCACCCCTCCCCTAGGGAACCCTAGGGCGCCTCCTCCACCCCCCCCCCCCCCTCCCCCCTATATATAGTGAGGGGGAGAGAGGGCAGCCGCACCCTTCCCCTGGCGCAGCCCTCTCCCTCCTCCAACACCTCCTCCTCCTCCGTAGTGCTTGGCGAAGCCCTACTGGAGAACCACGAGCTCCCTCAACTTCTCCTCTCCCCTTGCTGGATCAAGAAGGAGGAGATGTCCCCGGGCTGTACGTGTGTTGAACACGGAGGCGCCGTTCGTTCGGCGCTTAGATCGGAATCGACCACGATCTGAATCGATGCGTGTACGACTCCACCAACCGCGTTCTTGTAACGCTTCCTCTTAGCTATCTTCAAGGGTATGAACATGCTCATCCTCTCCCTCTCTTGTTGCTAGAATCTCCATAGATTGATCTTGGCGACGCGTAGAAAATTTTGACTTTCTGCTGCGTTCCCCAACAGTGGCCCCATGAGCTAGGTCTATTGCGTAGATTCTATGCACGAGTAGAACACAAGTAGTTGTGGGCGATGGTTTGTATGATTTGCTTACCGTTACTAGTCCTATCTTGATTCAGCATCATTGTGGGATGAAGCGGCCCGGACCGACCTTACACATACGCTTACGTGAGACAGGATCCACCGACTGACATGCACTTGTTGCATAAGGTGGCTAGCGGGTGCCAGTCTCTCCCACTTTAGTCGGATCGGATTCGATGAAAAGGGTCCTTATGAAGGGTAAATAGAAATTGGCATATCACCGTTGTGGCTTTGCGTAGGTAAGAAACGTTCTTTCTAGAAACCCGTAGCAGCCACGTAAAACATGCAACAACAATTAGAGGACGTCTAACTTGTTTTTGCAGGGTATGCTATGTGATGTGATATGGCCCAAAATAATGTGATGAATGATATATGTGATGCATGAGATTGATCATGTTCTTGTAATAGGAATCACGACTTGCATGTCGATGAGTATGACAACCGGCAGGAGCCATAGGAGTTGTCTTAATTTATTGTGTGACCTGCGTGTCATTGAAAACGCCATGTTATTACTTTACTTTATTGCTAACCATTAGCCATAGTAGTAGAATTAATAGTTGGCGAGACAACTTCATGAAGACACGATGATGGAGATCATGATGATGGAGATCATGGTGTCATGCCGGTGACGAAGGTGATCATGCCGCGCCTAAAAGATGGAGATCAAAGGCGCAAGATGATATTGGCCATATCATGTCACTTTATGATTTGCATGTGATGTTTGTCATGTTTACATCTTATTTGCTTAGAATGACGGTAGCATAAATAAGATGATCCCTCATAAAATTTCAAGAAAGTGTTTCCCCTACCTGTGCACCGTTGCGAAGGTTCGTTGTTTCGAAGCACCACGTGATGATCGGGTGTGATAGATACGTTCGCATACAACGGGTGTAAGCCAGATTTACACATGCAAAACACTTAGGTTGACTTGACGAGCCTAGCATGTACAGACATGGCCTCGGAACCCAAGAGACCGAAAGGTCGAACATGAGTCGTATAGTAGATGCGAGCAACATGAAGATGTTCAATGATGATGACTAGTCTGTCTCACATGATGATCGGACACGGCCTAGTTGACTCGGATCATGTATCACTTAGATGACTAGAGGGATGTCTATCTAAGTGGGAGTTCATTAAATAATCAGATGAACTTAATTATCATGAACATAGTCGAAAGGTTTTTGCAAATTATGTCGCAGCTTACGCTTTAGTTCTACTATTTAAGATATGTTCCTAGAGAAAATTTAGTTGAAAGTTGACAGTAGCAATTATGCGGACTGGGTCCGTATACTGAGGATTGTCCTCGTTGCTGCACAGAAGGCTTATGTCCTTAATGCACCACTCGGTGTGCTGAACCTCGAGCGTCGTTTGTGGATGTTGCGAACATCTGACATACACGTTTTGATGACTACGTGATAGTTCAGTGCGTAATGTTAAACGGTTTAGAATTGAGGCACCGAAGACATTTTTGAAACGTTGCGGAACATATGAGATGTTCCAAGAGCTGAAATTGGGATTTCAGGCTCGTGCCCACGTCAAGAGGTGTGAGACCTCCGACAAGTTTTTTAAGCCTGCGAACTAAGGGAGAAAAGCTCAATTGTTGAGCATGTGCTCAGATTGTCTGAGTACTACAATCGCTTGAATCGAGTGTAAGTTATCTTCCAGATGAGATAGTGATGGTTCTCCAAAGTCACTGCCACCAAGCTACTAGAGCTTCGTGATGAACTATAACATATCAGGGATAGACATGATGATCCTTGAGCAATTCGTGATGTTTGACACCGCGAAAGTAGAAATCAAGTAGGAACATCAATTGTTGATGGTTAGTAAAACCACTAGTTTCAAGAAGGGCAAGGGAAAGAAGGGATACTTCATGAAACGGCAAATCAGTTGCTGCTCTAGTGAAGAAACCCAAGGTTGAACCCAAACCCGAGACTAAGTGCTTCTGTAATGAGGGGAATGGTCACTGAAGCAGAACTACCCTAAATACTTGGTAGATTAGAAGGATGGCAAGGTCGACAGAAGTATATTGGATATACATTATATTAATGTGTACTTTACTAGTACTCCTAGTAGCACCAGGATATTAGATACCGGTTCGGTTGCTAAGTGTTAGTAACTCGAAATAAAAGAGCTACGGAATAAACGGAGACTAGCTAAAGGTGAGATGACGATGTGTGTAGGAAGTGTTTCCAAGGTTGATGTGATCAAGCATCGCATGCTCCCTCTACCATCGAGATTGGTGTTAAACCTAAATAATTGTTATTTGGTGTTTGCGTTGAGCATAGACATGATTGGATTATGTTTATCGCAATACGGTTATTCATTTAGGGAGAATAATGGTTACTCTGTTTATTTGAATAATACCTTCAACGGTCTTGCACCTAAAATGAATGGTTTATTGAATCTCGATCGTAGTGCTACACATGTTCATACCAAAAGATATAAGATAGTAATGATAGTACCACATACTTGTGGCACTGCCATTTGAGTCATACTGGTATAAAACGCATGAAGAAGCTCCATGTTGATGGATCTTTGGACTCACTCGTTTTTCAAAAGATTGAGACATGCGAACCATATCTATTGGTATATATGCATGAAGAAACTCCATACAGATGGATCGTTTGGACTCACTTGATTTTGAATCACTTGAGACATGCAAATCATACCACATGGGCAAGATGACTGAAAGGCCTCGTTTTTCAGTGAGATGAAACAAGAGAGCAACTTGTTGGAAGTAACACATTTGATGTGTGCAATCCAATGAGTCTTTGAGGCACGTGATGAATATCATTATGCTCTTACTTCACAGATGATTTGAGTAGATTCTGAGTATATTTACTTGATGAAACACGAGTCTGAATTATTGAAAGGTTCAAGCAATTTCAGAGTGAAGTTGAAGATCATCGTGGCAAGAGGATCAAATGTCTATGATATGATCATAGAGATGAATATCTGAGTTACGAGTTTGGTACAAAATTAAGACCTTGTGGAAATTGTTTCATAACTAATACCGCCTGGAACACCATAGTGTGATGATGTGTCCGAACATCATAAATGCACCCTATTGGATATGGTGCATACCATGATGTCTCTTATCGAATTACCACTATCATTTATGGGTTAGGCATTAAAGACAACCGCATTCACTTTAAATAGGGCACCACGTAATTCCGTTGAGATGACACCGTATGAACTATGGTTTAGAGAAACCTAGGCTGTCATTTCTTAAAAGTTTGGGGCTGTGACGCTTAAGTAAAAAGTTTTGCCTGATAATCTCAAACCCAAAGCGGATAAAATGCATCTTCATAGGACACCCAAAAACAGTTGGGTATACCTCCTAATTCAGATCCGGAAGCAAAAGTAATTGCTTCCAGAAATGGGTCCTTTCTCGAGGAAAAGTTTCTCTTGAAAGAATTGAGTGGGAGGATGGTGGAGACTTGATGAGGTTATTAAACCATCACTTCAACTAGTGTGTAGCTGGGCACAGGAAGTTTTTCCTATGGCGCCTACACCAATTGAAGTGGAAGCTAATGATAGTGATCATCAAACTTCAGATCAAGTCACTACCAAACCTCGTAGGTCGACAAGGATGCGTACTACTTTAGAGTGGTACGTAATCATGTCTTAGAGGTCATGTTGCTAGACAACAATGAACCTACGAGCTATGGAGAAGCGATGGTGGGCCCGGATTCCGACGAATGGCTCGAGGCCATAAAATCCGAGAGAGGATCCATGTATGAAGACAAAGTATAGACTTTGGAAGAACTACTCGATGGTCGTAAGGCTGTTGATTATAGATGGATTTTAAAAGGAAGACATACAATGATGGTAAGTATCACCATTAAGAAAGCTCGACTCGTCATTAAGATGTTTTCCGACAAGTTCAAGGAGTTGACTGCGATGAGACTTTCTCATTCGTAGCGATGCTAATAGTCTGTTGGAATTATATTAGCAGTTACTGCATTATTTATGAAATCTTGCATATAGGATGTCAAAACATTGTTTCCTCGACGATTTTCTTGAGGAAAGGTTGTATGTGATACAACCAGAAGGTTTTGACAATCCTGAAAGATGCTCACAAGTATGCAAAGCTCCAGCAATCCTTCTAAGGACTGGAGTAAGCATCTCGGAGTTGGAATATACGCTTTGATGAGATGATCAAAGATTTTGGGTTTATACAAAGTTTATGAGAAACTTGTATTTCCAAAGAAGTGAGTGGGAGCACTATAGAATTTCTGATGAGTATATGTTGTTGACATATTGTTGATCAGAAATGATGTAGAGTTTTTGGAAAGCATATAGGGTTATTTGAAAAGTGTTTTTCAATAAAAAAAACCTAGATTAAGCTGCTTGAACATTGAGCATCAAGATCTATAAGGATAGATCAAGATCGCTTGATAGTAATTTCAAACGAACACATACCGTGACAAGATTTTGAAGGAGTTCAAAATAGATCGGCAAAGAAGGAGTTCTTGGATGTGTTATAAGGTGTGAGTATTGAGTAAGACTCAAGACCTGACCACGGCAGAAGAGAGAGAAAGGACGAAGGTCGTCCCCTATGCTTTAGACCTAGGCTCTACAGTATGCTATGTTGTGTACCGCTTTGAAGTGTGCCTTGCCATGAAGTCAATCAAGGGGTACAAGAGTGATCCAGAATGGATCACATGACATGATCAAACTTATCCTTAATAACTCTTGGACTAAGGAATTTTCTCGATTATGGAGGTGGTAAAAGAGTTAAATCGTAAAGGGTTACGTCGATGCAAACTTTGACACTAATCCGGATGACTCTGAGTAGTAAACTGGATCGTATAGTAGAGCAGTTATTTGGAATAGCTCCAAGTAGCGCGTGGTAGCTGCATCTACAAGATGACATAGAGATTTGTAAAGCACACACGGATCTGAAAGGTTCAGACCCGTTGACTAATAACCTCTCTCACAAGTGAGATATGATCAAACCCCATGGGTGTTGGATTCATTACAATCACATAGTGATGTGAACTAGATTATTGACTCTAGTGCAAGTGGAGACTGTTGGAAATATGCCCTAGAGTCAATAATAAAATGGTTATTATTGTATTTCCTTGTTCATGATAATTGTCTATTGTTCATGCTATAATTGTATTAACTGGAAACCGTAATACATGTGTGAATACATAGACCACAACATGTCCCTAGTGAGCCTCTAGTTGACTAGCTTGGTGATCAATAGATGGTTATGGTTTCCTGATCATGGACATAGGATGTCATTGATAACGGGATCACATCATTAGGAGAATGATGTGATGGACAAGACCCAATCCTAAGCATAGCACAAGATCGTATAGTTCGTTTGCTAAGAGCTCTTCTAATGTCAAGTATGATTTCCTTAGACCATGAGATTGTGCAACTCCCGGATACCGTAGGAATGCTTTGGGTGTACCAAACGTCACAACGTAACTGGGTGGCTATAAAGGTGCACTACAGGTATCTCCGAAAGTGTCATTGGGTTGTACGAATCGAGACTGGGATTTGTCACTCCGTATGACGGAGAGGTATCTCTGGGCCCACTCGGTAATGCATCATCATAATGAGCTCAATGTGACTAAGTAGTTAGTCACGGGATCATGCATTATGGAATGAGTAAAGTGACTTGCCGGTAACGAGATTGAACGAGGTATTGGGATACCGACGATCGAATCTCGGGCAAGTAACATACCGATTGACAAAGGGAATTGTATATGGGATTGATTGAATCCCCGACATCGTGGTTCATCCGATGAGATCATCGTGGAACATGTGGGAGCCAACATGGGTATCCAGATCCCGCTGTTGGTTATTGGCCGGAGAGGTGTCTCGGTCATGTCTGCATGGTTCCCGAACCCGTAGGGTCTACCACTACTAGATATTTCATTATAACCGAGGGTCCAATCACCGTCGGATATTTTTTATCACCGTCAACTATTACTAAAACCGACGGTACACTGTCGGCCATCTCCGTCGGCCTTGCTTCGCCGGCCATTAGAGTAATGGCCGGCCAGTGCGGTCGGGTAATTTTGTCACCTACGGTAGTAAGCCGACGATGAGCCGTCGGGCATGTTATTGTGACCTCTTTGGCTCACCTTAGCCCGACGACATTTATATCCGACGGTTCCTGGTCGGGCATTTATTGTCGACGGTTATTGATTCTCTTCGGTTTTCATAATAGTTGACGGTACATTCAACCCATAGGACTTCGTTATACCCATGCGGAGAACCAAACCGTCAGCTAGTTAGATGGCCGACGGTGCATACAACCCTTCAGGAGACCTGTTAGTCGAGGGGTGAGCAATCACCGTCAATTTTTGAATTCACCAACGGTCTAAAGTCCCCCATGGCAGACTGTGTAACCGAGACATTTGTGCCACCTTAGGGCATTACTCACCCCTCATATATTGCTTTCACCGAGGGGTGTTTACACGTACGATAGCAATATTTCAGAATATTGGCATTTCAAATACATCTCATACACACAAGCACAAGGTATTGAGTTGCATCCGAATGGCATTAACCATAAGTATCAAATGTCGAATTCAGAACAAAATAATAACTGAGATATTTCACATTTTGCGAAGATAAATTGTCCACTAAGACAAATTGGTCCATAAGATAAAGTATTTCAAACATCTAACATAACTTGATTTTGGCATGACTTGAAGATCACTAGACTTTTATGGCCAATCATCATTATCATTGCCATACTCATTATATTCCTCATCTTCATAGTCATTATATCCCTCACCACCATAGTAATCATATGGCTCATCACCATATAGATCACCCTCGCCATAGTCATCATCAACCTTGCTGCCATAGTAGTCATCCTCATCATCAGTTCCATGACTGGTACTGCCTCCAGTCCTGCTTCCCATTCCCTTAGTAATGATAAAACTTGTTGTCAGTATAATTTAGCTAAAATTCAAGTGACCTACTGGGACCAAACATATTTTTTCTAATTGACAGGTAAGCTGCTAGCTGCTATTTAATAGTATGACTATGTAAAATATGATTGCCGATTTTCCTTTTGATCCTTCACATGAGATTTTCATAGGAAACATGAATCAGCAGGAGGGCACTGTCCAAGTACAGTGGATATCTATCGGCAACCCAACTATCAGTAGTGTTTACATTTGCAGTCTCATGACACAGCCGAACAAGTAAACTAACAAAACACTATTGGCTAGTTCGAGCATATAACTAATTAAGAATGACATATTCAAAAAGAGGTTAATATAATTTTCCATTCAAATAATTTAATGGCAAAAGCTCACATAAAATTTACACCAACAATGTTATAGATTATACTGCACATAAATATTTATAACAGGATTTTTGTTCTTATACTTCACATATAGTACCTAGCATAGAGCTAATTGGAATCCTGAAACTAGCAATTTAGAATGATCATGAGCGTGTATGGCTGATCTTTGAGAGATACCAAGCGTCAGTTTAGCTCAAGTTTGTAAAGTACATTTGTACAGATGTGCATGTGATCTTGTTTCAAACAACAATCAAAAGCATATACTAGCTGCATGTGAGT
The DNA here is from genome assembly GCA_021605205.1 of Aegilops longissima. Classification (NCBI taxonomy): domain Eukaryota; kingdom Viridiplantae; phylum Streptophyta; class Magnoliopsida; order Poales; family Poaceae; genus Aegilops; species Aegilops longissima. Next base: position 654,502,132 of record CM038681.1, on the reverse strand, counting down.
ATTCTAATTGAAATGCGTCTGTACAGAGGGTTCAACAAACATGGTCCAACCATGCTTAGGTAAAAAGGAAGAGTATTCCTAAGAAAAATATTCGGGATGGTTAGCTAAAGCCTTTCCTGTGTACTAATTCTTTCCCTGAATATATTCTACATGAAGTACAAATAAACTATTGTTCATACTGTCATATGTTTGCCTATTGATGATTTTTGAATTAACATGCTTCAATTTATCTAGTTTTGCGCATAAGAAATGAGAGCAAATTTAGATATGCACGCAAACAAGGCATATGTACAGAGAAACAAGCAAACAAGGCATATGTACAGAGAAACAACTATGGCAATTGTAGGCTATCAAGGGTGGTCTTCACTGCATTTTTTAATATATGTGCAGATAAACTTGTTCTATCAACCATCAAGTATTTATATGCATTAGCAGTCATTTCTCTTGGGTAATATAATCCTTTAGAGGAATGTGCCCATATAGTTAACCATGCATTTATTTTCACAAATCTGCAATTAAAACATATGAAGGATCTGTTGTCTCCGCTACTACTATCCATGACCCATAATCCTGCACCTAACTTGCACACACAAATTCTTTCTTGATATCGTCTGAATGTGTTAATGTGCAAAGAGAAAACAAAATCGATGGAACAAGGGAGAGGTCATCCGCAGACTTGTAGGCACGACAACAATGAACTAACCTTTTCAGGTTCGCTTTGATGCACACCACCTCGTCCCCTACGAATTCCGCCTTCCGAATCTGATGCAGACTGTGTATCATACACAAAAGACACATCACTTAATAGTTCCATTGCTGCAAGCCTACCATCGAGATGGGTTAAACTTACCAAGTCAGCCGCAGCTGATTGCATTATGCCATCAAAGTCCACTCCTCCTTTCTCAGCCAATGACTATAAACATCAGCATGTCAGCACAACCCTATCCACTCAGACTCCAATTTATAAGAGAAGGAAAGATTACCTGCACAACAAGCTCAATGCCTCGAAGACGCTTGTTCTCCTGCTTCAAATGTTTGTTCTCTCTTTCCAGACGGTCTTCCCTAGCAGACCGCTTTTGGTTGTGAGGCCATCACCCTTTTAGACTTAAACTTCGCCTTCTCTGCTTTGCTAAATAACTCATTAGCAATTCCCAGCCTGCCATGTGGCATTCTACCTGCTGCTTCATAGATGATTTGTCCATCTAAATCTGGGTGCTCCTCTTCCCAATTTTCTCCATGAGCATTTTTCATTGCCTTATCAAAATCCTCCTTTTCAAATAAAAATTTAATGTAAAAACTAAAGTGTTGTGCAAATAGTTTTCATGATGATTAAAATGAGCTAAGTCACAAGATTTCACTAACCCAATGATCGGCAGTTCTTTGACTGCAAATCTTCTCTTAAATCGGTCCCTCGATGCAAATTGTGCGTGTGAAGCCAAGCACCGGAAATTCCAGGGTCTTTCCCTGTTTTGAGTGTCTGCATTTCAAGAGTGTGAAACATCATCCAATGTAAATGAAACTTTCCTGTTAAACATAAGAAGAAAGATGCTTGACGAAGATAGAGTACCAGGAATTGACGTGTGGCGACAGCATTTCTCGCACCGCTGCAATGGAAGACTGTATCCCCATTAGCAAGTCTATTCCTCTTGTTTCTTAAGGAAAACCCTCTAAATTCAGCACCACTCCAATGCTCACATAGTAGACGCCAACCAACATCGGTACCAAAGTCAACTTTCTTTGCAGAAATTAAAGCTTCCTTAGTTGGCCAACGGTTACCGTTCTCATCCACTTCATTAGTTGTGCAGGCAATTGTCCCTTCTTCATTAATCTTTTGATGGCTGCTGCCTTTTCCTCATGTAGCATCTGCTTCACTTTCCTAGTCAAGTTCTCCTCCAAAACACCATCTGCCTTCTCTTGCTCCAATGGGTCACACTTGAAACGCCACTGCCAAAAACCATCCCAAAATATTTTTGTTAGTTACTTGTGCATTTGTGAAAGTGAGCATACGCACAAAAAATCAAAGCTTCCAACACTTCATAGATAAACCAAGTAGTTTTTTCATGTTTGTGACCAAAACAAAGAATTGTAACTACCACCCATCCACCAGTTTTAGAATTCTTATTTCTAAATATAATATGGTCACCTCTGTTTCAGAATTCTAAGTACGTACTAGTAACCAAAGAACTGATTAAAAAATCTCAAATCATTTATAGAAACAATGCATATATATATATTGTGTGTGTGTGCGCGCGTGCATATACTTACCCAAAATTCTTCCACAATTTTGGAAGCTGCTGATCTTACTTCTGGGCCAGGGGACCACTTTTAGTCCTCCCAACACAATACTGGTTTCTGGTCATTTTTTGGACCAATTGGCGGTGGATACATCTGCCGCACTAAGGCACCTTGCACCGTTGATGGATCACGAGCAGTGTATGGGTGCCTTTCCCATAACCTGTTATTATTTGATCAAAGATTGTTAGCACATGAATATTGCTCCAACAAGTAAAGCAGTTGGAATATTTAATACTTACGCCTTTTGGAACTATAAGCGGTCGGTCAATTTCCTCTAGTCTGAGACCGGCTGAAGTCCTAGTTCTTGGTGTTCTAGCTTTTTTAGCCTGTGCAGTTGACTGAGTTGATCCATTCTTTCCTATGGAGACACTAGAAGAAGACCTGTCCAGCCTAGGCGCTGAGAAACGCCTATGATTCAAGCGGCCCATCCTGTTTACATAGTGGCAAATGCATGCTTATTAGTTACATAAAATAACGAATAAATGATAACAAAAGGCATGCAAGTAGAAGAAAAAAGGACATGAAACGTTATGTAATAGCTAAACTGGAAATACTATCAACCACGGAATATTTGTTCAATAGTAGTGTCACTAAATCACTATACAATATGTATTACTACCAATAGTAAACATACTATATTATTCACTAGTTGTGTCACTATATAATTTTTATTGGTACCAAGAAACAAAATGACAAGTGCAAAAGCTATAAATGTTTAGTAATCATCATCGTCATATTCGAGTCATGCTCTATTGCATCATCCTCATCTTCGGTCTCATATGTCTCTTCTTCTCCTTCCTCTTGTGATAAATCTTCTTCCTCATCGGCACTCTCTTCCAAATCATCTTCTGAAGATTCTTCTCCCTCATCATTAAAGTCTTGATTTTCTATTCTTTCAATTTCAGAGGATCAAGCATCACATCATCGACTCCTTTCTTGGCTCAGCAGACTCATCAACAAATTTGCCAACATCTACAGAAAAACTACCCAGCTGACTAACTTCTTGGAAATATTCATCTGTAGTAGATGGGTCATTTGCGCAGTCATCAAGGTTACTCAAGCTGCTGCTTGGCTGAATCGTGTACACAACCCTCCAATCACGAAGATCTCTCCTCGAGGATGCATACTTCAAGTAATAAGCTTGTGTAGCTTGGTGAGCCATGGCAAATGGTTCAAAATTACGAAGCCTTGAAGACCACTGGATCTCCACCAAACCTAATTTTGCATTTGGCTTCACACCTTTGATAGGATCAAACCAACGACATTTGAAGAGTACCATCTCAATTTTTCTACCAGCTGTGAAGGATAATTTGATTATTTCCTCAATGACACCATAGTACTCAAGATGTTGAGTCTCTGAGATGAAGGAAGACAAACAAACTCCTGTGTTCACTGTTTTCAACCTTCTCGTTTTTCTCGGATGCCTCGATCTAAAGCGAAAGCAATTCACGTCATAGGAGCTATAGGAATAGGCTCTAGAGCTGCATCCATTAGCTAAATTCCACAAGTCCTCATCAGAATTATGATCTCGTTTGCACTACAATGAAGTGGAAAAATACTTGGATTATTAAACATAGTAGTAGTTGAATGGAGAGCATATATAAGGCTAATTAAAATTTCTTACAGCAATCTCAAACCATTCCACAAATTCTGATGCCATCATTTGATCAAGGCCCTCGGATGTCAAATTGGGATGCATCACATATTTTTCATCCTCAAATTCTCTGCAAATACACGTATGACTATAAACATCTGAACATCTTGCACACTGCAATACTAAAATTGCAAATTATTCATCACTTACTCTCGAAATCTGTCAACAGCAGAGCAGTTGATCAAAATGTACAACCTTGCTGCATTCAACTCTTCACGCGATAGTTCTCGGGCAATTGCCCTTCCATGTAGGTTTCCTTCATGCTGAAATACATCTAAGGTACACCCATCATTCTGCACGCGTGTTCCTCCATTATTATATCGAGGATTCTTCTTCCATATAGTGCGAACGTGATCACTGAAGTACAGAGAAACACAATTTGTGATCTCCTGTACAATACAAGCTTCAACGATTGAACCCTCCACTCTTGCCTTGTTTCGCACTTTTAAACGAAGATAGTGCATTGCCCTATAACAAATTATTATAAGTTTCAGTGATACAAGATATAAATAGATTAAAACAGGATGTACAGCTTAAAGGTATATAGTCTAGCATACCTCTCAAAAACATACATCCAACGATATGCCACAGGCCCGCCAACCATTGCCTCATATGGGAGATGCACTATCAGGTGTTGCATTACATTGAAGAAGCCTGGTGGGAACATTTTCTCAAGCTTTCATAATAGAACAGGAACCTCGTCCTCAAGTTCACGCATCCGTTTAGGAGCAATTTCTTTGGCACACAGTTGCCGATAAAAAAAACTTAGCTCTGCTATGACCTTCCATTCAGGTTCCGGGATGAAGCCTCGTAGGGCAACTGGCAAGAGGCGCTCCATGATGATGTGGTAGTCATGGCTTTTCAGCCCAATAATTTTTTTTTATGTAAGTTCACAGTTTTACTCAAATTAGCAGCAAACCCATCAGAAAACTTCACTTCTTTAAACCACTTAAGGATGGTCATTTTATCGTCCTTGCTGACACAATATTTCGCTCTAGGTTTCTTCCACACACCCTTTGAATTCTTGTTTAGGTGTAGCTTTGGTCGATCACAATATAACGCAACATCAAGGCGTGCTTTGTTGTTATCCTTAGTTTTCTCAGGAATATCAAGGCATGTGTTCAGAATAGCCTCAGATACATTTTTCTCATTGTGCATTACATCAATGTTATGGCGAAGCAACAATTTCTGAAAATACTCTAGTTGCCACAAACCACTTATAGCGATCCAATTGTGCTCCTTCCCAAACCCCTCAAATTTACTCTTGCCAGTTTCATCATGAACAAGACTTTTGAGTTGTTCATACACCTCTTCTCCGGACAAGGGCTTTGGTGGAGGATTTAGAACTGTTTTTTTCTTGCGAAAACATTTCACACTCCTACGAAATGCATGGTTAGTGGGAAGGAATCTCCTGTGGCAGTCAAACCAGCACGACTTTCTACCATTCTTCAATGAGAATGTCTTTATGTCAGATCCACATATAGGGCAAGCAAGCTTTCCATGGGTGCTCCAGCATGCTACTAATCCATAAGCTGGAAAGTCGTGAATAGTCCAAAGCAAAGCTGCCTTTAAGGTGAAATTTTGCTTTCGATAACTATCATAAGTTTCTACACCATTTCTCCACAAATCATCAAGTTCGTCAACTAGAGGCTGCATAAAAACGTTTAGGTCTTTCCTGGATGATCTGGACCGGGAATAACTAGTGCAAGGATCAGGTTACTCTGCTTCATGCACATTTCTGGTGGAAGATTATAAGGTACAACAAATACTGGCCAACACGAGTAGGAGGCTGCTTTAATACCAAAAGGTGTGAAGCCATCAGTCGCTAGACATAGCCTTATATTCCTTACTTCCTCAGCAAAATTTTTAAATTCCTTATTAAATTCCTTCCAAGCTTCACCATGAGAAGGGTGAACCATTACTTCATCACTGTCACGAGGCCTTGCGTGATAGTCCATGTGCTTGGCAGTGCTTTGTGACATGTACAAGCGTTGTAGCCTAGGAGTAATTGGGAGATAGCGCAAAACTTTTCTTGGTATCTTCGTAGATTTATTTCCTGCGGTTGTTTCCTCATATCTAGGTTCTTTGCAGATAGTGCATTTTTCTTTATTTTCATTCTCTTTATAGTAAATCATACAATTATTGGGGCATGCATGAATTTTGACGTAAGGCATTGCTAGACTATGCACAAGCTTCTTGGACCTATGGAAGTTTGCTGGGAGATCTTTTGCAGCATCGTCCCCAACTATGTCATGTATAAGAGTCATCATCTCATTGTAACAAGCTTCTGACAGATTATGTTGTGTTTTAATAGTCATTAGCCTTCCTACAATGGATAGACGTGATTGTGTGGTCTTCTCATGCAAACATTTGTCGGCTTCCATCAACATTTCATAGAATTTTTTGGCAGCTTTTGTTGGCTCATCACCTTTAGAAACTCCTTCAGCAACAATTGCATCAACTAGCATGTCATTCATTCTATCTCCGTCCCCCACGTTATCATGCTCTACATTTTCAGGTGCATCAGACTCCCGTGGCTAGTCCATCTCTCATATCCTAACATGAACCCATTGCTGCACAAGTGTGTGGTCATGACATCCCTTGTGTACTTATGACCATGAAAGCACTTGCTGCAAGGACAACGGGATTCCCCGTCTACGGCAGCATCGGGCAATGAGAATGCATGATCTAGAAAATTATCTACTCCATGTTGCCAAGCATCACTGATCAACTTCCCTCGTCTCTCTTTGTACATCCAACTACGATTCGACATCTACATTGCTACAAAATATTATATAGTAACAGTGAGAACATCAATCAAACAATTCTATATTTGGCCTACATTGGCCATAACTAACAAGATGGTCATTAGGAGCTCTATCCAAATAAGCTAACTAATGTGCAAGTTTATTAATACCTATTTCAACTTTCTGAACCAGAAACTGAGGGAACTGTTCAGGTTATTAATGGCCATCAGAAGCACATACTAGTTGGAGATGAGTTACTTTTTCATGCAGCGTACTATCTAATTGTGATGTGAATCAGAAAGAAAGTGGAGTCATATGATAGATTACAGTTTAATTAACTGAAAAATAAATTATGTACTGCAGCACCAGGCGAGTTGTACTAAAAACGGGTGAAACCACCTTAAAGTTGCTACTGTAGTAAACACATAAAACATAACCTTTTTATGAGAATACCAGCTAAATCCTAGATTTAAGGTTCTGCAAGTATTCTGTCTGTTTCTTACAAAATTAGTTCACGGCTAACATAGTATAGAAAGAAAAGAAAGAAAACAAGATCAACTCGTACAACAAGAAAACTTGCCAACCTAAAATTATGAACTGCCAACAAACCAATACTGATGCATCGTGCAAAAAGAAAATTGCAATGTAGAAATAATGGACAATCAGCACAATCACGCAAGTCAGGAAGGAAGAAGAGTACTTAAGGGGGTGTGACAGAGACCAGGAGAGAGGGGAATGAGGAGGGAGAAGAGAATGATACCGTGGCGCCCCACTGTGATCATCGCGTGCCGATTGATCGGCTATCACAGAGGAAGCAGAGGAACCCCTGACCACCCGTCGGAGTGGAAGCAGAGGGACGCCGGGCACCCCTCGAGCTAGATTGGTTTGGATAACGAGGATGTGTTTGTTTTCAAAGAGGACCAGGAGACTATGGCGGTTAGTTCAGGACCTGATTTGGTGCGTGGTGCGCCGGCGTGGGAGAATTTTTTGCTGGCCGCGCCAAGAAATCAGCGCCAGATCGCCAAATAATTCGGTAACAAGAGTCCACGGCTGCGAGGTGGGCACCAACCACTACGCGAGAAACGTGAAAAAAATAGATAACCACGAGGCCTCCTCAACGGATTCAGCATACTCAATTATATTATCCCATAAAACACGGTAAATATCAGGGTTCGAGTAGCAATAGAACATGAGCATATTTCATTATCTCTACATCATATAATCGTGTCAATGTTGCAACAAATTGTCTCTAGTGTACGTGCTGATTAACTAATTGACCAAACAACTCAGTCTCCACATGTATTTGTGTCAAAATTTCCTCAATTTCAGTTTCACAAAAAAATCCCAAATTGCCTACTGTACTGTACTGTACTGACCTGAAGAGATTGGGCGTGGTTAGGTCGTGGCCCGCCCAGACGGTGTCGAAGAAGTCGCCGTGCTTGTAGGAGGCAGGGTCGAACTGGACACGGCGGCGAGGTAGCTCCGGGGCCGCCAGTTCTCGTCCGTCTTCTCCGCCAGTGCGGGCTCTCCCCATTCAACCCCCGCTTCCCCATCCAGCTCATGGCGACACAGGAACCTGCTGCTGCTGCCTGCCGATTGACTTTGGGGTCAAATCTGAGACGAGAGTGGAGGACGGTGGCAAGTCAGGCGACACATCTAGGCGGCGACCGGCGTTGAGAGAGAGGTGAATGTGAGCCGCAGGACTGAGGGGATATAAGCGGCAGGGCTGGTCAACGGCGCTTTGAGAAGGTCTAGTATAGATAATATCTGAGGAGGCATATGTCACAAATTGTCTCATGTCCACCTGGTATAGTACGCTAGGCTAGCCTGTTTGGTCTTGGGTTTGAACCATGCGTTGCACTTTGTTTTTGTACACGTGTTATTAATTAATTATTAGTACGTATGAAATCATATAGAAGTACAATAACTTTTATTTTTTGGGGCATTTGTTTTTTTAAATCCTATTTTTATTCATAGATTTCTCACAGTTCGTTTGGCACATACACGATTCCTTTTCTTTGACATGGCACATACATGATTCCTTTTTTTTGACGTGCATGGCACATACACGATTCTTGGTATGATCATAATACGTTTTTTTTAAATGGCCATAATACCTTGGATGATCCATTGGTGTGTTGTATTTGGTTTCACCGTGCACCGGTTTTTTTTCTTTGCATGGTAATACGTGTCTCATTCATATCATAAAGATCAAAGTACAAGCCACATAAGGATCGACATGACAAAACTGATAAGATAGCAAAACATCTCTGAGCTAGACACCAACGCTCCGTCACACCTGCCCCCAGCACGACCACAGCAGCCACCGAAGAGAAGAACGACGGATCACCTCCTCACGCAAGCTCGACGCGGCTCCATCGCTGATATGAAGCTTTGTGGACTTCCAAGGTGGCTCACCAAAATTTCGTCAATGTAGTCCACAATCTACATCCGCTCCTGGACTACGTACCTCCCGCTCCGCGCTGATGTTGAGGCAGACGCCAGCGGACACATGTCCACCACGAGGATGCCGCCGCCACACCATCCTTGCTTGAACAGGCTGGTTTTCAAAACCACCCCCAACCATAAGGCCGATCGACTTGTTGGGGAAGGATCTGAAGAATCTTTATTCAGCGCCGTCATCGCCGCCGCCGAAACCAAGATGGTGAGCAACCTAAAACCAAAGCTATTTTAGCCTAAAACTATCACACACACACACACACACACACACACACACACAGATCCCGCGACCCCCCTAGCACCGACGATCGAGGTCGTCGGCGGAGAGGAGCCGCCGAAGGACGGCGGCGATTGAAGGAACTCTCCTTGGAAGAGACGCTGGCGAGATCGCCCTTCTTCTTCCCGAGGAAGAAAGAATGACCACCGCTTAGGCTGTGTTTGCTTCACGGGATTTTGATACTTTTCCAGAGGAATGGCTGTTCCACAGTTTTATTTCCCTGGCAGCGTTCGGATCAGAGGAAACAGCTACAGTATCCCTATGAAAAGGTTCTCTCACAGTGGTCGTTCCAAAGGATTGTGTAAATCTGGTCTGATCTCTTTTGGGGGCGGAGGCCCGAGGCAGCCACTATGCAAGCTGAATAAAAAATTACTTCACATGGCAGTGAGAGAAGCTAAACCGGCATGCAATTAATAAAATAATATATGTTGTTGCATTGCTAGTACGAACACCTCAGGAAGGTTTCCAATGAACCGAACACCTCTTCTTTTCTCATTCGTCTGTTTTGGGTCACGCAGGATTGCACTGTACAACCAACTCTGCTCCTGTACTTCTTTATATTCCTTAGTTTCTCTGACCTGCATACCGAACGGGGCCTTAATGGTTGATTTGTTGTGTTTGTGGTGTCTGATAAGGATTGTACGTAAAGAATCATATGTATATATATAATGACTCTTTTTTTAGTTTTGAAATACGGAACTCGGGCTTGTAAGTCACGATAGTACTAGTACTTCATGACCAGCCATACGTGTTTACTAAGGACCTAAAATGGTGATGAAAAATACGAACAGGTTCATATTGTACTTTGAAACGGTAAGGCCTCTGTGGCTCCATGTGGTAGACTCTTTGTAGAAAGGGTGATGCCTCCCTAGCCTTTTACTTTCTTGGTTGGGAGGAAAAAGAATGGTCACACTGTTTCGAACAAAAAGGATCCTATGTACGTATAGGATTGTATGCATAGCATTCCACTTTCTTAATTTTAAAATACAACACTCATCCTCGTTATAATTCAAGATGTAATTAATACTTCACGACACATTTGCATTTAAGTAATAATATACATGAAGGTCGGGTCCTTCTAGACAAAGTCGCATTTATTAGAAAAACTAAAGATACGTACAAGGCAAGTTACAGAAGTACATGACCAAGAAATTAGCAAACTAGTACTTTTGTAAGTGCAATTTTTTAAAACATCATATTTGTATTATCCTTTGCACATTTTTTAAGCATCCTATATAGAACATAATGCACTCGCCACAATAGCAATGGTAGATGTTAGTTCTTGGCATCTTCTTATACTGAATTATTTGGAATATAACATCGGTCATTCTACATATGTTGTCCATTGAAACATATCATCGAGAGGGAAAGTCAAACACCGGCTATCACTATACACCGTCGGGTATTTTCTCAAATAACCAAGAGGCATATATCTACCGCTGGCCATGTCCTCTCATAGGTGAGAGTTTTGTTTTCACCTTCGCTATTAAATTTTACCGTCGGGCATTACATGTAATCCCGTGGGTGTGCAAAAACCGTCGATCATTACATGTAATCCCCGAGGGTGTACCAAAAACCGTCGGGCATTACAATTAACCGTCGGGCATTACATGTAATCCCCGTGGGTGTAGGGAAACCCGTCAGGCATTACATGTAATCCCCGTGGGTGTAGGAAAAACCGTCGGGCTTTAAGATGAACCGTCGGGCATTAAGTTGGATATCCGAGGGGTGAATTTTCACCGCCGGGCATTCTAGTATACCGTCGGGTATTAGTGGTAATACTCGTGAGTTGATCGTAACCGTCGGCCATTATAACTACCGTCGGCTATTACTGTAATACCCGACGGTCCGTCGGCTATTAGATTTCACCGTCGGAAATATGGGGATTTCTAGTAGTGTACACACTTAAGGTTCGGTGACGCTAGAGTTGTTATGGAAAATAGTATGTGGTTACCGAAGGTTGTTCGGAGTCCCGGATGAGATCTCGGACGTGACGAGGAACTCCGGAATGGTCCGGAGGTGAAGATCGATATATTGGACGAAGGGTATTGGAGTCCGGAATTGTTCTGGGAGTACCGGGTGACGACCAGCGTGACCGAAAGGTGTTTCGGAGGCCTCGGCAAGCGTTGGGGGGCCTTATGGGCCAAGGGGAGGGGGCACATCAGCCCACTAAGGGGCTGTGCGCCCCTCCCACCCCATCTCACGTAACGTGGAGAGGTGGGAGCGCCTCCCCTAGGGCAGCCACCCCTCCCGGCTTGGGGGGCAAGTTCCTAGGGGTGGGGGCACCCAAACCCATCTAGGGTTTCCCCTGTGGCCGCCACCCCTCCCCTAGGGAACCCTAGGGCGCCTCCGCCACCCCCCTTCCCCCTATATATAGTGAGGGAGAGAGAGGGCAGCCGCACCCTTCCCCTGGCGCAGCCCTCTCCCTCCTCCAACACCTCCTCCTCCTCCGTAGTGCTTGGCGAAGCCCTGCTGGAGAACCACGAGCTCCACCACCACCACGCTGTCGTGCTGTTGGAGTTCTCCCTCAACTTCTCCTCTCCCCTTGCTGGATCAAGAAGGAGGAGACGTCCCCGGGCTGTACGTGTGTTGAACGCGGAGGCGCCGTCCGTTCGTAGCTTAGATCGGAATCGACCGCGATCTGAATCGCTGCGTGTACGACTCCACCAACCGCGTTCTTGTAACGCTTCCGCTTAGCGATCTTCAAGGGTATGAAGATGCTCATCCTCTCCCTCTCTTGTTGCTAGAATCTCCATAAATTGATCTTGGTGATGCATAGAAAATTTTGAATTTCTGCTGCGTTCCCCAACATAAGTTGGGTGACATCTCACAAGCTGGTGTCATATAGATTCAGGTTGCTTACCACTTGTTGGTTGTTATGTATGTTTCGCTGGGTTGATGATTGTTATGTTTGAATTGCTTGTATCCATAATAAGATCTCACCATTTCTTCCCCTTGGTTGCCAGGTTTCCTATCATCAAAAACCACCTGTTTGATGCCCATCATCAGGTTGTGTGAGTCACAGTGTTGTACATGATGACTCATTTGGAGGATCTAGGTGCGAGGGCAGGTCAGCGGCACATTTGAACGCATCACGTTTTAGAGAGCGCACGCGTGGAGGTTTCTTTTGCCGTTTCCGGCGAAATGGAGTGAGGATGGCAATTTTACCCATGGATACAGATACCCGTAGATACCGTACTCTTATGTGCAGGATATAGGCACAATTTTACACCCATAGTAGTACCCATCCCCTATAAGTCATGGGTAGGTAGGTACCCATACCCTACCTATTTATACTGACATGTTATCTGTCGGATGTTATTTGGTGAAGTGTGTCGTGAGCTTGTGAACCTATGTTAAAGTTTTTTTTTCAGTTGTCAATTTAAATTGACATAATTGTCTATACTCATTCATCTGTTATTAAGTTGAGATAAAAAAAAATTCCTACTAGATTCGGAACCACCCCTCTAGTGGGATGTGTATTTACCCTACTAGACTCGGAACCACCCCTCTAGTGGGATGTACAACTTTAACTCCCCGTTTATATGGAACTTTTACTGCCCTCATGAATATGTAACTTTTCACTACCCTCATGAATATGGAATTTTCGCCATCCAACTATCTATGCATGTGAGATGTGCAACTTTATATGATGCTCTGACCAACTGCCTAGTTGACTTTGTGTAGCTCCGTTTGTTGCCCCCGCCAACTGAAACTAAATATCCACAAGTAGGGAGGGGAAGGAGTTGCACATTGAGTAATAGGAAGTTGGCTCAAACAACAGACTATGTTGCACAGGTGGGGAAGGGTGTGTCCACTATAAAAAAGACTACACATCCACAAGTAGGGACAAAGGGTTGCCCATCGACTACTACATAGTTGGTTGGGACAGTAGACTAGTTGCACATCAAGTTTTCATGGTTGCTAGGTTGCAACTTCAAAAACTGGTTTTGAAAATATTGCACCATGTAGTACTAAAGTTGTATAATGCAGCACTGAAGTTGCACAATATAGCAACAAAGTTGACATCAAAAAATATTTATCAAAACATACCCATGCGAGATCTAAATTCAACGCACGATTTGAAAGATATGACTTTTTTAAAATTCGAAAAACCAAAATAATTGTGCGTGAAGTTGTTTCTTTCAAACCGAACTAATAAGTACGAACACATTTAATGCTAGTGCCAACATGCATTAGCAGATGAAAAAACAACACATGCAATATCTGTGAAGCCCGGCCGCTCGTTTTCTTAAAAAAGTGCGTTTGCACTGCACTTTGAAGATTTTGGGATATAGTATTGCCCGTCTCATACCCGTCGTTTAAAAAAGTCCACTTTACCCGTCTCATACCCTATTCGTTGCCATGGTAAGATTAGAATTGCCTTGTTTTGGTTCTAGCCCGGCGTTCACCCGCACTTGAGCATTCACTGAAGAGTCAACAAGGCAACTCCATCCCGTCGAAAAGTCCTGCCGCGTTCCGGCTGTTCTTAGAGCATCTCCAACAGGCACGCTATGCGTTACGCGTAAAAAACTTGTTTGCCGCGCGCGCTTCGGCTGGTTTAAGCTGGCGCCGCAATGTGGCTGGCTGCAGCGGCGCGCTTATAATGCAGCATCTGTGCGCCGCTCAAAAGCAGCGCAAAAATATACAGCGACGACACGGGCATATCATTTTAGTCACAAAATGAGTTTGAAATAATCATCAAAATGCAATGAACATGTAAAATTTGTCACAAACAAGTTAATGAAAATAAAAGTTCATGCCCTCAAGTTCATCCAACCAAGTTCAAAATGCAAACTAAAGTTCAAGACATAAATGAAAGACACATCAAACATCTTCCTCGTCTTCGTCCTCATCTTCCGAAGACGATTCTTCCGCCTCCGAAGATGAATCTTCCTCCCTATCCTCATCACACATCGCATCACGTGAAGCTCCGACGGTGTTGGCAAGATCTTCAACGGCATCTTCATGGGAATGTGTGTGAGGAGCGAAACTCATGCTTCCGATGGCCGGAGTGCACCCATGCCTTCCATAAGAGAAGCGAAACTCATGCCTCCCATGGCGGCCATATTGTCAGAGGGTGCTCCAAAGCCACCCATGCCTCCCATGGCGGCCGGAGGTGCACCCATGCCTCCCATGGCTCCCAAGCCATCCATGCCTCCCATGGCGCCAAGGCCACCGCCACCCATGCCGCCAACGCTCCCCGCGCTAGGGTATCCCGTGGCGGCAACGCTGTGTGGTCGCTGGCTGTCTGACAATGGGTGAGCAGGTGCCGGTTTGCGCGTCCATGGGTGGCAGGCGCGGCAGTGTGGGCGAGGAGGAGGAGAGAGAGAGCGCGAGCGGTCGAGTGTGTGCCTATTTATGTGGCGCCCAAATACACCGCGCGGGATAGTGCTTTCGACCGCGCCCAACTTATATATGTAGCGCCGTTTTTTGCGTCTTGCATTAGAAGCGACCGCCCGCGTTCTTGTAGCGCTAAAACAGTCTAATTTGCGGTGCGGCGCTAGTATAGCGCGGCTGTTGGAGATGCTCTTACGAGTTACCAAAACGTCATGAATCCCACGAAACGTGACGTGTAAGCAGCCACCCGCCAACTCCAAGCGGGCGATCCGATCGTCATGGACAGCGGTACCAGGAGGAAGCGCCGCCGCGTCGAAGCCGCCGACCGGCTGGGCGACCTGCCGGACTGCCTCCTGCACGTCATACTCTCCTACCTCTGCTCCCAGCAGGGCAGTGGAGGAACCTGTGGCGCGACGTGCCCCGCGTCGACATCGACGACCGGATGCTTCTCAACGGCCAGTACAGCTGGGACCGCTTCGAGGACTTGGGTACCAATCTCTCTCCAGTTCTAAATTGTCTTTTTTAGAGATTTGAATGGCCACCACATACGGATGTATATAGGCGTATTTTAGAGTGTAGATTCACTCATTTTGTTCCGTATGTAGTCACCATTTGAAACCTCTAAAAAGACAAGTATTTAGGAACGGAGGGAGTAGACATGTGTCATCATATATTAGTCAGCCAAATCGAAATATATAAATCTATTTGATTGGAAAAGAAATTGGATACTAACGATTCAATTAAAGTCTCGTCATAAATAACTTGTATTTTTTATTTAATAAAGGTAGTTATTATGGCCTTCCTAAAAAAACATGTATAATCTAGATTTTTCTGTTTGGGTATATATCTAGTCATAAACTAGAAAAAATATTGAGATATTTACTATGGCATATACTTATCTCTATCAAGATATTTAAGAAAATACACACATATATTCATGTTAGTGTTACGAATTAATCCGAGAAGACATGTCATTTGTATTTCTTATATTATAGTATTTAAAAGCATTTGGTTAAATACATTTAAATGAAAAATGAATCAAACTTTCTGAAGCATATTGGATTTATGAGAATGGTTAAAAATGATGTCCAAAGCAGTATAAAATCTTAGTATGGATAGTGATATTTATTTAGACTTATCCTCGAGTCCGAACAAAATTTTCTGAAATCTTAATATGTATTTTGTAGAATGCATAGAATGCTTCCGCAATCATTTTATTTTGTAATAAGAAGGCAGTCTCTTGCACCATTTTTTCCTGTCTGCAGCAGTGTCTTAGTATTATTTTTACCCTGATCTTTAGCAAGATGAATGAGAAGCCCAAAAAGCTAGCAAAAAAACTGGCCCTACGTCCCAGACTGGCCGCTATCTGGCCGGAGACCTCCTCACTGGCGCCTTATGCGCCAGTAGGCTAAACCAGCGCCCACGCTGCTGGGTACATGGGCCGGCCCAATAAAAAGGCGAACAGGATCACTGAGGACGCGCGCTTCGTCCGGCTTCCTAGATCGATCAGTTTATGGTTGACCGGTCACCCCTAGACAAAGTCAACCACTGAGTACTGAATTTTTAAGAAAAAACAATAATTCATAAAAACAACAATTCAAAATAACAAAAACACAGATTATAAAAAGTTCATCCAAATTTTGAAAAATTTCAAAAATGTGAAAACAATATATTTATTGACTTTGAAAAAAAGGTTCATCGATTTTTAAAACATTAAAAAAAGGATCACCAATTTAAAAAAAGTTCATCGAATTTGAAAAACGTTCAGTAAATTCGAAAATAGTTCAGAAAATTGAAAGGCCTTCATTGATTTTGAAAAAAAAAGTTCACCAATTTTGAAAAAGGTTCATCAAATTTGAAAAAAGTTCATCGAATTCGAAAAAAGTTCACAAATTGAAAAACGTTCACCAATTTTGAAAAAAAAGTTCACCGGTTTTGGGAAAAGTTCATTGAACTAGAAAAAAACTTCATCAAATTTGAAAAAAGTTCATCGAATTAAAAATAGTTCACAAACTGAAAAATTTATCATCGATTTTGAAAAAAAAATTCACCAGTTTTGAAATGAAAGTTCATCGAGTTCGAAAAAAAAATCACAAGCTGAAAAATTGTTCATCGATTTTAATAAAAGATTCATTAAATTTGGAAAAGTTCATTGATTTTGAAAATATTTCACCGAATTTGGAAAAGGTTCATCATTTTACAAAAAGAAGTTCATCAAATAGTTTAAAAAGTTCACAAATTTGAAATAAAATATCATCAGATTTGAAAAAAAGTTCATTGAATTTGAAAAGGGAAAATTTTAACGAAAAGGAACTAGAAAAAAGAAACGAGAAAAGATAAAAAGAAAAAGAAAGATATAGCATAAGAAAAAAATCAATTTGTCGCACGAGTTAAGAAAAGAAAGGATAAATAAAAAATCAATCCGTTTGAGGGATCGTTCGTGAGCGGTTCACGGGATCGTGATCAACGTTCGAGGGACTCCAAGTACATCTACACCGACTCGTCTACTTCCGCTGCACTCCCGGAGTCGGTAGCGATCGTTGACCACAACCCGTTATGCATCTTCATATTGTTCCTGAGTGATCGTAGGGAGATTTTTTGTTTTGTTTTCTATTACATTTCCCAACAACTATTGCTACTTGTTACAAATTATCTTACTACAAAACTATCTGTTACCACTACTTTCAGTACTTGCAGAGAATACCTTACTGGAAACCGCTTGTCATTTCCTTATGCTCCTCATTGGGTTCGACACTCTTACTTATCAAAAAGACTACAATTGATTCCCTATACTTGTGGATCATCAATCTTTCTTCCCTTTCATATTTCTTTATCATCATCCCTCAGATGGCTTCCTCACACCGAGGAAACTTAAAGGTTTATACAAATTGAGTAGATTGTATGTAACATATGCTAGTGTCGTATGCATGACACTAGTCTAAGTTACTCCTCACTATGAGAGTTTTTAATTGATGGACGAACAAACGTGGCAGAGGCTCAATGGCCCATGAAAGGTACGACACATGGGGTAGAGTATAGAATAAACCTCCAAGCAACACCTTAGCCATAGAATAATATACATTAGCTATCATGAAAATGTATCACTCATGGCTAATGCTGCCACCAAGAGAAATAAAAAATTTAGATGATTTAAAACAAAGCTTTCACTTGATATCCATACACATAAGCAAGCATCTATGAACAATATGTGATAAGTTGCAAAAATTACACGAGATACATGAGGATAACTTATGTTCCCTAGATTTCACTTGATGACAAATTAACAAAGAAATACCGGCATAATACAGGCCCAACAGGCCCACCGTTCGTTAGCACAGCCCGTGAAGAAATACTGGATGAGAAAAAACGTCAGGCATCAAGCCCATTACATTACCACACATCAAATAATCAGGTTGGCAAAAATCAACCTAGTTTTCTACAACAACTCCCAGTCTAGAGACTACAATCATCCCAGTCCAGAGCGGTTAAATCATGTCCTTGCCGGCTGCATGGAGCACGAGAGCCTTGACATCCTCCCACAACTCGCGCGCACGCCTGCTCCTTGAGCCCCTATGTCTCTATCTCTGGCATTTGCCTCGCCGCAAGAGAGGAAGAGAGATGGAGACTTGGGTTGGTATCGTGGCAATGGCTGAGCTACGTGCACTTCTAGTGGGATATCCCCCCCCCCCCTCACCGGATTAGAAGAAAACACTAAAGATCTTTTATAGGGGTTAGGGCCTGTTCTGATCTCCTCCCGCTCCACGCTTCACAAAATCCTGGAGCAGATATGAGCCGAACGTAAAAGCAGCGAGAAGCTAGCTTCAGAAGCGAGGATCGATCGCGTGTAAAATCGTGAAGCGACCTCCGCCAGCTCCACCGATTTGTGAAGCCGAGCTGGTCGATATTATGTTTAACCGCCACCGCCAAGTCATACCGGCCGAACCGCACGCTCGATAAACAGATCGTTCCTCGTTCCTCGATTGTGCTCCTCACCACTCCTCTACAAGGCCGATTTTGGGCTGCCTCGGTCGCCCAACTAGCCCAAACAGGCCACAACCTTCTTAGTGGGTCAGTAGTGACGGAGAAGTCGCAAAATGAGCCGAACGGATTTTCCATCTCTGCTTGGAGTGAGAAGCTACTCTGAGAAGCTAAAATTGTGAAGTTTTGAGAAGCTAGAGGAGATCAGAATAGGCCCTTAAGATTGAAGGAAAAAGTAGCCATTAGCACCCCCAAACAATCATATTTCGCTCGCCTCGCCGCCGTTCTCGCCACACAAGATAGTCTCAAGCATAAAGGGCAAAGGCGATGCAACTGCATACAGTGTAGATGTCTTGCAAAGATGCGAACAATGAAACTGCAGCCGACCGACATGAAGAGGATGCAACACCCCAGCCGTCAGCCACACACCCCAAACACTGAACAAAAAGGACCACCGGTCACCCAGCCCATCGAGCCCATCCAGGCAAAATTGATCGCCCCGGTCGGCCTCAGAGCTCCAATCATCTAACAGAGCTGAGTGAAGTTTAAAATACGGAACCGTCAAAAAAAGATTTAAAGATACGACGCCCATGTACAAAACTCGTAGCTCATAGATATACGCGGCCATAACTCATGCCGGACCTAACAAAGCACGAAGCAGAAAAACGTAGGCCCAGGCCTGGCCCGGCCTAGTATTGAGGCCCAAGCCTGGCCCATCAGTCAAAAAACCCGTTAGGCCACGGGCCAGGCCTCTTCCTTAAATTGCAAAATGACAAGCCCAAGCCCGGCCTTGCCAGGGCATCGGGCTCAAAATCTAGGCCTAGGCCCGGCCCGTGGGCAAGGTCGGGCCGGGTATCCCGTAGCCAGGTATACTCCGAGATAGTCCTGGCCATCTCAGTCCCGGCCCTGTCGGCCCACCCAGGCCCGGCCCTAAAATCCATGGCCTAGGCCCGATGGGCTTGCTCGTGGGCCGGGCTTGGGCCTAAGTTTTGAGCCCACCAGCAGGGCCTAGTGGGCTTGGGCTTGGCATATAGGCATTTTAAGGAAGAGGCCCGTCCCACGGCCCTAAGCCCTAAGGTCTTTTGACCAGATGGGTCGGGCTTGGGCTTGAAAAGTAGGCCCGATGGTAGGGCCTGGGACGGCCTGGGCCTCAGTTTTCTGCCGTGGGCTTTTTTAGGCCCGGCCCATGGCCAGATATACTCCGGGAGCTCATCTCGTACACACGTACACAATCCGTACGTACACACACCCATGCCCACGTACAAAACGCGTAGCCACCGTGGAATTCCATTCCAATTCCATAGCCGACGGGGCGAAGCAACCGAGCCACCCGCGCCCGTCCCCACCCACCCAACCACCGACATGCGGGCCCCACCACCCCCGGGCCCACGCGTCATCCTCCCCGTCCAACCACCTGCCACCTCCACGCGGTGCGCGGCCGGAAGCGAGAAAAAGAAAAGAAAAAGGGCGTCTCCTCCTCAGCTCCCCCCCCACGCCACGCGTTGCGTCCGTTTTCTCCTCCTCACGCGGCGAGCACCCGCCGCTTTCCCCTTTTCGCACTCCAGTCCCTCCCCCCCCGCCGCTCCCCGCCGGCGCCGCCGCCGCCGGGAGGAGGATGGCCTCGGCGGGGTTCCTGTGGGGCTTCCTCCTCGGCCTGCTCGCGCTGGCCGCGGCCGAGGCGGCCGCGCTGCTCTGGGCCGCGCGCCGCCTCCTCCGCCGCCAGGAGGCCGCCGCGAACTCGGCCCCGCCCGACGGCGACCAGGAGCTCCCCGGCGAGCAGCCGTTCCCCTGCGAGAAGAAGGTGAGTAGCACGCTACACGCCCCCCGTCCCCGCCGTAGCTTACTCCGCTTCTCGATTCGTTCGTGCGCGGCGGCAACTGCTCCGGAGCTCCGCGCAGATGCGGCGGGGGCTAGGGATCAGCTGCCGGCTTCCGCTCCGCTCTTTGGATAAGTCGGATTCGCGAGTTTGCGGATGCTGGGCGTAGTTGGTACTACTAGCTTCGCTTGGGTACTTGGATTGCTGCTGATTGGGGGAAGCAACAGTGCGCATTCGTGCTACTAGTTCTTCCTCCCCCAATTGCGGTGGTTGAAATTGGGGGAGACCTGCGTTGCTGTTCGATGTCGACTGGGAGGACCAACTGCACTGTGCATTCCTGTTAATCACACGAAGCCCCCAGTTATAGTGGCTCAGCTGGCCAAATTAGACAGGGGTATGTGGCCAGAGTTCCGCTGGTAGATCCACTGTGCCAATGTACTCTATGCTAGATAGATGCTTGTATGCGCTGTCTGCAGTTTGCTACTCCCTCCGTCCCAAAATTAGTTAGTACAAAGTTGAGTCACTTATTTTGGGACGGAGGGAGTATTTACGTATTCCATCTGTTTATTTCCGAATGTCTGGGTGTATCCTGGGGTAGTGCTCAGTGAGCTACTTTTGATGGTGATCGCAACCCTTGCGATGTATTTATCTTTATTTAGCATATTGAAATTGAGTGTCACCTTCTCAAGTTAAATTGTAGTTCCTTTTTGGCATCACTATGTGTAGTCCCAGTTGTGACTAAAACAAATCATGTAGTCCATGAGTGGGGATTGCCACTGTAATATGTGCTTACTAGTCAGATTCCCAGGGTTTTTAACGGCTTCTGACTGTGACTTGCACCTTGGGGTTGTGATGCTATTATCCTTTAACATGCGTAGCTGTTAGGTGTAGCAATGTCAGATCTCCGGAGCAGTACACTTAAGGATGCATTTTATGTCTCTGTTGGATGGTGTCTCCTAGATGCTCTTGCCACTAATTTTAATCTGAAGAATGGGGTGACTCACATTAAATGATTTGGGGATGCACATGTAATAGAGTACAGAGGTCCTTTGCTTATTATGTCAAGGACTCTACGAGTAGGATACCTACTTAAGAGGCTTGGCCATGATTATAAGCAATTTGGCTCTGATTATCAGAACTGGTTAAGTCTCATTGCCACTATTGACCAATATACATATGGATTGACCTTAGTCAGACGCAATAACACTAGCTTTATTGTGTTCTTAACAATACATCTTGCCTGTCACTATGTTACCGTCGTGATATTCCTTTTGCTTTATAAACACATTGTTGATTAATTTCTATTGTCCAGGCAAGGGCTGTATTTATGAATATGCTCTCTATCCATCTTAGATTGTGAATAAGATGGTTGAAGACAAAATATGCAAAATGAATTTGGCCAGTGAAGGGCTTACTTAAAATTGCATTCAGTTCTCATCAAATTGCTTTTCATTTAGCTTTTGTATGTTTTATCGCTAATGATCAAGCCTACTTACGTTGCTGCCATATATTGACAGGGCTCTCTGTGGATACTAGAGCCAGAAAAGCTACCGAAAGTTAGTAATGAGCGCTTATCAAGTGGTGGTCCCAAAGAGACAAAGGAAAAGAAGAGTATTGTGGAGGTTTTTCCTGCAAAGAAATCGGCTAAAATCAAAGGGCACTCACTTACTTTGTCTGGTCCTGATGGCCCTGAAACTACAATTGAGCTTCTGAATTGCACGATCGTTGCTGTTTCTGCTTCAAGCATGTCCTCGCGCAAATGGTAAGTGCTCCAGACAAATGAAAATGCTTACCTGTGATCAATAAATTATCATTCATCTTTTTCTAGGTGTAAATAAATGTGAAGCTAGTTAATATTTTTTTGAGACAATAGCTGTTTAAGTTTGAGCTTGCCTTATTAAGTACTCCCTCCGTTCGGAATTACTTGTCAAAAAAATGGATAAAAATGGATGTATCTACAACTAAAATACATCTAGATACATTCTTTTCTTGGACGAGTAATTCCGAACGGTACCAAACAAATCTGAGAAGTATATATGATGAATTGCATTGAATGTCTTGGTTCGAAGGTAAATCATACATGTTACAATCAGCTAAAGATTAAGTACATAAGTTTTTTGATGAAGGGAAGAACGAAATCTATTTTAGAGGACAAGTAGAAGTATTTGACAAGCAACTTTATGTGCCTTTCATCAAGCTGTTTGGCTACAGCTGGTAGAATCTTATGATTAACCTATATGTGATTGTGCTACTGTTGCTTATTTTCAGGACTAAGAGGTATCCGATAAAAGTGGAAAGCCAGGAATCTGACATCTATAATGGAAGCAAGGTGTGCTTTCTTTATGCTGAGACTTCATGGGAGAAGGAATCATGGTGTAAAGCACTTCGTCTTGCAGCTACTGCTGACAAGAAGAAATTGAATTGGCATGCTAAGTTGAGCAAAGAGTTCGGTAATTACATATCATCATTAAATGCTGAATACCCGTGTTTCCTAAAGCCGACAGCAATTTCTGCTGAGGATCATGAGGTTATGGACAGTGAAATAAAGACGGATGGGTCTTCCAAAGTCCGTCTTTTCCTCAAAAAACTAGCAAAGAAGGCATCTACAAAGGTTCCCGTGGAGGGTAAAACAAGTGCTACTTCATCCACACAAGGTGAAAGGAAGATGTTAGATAAAATACGCAGCTATCAGGGTGCACCATTTATTGAATCCTTACTAGGTCCGCAAGAGGACAAGTTCAGTAGCAGCTCATCACAAGATACAGCAAAACCCAGTGTCCCAACTGTTTCTTCGAGTCACACTGGACAGCTTCCAGCTTTTCCTGATGTAAATGCAGATGATAAAGTTGTGGATGAAGGTACACTCTGTTGGAACCTTCTATCCTCACGGCTCTTTTTCGATGCTCAAATGAGTGATGAGATAAACAAGGCCATCAAAGCACGTATTCAGGTTAGATTATACTGCTCATGTTCAAGAAATCTGTCGGTGTGTTCTTTCCTTTTTGTTTATTCATGATTCCCATTTGTACAGCGAACATTATCAAGCATGAGGACCCCAGCTTATGTGGGTGAAATTACACTTACGGAGTTCAGCCTTGGGAAACTTCCACCTTATGTGCATGCGATGAGAGTTCTTCCACTGGATTTAAATGAGCTGTGGGCCTTTGAAGTTGATTTTGAATATTCAGGCGGAATATTGTTGGACATTGAAACGAGGCTTGAGGTTGAGGAACCAGAGTTACAAAAGGACCTCATGAAAACCAATTTCGGAACAGACTCTAATGGGGAGGTTGACTCAGAGCTTCTTGAGAGTATTGAGCAGTATGGTAACCAGTTTAGAGGTTCACAGAACTCAGTTTCTTCAGTGGATGGAAAAGACGAAGCAGGTTTGTTTGAACTTTATATTCTTCCTTGGAAGTCTTTGTCTATGCTTGTTCTACCGAATGACCAAATGATTTTAAGAGGATAAGAGAACCATTGTCTTTCTGCAAAATGTCCTGATCAACTCCTATATTCAGAGTCTTTGACATGTTAGTTCCCTATGTTGGTTTTGTATATACCTGTAGCAGACTTAAGATAAACATTGCTAGGATTTATGATTTCAGGCTTGCATCAGAACTTAGGTTAATAGTTTTGTATTAGAGGAGTATTCCTATGCAATGTGGGAATACTGGTTTCATGTATCTGCATTTATTATTTCTTGATGATTCTAACAAAACATCATATTAATAAAAAGGGCTCAAATTATGATCCATCGACATTGATTGTATGTACATTATATGGTGATCAAGACATTATGGTCTTTTGTATCAGATGCTAGTCAGTCGAAGAGCACTGGATGGACATCAACTTATATATCAAGGTTGAAAAATATGTTGCACTCAATAGCCGATCATGTCTCACAGGTTTGCTCTTCTCCTCGTTGTCTCCTGACTCGCCATTCTTGTGTTTTACCTATGTATTCTTATGGATGTGTTAAGCATAGAGATCCAACACTGTAAAATACCTTTATCCAGCACCATAGCTTAATCGCAATGACTTGTCCTCTAAATTGAAATTACACACAAAAATAAGCTACAAGCACAATGCGGGATTTACATGGCATACTCCCACACTAAAAGGAACTACATGCATTACATTTTTTCTATATAAATACGTATAGGATAACCGACAAAGATGCACCTCGAAGCTTAGTAAGCAGATGATCATCCCATTGTGTGCTTCGCTAGCGTGGCAAGCTGGCCGAGTTCAAAAACTCTTGCTCCAGACTGTACTTTCCGGAGCTGCATGTAGGTGTTAAGCCAACATTACTCACAATGCTGTTGCTTTGTGCATGAGAGCTAGCGCCATTTAGGCACCCAAGTGACTCGATCTCTCCATCATTTATGGGAGGAAGTTGACTCCTTAATCTTCTAGTTTTTAGGAGTTGCAACTTCATTTCTACCTCTTTCATGGTAGGCCTTTCTCTTCCTTTGGTTTTCAAGCATGCTTCCGCAACTGAGGCAATTTCATCAATTTCATTCTGGTTCGCTTCTTCTACAACTTGGGGATCCATGATTTCCATGAGAACTCCCTCCTGAAGTCCTTCCACAAAGTAATGAGCCAAGCTTTGTTTCATACCTTGTTCATTAATAAAAATTGGCTTCTTTCTCATCAGAAGCTCCACCAGTATAATTCCAAAGCTATAAACATCACTCTTCTCACTTAGCTCCCCGGTATGGTAGTACTCAGGGTCTAAGTAACCAAAAGTTCCTTGTACAATTGT
This sequence comes from Aegilops longissima, assembly GCA_021605205.1. Taxonomy (NCBI): domain Eukaryota; kingdom Viridiplantae; phylum Streptophyta; class Magnoliopsida; order Poales; family Poaceae; genus Aegilops; species Aegilops longissima. The sequence goes on along the minus strand of CM038681.1, from coordinate 654,476,800 downwards.
CACCACATGTGTCTGATCAAGTGATAAAGATCTCGAAGCACCAAAGTCAGAAACCTTGGTAGTAAAGTTGCCATCTAGGAGTATATTGGAAGATTTGACATCTCTATGGAATATTGGTATCGCAGCAGCTGAGTGGAGATAAGAAAGAGCACCTGCAGCTTCTGTTGCGATCCTAACACGATCATCCCATAAAAGTAAGCATTTAACACTTACATCGATGTGAAGAAGATCATATAGTGTGCCATTGGATATGAACTCATAGACCAACAAAGGCACCTCTGTTTCGAGACAACAACCAAAAAGCTTAACCACATTCCGGTGAATGATCTGTGATAAGATGGCAACCTCATTGATAAACTGGTCAATCTCAGTTTGCTCCACTAGCTTTGACTTTTTGATAGCCACTACACGTTGATCAGATATAATTCCTTTGTAAACGGTGCCATGTCCTCCACGGCCAAGAACACGACTGACATCAAAGTTATTGGTTGCTTTATTTAATTCCTCCAAGGAGAATATCTTCATTTTATCAGTGGCACTTTCATCTGATATTAGTTGTTCCAAGAGTAGGCCTTGATTTTTCTTGAAGTATGCTCTTCTTATTCTCTTCTGTATGCCTCTCTTCCACTTGCTGATGAATGTCATTATACCTAGCGCAAGTATTATGGCACCAAGGCCACAACCAGTTCCAATTCCAATACCTATACATCTAGTAGTAGTTGTTAAAATATGTCCTAAATTTTCAAGTTGCAATTCTATTGAGGTAAGTAATTTCAATATGACTTACCTAAGAGAAGACTGCGTCTCTTTGCTGATGTGACACACCTCCTTTTTATTGGATCAAACTCCTTTCCATGAGTGCAGGTTTTGCAACTATAGCCCCCAGGATAATTTTGGCATGTGCCATTGCAAGTATTCATCACCAAACACTCGTTGACATCTGTAATTGGTAGGTATGTGAGCAATTAATGATGCCTGAAAATAATTGGTAGTAAATGTTGACATCTGTATGCCTACCATTCATCCAACACACAATGAAGTTACCTCCAAAATGTTGAATTGACCATTATAGTTTCTAAGTACATCTTAGAAAACATCCAAACTGTATAGAAAACTAATATTACAAAAATATGTTTGATAACGTATATGTTAAAAACAAAGAAAATCCATTTCCATGAGGCGAATTTACATGCTTATGTGTATGTCATTGCCACTAAAGTTTCGGAAGTTTGTCTGCACGTATTCTAAAAGACAAAAGAAAAATGGTTGTATACGATTAAGTGTATACATGATGGTGGTATCCAGCCTTAGCTCAAGCAACAAAGCTCAAGGAGGGATCATGCCCTATTTTGGCAATTTCATGAATTAGCCAAACTTTAGTTCTGGTGCATGCCTAGTCATTTAGCGTAATATATCTTTTTAAGTAATAAAATTATTACCCTGCTCGTCTCTACATCATGTGATGCACACAACTAAACTGAACGTTGTAGTATGAGTAGTATGACTTGGATATCCACCTAGTTAGCGTAACTCCGCTACAGAGAGGAAACCAACTCTTTGGATCAAGATGAGAGAAGAATTGCAACACATGAATCCTGCTAGGTGTATCATTTATCAAAATTTTAGTCAATCATTTCATGTACTAGGAAAACCATGCATACGGTTGGATGGCAATTTGTAATGGAAGTTGGAGCGTGTTTACCTGTGCAGCCATCCGGTGTGTATGGATTTCCCTCATAATTGGGAGAGCACTGGCAACGATAGCCAAGCTGCATCGTCCCATTCCCATGGCGGCGGGTGACAGGAATGCAGGCGCTATTGACACTGTGGCATGCATACTTAGCACTTCTTTGCTTGCTCATATCTACCGGACAAGTTAAATTATCGACAGACCACCACATCTTCATGTCGTATTCTTTAGATAAATAAAAACCATATCGATCGACGATGTCTTCTAGTTCCATGATTCCATCGCTTGTATAACTTACTACCGCAAGATCTTCATCGCTGTACCTTGAGTTGTTTTGTATTTCTCTAACAGTAAGATATCCTTCATTCACTAAAATGTTTGCCACAACGTATTTGGCTATTCGATCAAGAATTGTGATGTTTTCTGATGTACAGTTAAGCCGAAACTTTTCGGCAGCATAGCAATCTTTTTCAAGCCCAAAAGGAAAGGGAATGTTTGTGTTCCCGCATAATCTCTTGCAACCTTCTTTAGGATTGAGAGTGTAACTTGCTGCAGATGGAATGACACAGGAAGAAGTTACACTGGGATATTGACCCATGAGAAGTTACATTAGGAGCATGGGAATTAATGGCCATCCTATCTAGACTAGAGATATGCTTTCATTATAGCATTAATTAATGATACCAATATAATAGCTAGCCAGAACATTTTAAAGAAACATGCTACACTTGTGATAAACCAGACCCATTAATTGGGTGGAAATTGACGAAAACAAGTTAAGTCTTTACTCCGGGTGGCAATATAAGTCGGGCACATGATATTAGTTTGTCAATTTAACTAGCAAAGCATGTACTACTCCCTCCGTCCCATAATATAACAACATTTTGACACTACATTAGTTTAAAAACGTTCTTATATTATGGGACGGGGGAATATATATAAAAAGGATTAGAAACTCCAGTGGACGACGAATCTAAAGATGTATATTTTTTGTGACATGCAATACATGTTTCGGTAGTCAAATCGGAGACCTAAGAACCTGTGCCCAATTTATATTCCCATCCAAAGGGAGTAGAACGTTGTCAAGAATTCGCCACTACTAGAGACCGCAGGAGAGCTGCGAAGCAACCCATGTGCCACTAGTGAACAAGTATAATCGAAAACAGTACTACGTCCAAATGTGTCAAAATATTCTGCAAAAAGGTGCATGCTGATTTTGGAACTTCTAGGACAGGCAATTTTGAGTCTCGGGCAAGAATACAATTAGTGCTTTTTTTAGCACTGCTAACTATATATTTTACCTAGGATGCATAATGATTTTTTTCCCAATAAAAATGATGACGAAAGTTAAACAGAGAAGAAAAGTTGTATTAATCAACAACATTGGTGCAAAAATGACCATAATATTCAATCGTGCATATTTGAATCCAATATTCATGCCATGCGAGTTGAATATTTTTATATATAATCCTAAGTAATGAGTAAATTCCTGACCTTGACAGCCGCCCATAATGTACGGATTCTCGTCATCTGCGTAACCGCGGCAGCGACAGGAGTAGCCTCCGGATGACAGATCCTGGCAATAACTGTTATGGCTACAAGCATAGCTTGACTTGTTCTTGGGCACTTTCACAGTTTGGTTGATCCGTGATGGCCATGCTAAAATATGGCCCGTCAACATTCCGTTCATCTATCTTACTTGAATAGATGTCAACCGTATGAAAATTGTAATATTCCGCCAAGAAAACTTTGATACTACTATTAGAGAGCCCTTGACCTTGACTTGATAGAGCTGAGAGGCCACCATTAAGGCGGTCAACTATGAACCCAAAGGCTCGCACCTCCGCTGCAAACGGATGGAACAGTATCCCATCCCAACATCGCCAGAGTACTGGTTTGCATTTGCCTCCTTCATGGCCTTTTTGTTGTCTAGGCAAATACTCATGCAAGCACCTATGGACTTGTTGGTGTCATGGCCGAACAAGTAGACACCCACACCGCAACCAACAACGAACAAGACTGTTTCGTCAGAGGCCATGACACCTTTAACAGGGGCCTCCCATGACATGTTATAGGTGTCATTCATACCTGGTTTCATGGGGACGTTGAAGTGGATATGAGAGACTCGAAGTCCATTTCCTCCAGGATACAACACAAGGACCTCAGTGGTACTGTTGGCCAGAAGGAGCTTCTTATGACCAGCGGTGATGTTGCAGATGAGCTCGAAGCCTTGCCGGAAACAGCCCGGCCCTATCCCAAATGGGTAGTAAATGGCAACACCACCGCATCTGGAAGGGCAGCGAGCCCGAGCCAGGTCGGCCGCAAAAGGGATATGCAAGATCCCACCCCTTCCAGCCTCGGCGGCCGACGTTGGCCGCATGGCTGCCGCCAAGCATGCCAACAAAAAGCACACCGCGCTCATCGTGGCTCCGGCGGCGGGCAAGTTTGTTCTAGGTGTTGGTGGTTGGTTTCGTGTCATGGTGGCCATATATATATAGGATCAATATAACAGATAGTAGATGGATACACCCCCGATACTATTGAGAGTGTATGTATGGTGCCTCTGTATGCATCGATTCGATCGCGTATTAAAAGCCGCACGCCCCATCAGATATTACGGTCATCGCCGGGTCAGCTACCACCAGTATTTTTAAATTACTTTAAGAAATTCCGGGGGAAACTCTTTTAATTTTTTGCGGGAAGTTACCACCAGTACCTCCGACGTGCATGACCCGCCTGCGCGGTCGTCACCTTGTCGCTGCATACCGAGCGCAGTTTGGCCAGCTGATATGATGCTAGCCGCTTGGGAGCACTACGCCTTGCAAATTTTCAGCGGTCAAGGTACGTCTGGTTTTGTGGCCATGGAGGAGGATACTTTTACGCTTGTGGCCGTGCAGTGCAGGGAACTACTCAGGACCATCCAATTAATCCCTGGGCCACCTTGGCGGGCAGAGTACATTCCAATCGACGGGTCTCGTCACAAATATTCCTACAGATTTTCCACACGTACGTCCACCCCAAAGACATAGACATGCGAGCGTGCCCTTCAAGTACCACTACTTTTTTTTTACTTTTTTTTAGACAATCTCGCGAAGCTTTTATTAATTCGTTACAATGTTTAATTGCAGGGACAGAGGAAAGATCTTCCGGGTGTCCCAACCACACAGGACGGCCACCCCCGAGAGATAAAGCATACTTCGGTAAGTTGTGAACTTCAACATTTGAGCTCCTAAATTCATGGTTAAATTTACAAAAAGCAAAATCCGATGAGTGATGAGTTATTTCATGTATGATAGCTCCGTAAACTGAAGAGTTATCCTTCTTCAAGTCCTGCACCATCACCTTGCAATCTAAGGCCATATGCATGTACCCTAGTGAGTGAGTGAAGGCCCAAAGAGAGCGCTGGGCTGTTCAACGTTCAAGTATATGGTTTGGTTTGCTCAAGCCCAACGGACCTAGGATCGGCCTTGCTCCTTATCTTTTGGTTTGCCGCCCTTCTACTTCAGAAAGAATTCCTTATTTGGCCCTTTTTCAAAATACTCCTGGCCACTTTGTCGTTGTTAGATTTGCCTCCTCCATGACCATTTTGTCGTCTAGGCAAATACTCATGCAACTACCGATGGGATCATCGGTATTATGGCCAAACAAGTAGACACCCACACCACAACCAACAACGAACAAGCTAGATTCTCCTCCATATGTCATAACACCTTTAACAGGGGCCTCCCATGACACGTTATAGGCGTCGTTCATACCTGGTTTCATGGTGACGTCGAAGTGGATAGCATTCCATTGTCTCCGGGATACAGGCCAAAGACATCGGTGGTTATGTCTGGGATGTAAGATCAACAGTAGATGGAAAAAACCATAGACGTTCACAGTGCACATGTATATATGCTGGCTTGTATCTGTGCATATCGATCAACCAAGGATTAAAAGCATGACGCTGATGCCGGTCCGATGCATGGGATGTGACGGTCGTCCCCGGACCCACGCGCGGTCGTCGGCTGTCATTGGTGCCGAGTAATGGCCGATGATGCTAGCCGCCCGAAAACACCAGGTCCAATGTAGTTATCGCTACAGGTGATACATAGCAGTGCCGATGCAATTCCACATCCATGGCCACATCTGCCGTTTTATGCGGGGCTGTTGTACTATTTATAGGGATTACATGAGGTGGATTTGGGATGCAGGTATCAGGCTCTTAGGTGGATGGAATTTGCTCTTTTCTAATTTCTAATAATCAAGACTTGCCAGGTCTCCATCGCGCATCTCATTTATATTGGTTTAACAGTGTGACACTCATCATCAGCGCCTTTTAATCTATACTAGGGATGCATTGTTAGCTACGCTTTACAGCGACGTCTCACTATATATACTCATATAAGTACACATTGCTAATTTGTATTTCTAATAGACGGTAGCTCTACTGACCAACCACGTGTACAAACAAACGCTGCCTGAAGCCCTGAACCAAGCCGGCATCACGGATTGAAATTTAGTGACAATGCATATGGCTGTCCGGCAGCTAACGTAAAGTTTAAGCATTTATCGATCTATCATTCTGGGTTGTTGGGACCTCGTCGCGCATTTGGTACCCAGCAGCACCATTCAGCAAGGATTTGGCGTGTCCTCATCGCGCATTTGTATAAATGACAGTGTGACTCATCACTGGATAGGTTGCACTCTTTAGAGCGATATATGATTAGCAATTGTTAATGTTGTACTAGTAAGTGCATTTGAGTATGCAGAGCAGTGGCCAGTGGGCCGGAAGGGGGAATCCTCAACCATATATCGATCTATTATTGTTGGTTGTTCTGACCTGCGAGAGGCATGTCCCATGTGGGTTCCTAAGCGCGACCAACGAAGAGCATGTGGCATTCAGCAAATGATTTGGCGTACACTCATCGAGTATTAGTTTGATTGACAGCGTGACTCATCAGTAGATGGGCTTTACAGCGATGATAGGATTGACAATTGTTAATCTGTGGGAGGCGAGATCGAACCTCCGTGGTGCCGAACCTCCTACACGCCTTTCATTTTCTTCATCGAGGGTTGAGGCCTTGGCTAAAGCTCGTCGCCCTCTCCTTCCCCCAACAAAATGCAATGTGCCCTTGAGCCATTCTCAGGAGCCATTTCTGGCATTCAGCACGCTGGGAGCATGCTAGCATCGGCATGGCTGACTTTGCTTCTCCGGAGTTGCGACTGCTCGACCCTCTTTGTCTTTCCCATGCACCTTCACAAGCTGAACCCAACCTGACTTGTGCATCTCATTTCTAACCAGGGAAACCTCATCGAGGCCATCATCTTCCTCCATCAGCATTCAGCAAAGTATATTAAATTAAACTAGGTAGTACTATTCGAACCTGTAATTAAGTCACTGGTAATGAGCGATGAGACATGAGTACTGCAGTTGCCAACACTGTAAAATACCTTTATCCAGCACCATAGCTTAATCGCAATGACTTGTCCTCTAAATTGAAATTACACACAAAAAATAAGCTACAAGCACAATGCGGGGATTTACATGGCATACTCCCACACTAAAAGGAACTACATGCATTACATTTTTTTCTATATAAATACGTATAGGATAACTGACAAAGATGCACCTCAGAAGCTTAGTAAGCAGATGATCATCCCACTGTGTGCTTCGCTAGCGTGGCAAGCTGGCCGAGTTCAAAAACTCTTGCTCCAGACTGTACTTTCCGGAGCTGCATGTAGGTGTTAAGCCAACATTACTCACAATGCTGTTGCTTTGTGCATGAGAGCTAGCGCCATTTAGGCACCCAAGTGACTCGATCTCTCCATCATTTATGGGAGGAAGTTGACTCCTTAATCTTCTAGTTTTTAGGAGTTGCAACTTCATTTCTACCTCTTTCATGGTAGGCCTTTCTCTTCCTTTGGTTTTCAAGCATGCTTCCGCAACTGAGGCAATTTCATCAATTTCATTCTGGTTCGCTTCTTCTACAACTTGGGGATCCATGATTTCCATGAGAACTCCCTCCTGAAGTCCTTCCACAAAGTAATGAGCCAAGCTTTGTTTCATACCTTGTTCATTAATAAAAATTGGCTTCTTTCTCATCAGAAGCTCCACCAGTATAATTCCAAAGCTATAAACATCACTCTTCTCACTTAGCTCCCCGGTATGGTAGTACTCAGGGTCTAAGTAACCAAAAGTTCCTTGTACAATTGTCACCACATGTGTCTGATCAAGTGATAAAGATCTCGAAGCACCAAAGTCAGAAACCTTGGTAGTAAAGTTGCCATCTAGGAGTATATTGGAAGATTTGACATCTCTATGGAATATTGGTATCGCAGCAGCTGAGTGGAGATAAGAAAGAGCACCTGCAGCTTCTGTTGCGATCCTAACACGATCATCCCATAAAAGTAAGCATTTAACACTTACATCGATGTGAAGAAGATCATATAGTGTGCCATTGGATATGAACTCATAGACCAACAAAGGCACCTCTGTTTCGAGACAACAACCAAAAAGCTTAACCACATTCCGGTGAATGATCTGTGATAAGATGGCAACCTCATTGATAAACTGGTCAATCTCAGTTTGCTCCACTAGCTTTGACTTTTTGATAGCCACTACACGTTGATCAGATATAATTCCTTTGTAAACGGTGCCATGTCCTCCACGGCCAAGAACACGACTGACATCAAAGTTATTGGTTGCTTTATTTAATTCCTCCAAGGAGAATATCTTCATTTTATCAGTGGCACTTTCATCTGATATTAGTTGTTCCAAGAGTAGGCCTTGATTTTTCTTGAAGTATGCTCTTCTTATTCTCTTCTGTATGCCTCTCTTCCACTTGCTGATGAATGTCATTATACCTAGCGCAAGTATTATGGCACCAAGGCCACAACCAGTTCCAATTCCAATACCTATACATCTAGTAGTAGTTGTTAAAATATGTCCTAAATTTTCAAGTTGCAATTCTATTGAGGTAAGTAATTTCAATATGACTTACCTAAGAGAAGACTGCGTCTCTTTGCTGATGTGACACACCTCCTTTTTATTGGATCAAACTCCTTTCCATGAGTGCAGGTTTTGCAACTATAGCCCCCAGGATAATTTTGGCATGTGCCATTGCAAGTATTCATCACCAAACACTCGTTGACATCTGTAATTGGTAGGTATGTGAGCAATTAATGATGCCTGAAAATAATTGGTAGTAAATGTTGACATCTGTATGCCTACCATTCATCCAACACACAATGAAGTTACCTCCAAAATGTTGAATTGGCCATTATTGTTTCTAAGTACATCTTAGAAAACATCCAAACTGTATAGAAAACTAATATTACAAAAATATGTTTGATAACGTATATGTTAAAAACAAAGAAAATCCATTTCCATGAGGCGAATTTACATGCTTATGTGTATGTCATTGCCACTAAAGTTTCGGAAGTTTGTCTGCACGTATTCTAAAAGACAAAAGAAAAATGGTTGTATACGATTAAGTGTATACATGATGGTGGTATCCAGCCTTAGCTCAAGCAACAAAGCTCAAGGAGGGATCATGCCCTATTTTGGCAATTTCATGAATTAGCCAAACTTTAGTTCTGGTGCATGCCTAGTCATTTAGCGTAATATATCTTTTTAAGTAATAAAATTATTACCCTGCTCGTCTCTACATCATGTGATGCACACAACTAAACTGAACGTTGTAGTATGAGTAGTATGACTTGGATATCCACCTAGTTAGCGTAACTCCGCTACAGAGAGGAAACCAACTCTTTGGATCAAGATGAGAGAAGAATTGCAACACATGAATCCTGCTAGGTGTATCATTTATCAAAATTTTAGTCAATCATTTCATGTACTAGGAAAACCATGCATACGGTTGGATGGCAATTTGTAATGGAAGTTGGAGCGTGTTTACCTGTGCAGCCATCCGGTGTGTATGGATTTCCCTCATAATTGGGAGAGCACTGGCAACGATAGCCAAGCTGCATCGTCCCATTCCCATGGCGGCGGGTGACAGGAATGCAGGCGCTATTGACACTGTGGCATGCATACTTAGCACTTCTTTGCTTGCTCATATCTACCGGACAAGTTAAATTATCGACAGACCACCACATCTTCATGTCGTATTCTTCAGATAAATAAAAACCATATCGATCGACGATGTCTTCTAGTTCCATGATTCCATCGCTTGTATAACTTACTACCGCAAGATCTTCATCGCTGTACCTTGAGTTGTTTTGTATTTCTCTAACAGTAAGATATCCTTCATTCACTAAAATGTTTGCCACAACGTATTTGGCTATTCGATCAAGAATTGTGATGTTTTCTGATGTACAGTTAAGCCGAAACTTTTCGGCAGCATAGCAATCTTTTTCAAGCCCAAAAGGAAAGGGAATGTTTGTGTTCCCGCATAATCTCTTGCAACCTTCTTTAGGATTGAGAGTGTAACTTGCTGCAGATGGAATGACACAGGAAGAAGTTACACTGGGATATTGACCCATGAGAAGTTACATTAGGAGCATGGGAATTAATGGCCATCCTATCTAGACTAGAGATATGCTTTCATTATAGCATTAATTAATGATACCAATATAATAGCTAGCCAGAACATTTTAAAGAAACATGCTACACTTGTGATAAACCAGACCCATTAATTGGGTGGAAATTGACGAAAACAAGTTAAGTCTTTACTCCGGGTGGCAATATAAGTCGGGCACATGATATTAGTTTGTCAATTTAACTAGCAAAGCATGTGTACTACTCCCTCCGTCCCATAATATAACAACATTTTTGACACTACATTAGTTTAAAAAACGTTCTTATATTATGGGACGGAGGGAGTATATATAAAAAAAGGATTAGAAACTCCAGTGGACGACGAATCTAAAGATGTATATTTTTTGTGACATGCAATACATGTTTCGGTAGTCAAATCGGAGACCTAAGAACCTGTGCCCAATTTATATTCCCATCCAAAGGGAGTAGAACGTTGTCAAGAATTCGCCACTACTAGAGACCGCAGGAGAGCTGCGAAGCAACCCATGTGCCACTAGTGAACAAGTATAATCGAAAACAGTACTACGTCCAAATGTGTCAAAATATTCTGCAAAAAGGTGCATGCTGATTTTGGAACTTCTAGGACAGGCAATTTTGAGTCTCGGGCAAGAATACAATTAGTGCTTTTTTTAGCACTGCTAACTATATATTTTACCTAGGATGCATAATGATTTTTTTCCCAATAAAAATGATGACGAAAGTTAAACAGAGAAGAAAAGTTGTATTAATCAACAACATTGGTGCAAAAATGACCATAATATTCAATCGTGCATATTTGAATCCAATATTCATGCCATGCGAGTTGAATATTTTTATATATAATCCTAAGTAATGAGTAAATTCCTGACCTTGACAGCCGCCCATAATGTACGGATTCTCGTCATCTGCGTAACCGCGGCAGCGACAGGAGTAGCCTCCAGATGACAGATCCTGGCAATAACTGTTATGGCTACAAGCATAGCTTGACTTGTTCTTCTGGGCACTTTCACAGTTTGGTTGATCCGTGATGGCCATGCTAAAATATGGCCCGTCAACATTCCGTTCATCTATCTTACTTGAATAGATGTCAACCGTATGAAAATTGTAATATTCCGCCAAGAAAACTTTGATACTACTATTAGAGAGCCCTTGACCTTGACTTGATAGAGCTGAGAGGCCACCATTAAGGCGGTCAACTATGAACCCAAAGGCTCGCACCTCCGGCTGCAAACGGATGGAACAGTATCCCATCCCAACATCGCCAGAGTACTGGTTTGCATTTGCCTCCTTCATGGCCTTTTTGTTGTCTAGGCAAATACTCATGCAAGCACCTATGGACTTGTTGGTGTCATGGCCGAACAAGTAGACACCCACACCGCAACCAACAACGAACAAGACTGTTTTGTCAGAGGCCATGACACCTTTAACAGGGGCCTCCCATGACATGTTATAGGTGTCATTCATACCTGGTTTCATGGGGACGTTGAAGTGGATATGAGAGACTCGAAGTCCATTTCCTCCAGGATACAACACAAGGACCTCAGTGGTACTGTTGGCCAGAAGGAGCTTCTTATGACCAGCGGTGATGTTGCAGATGAGCTCGAAGCCTTGCCGGAAACAGCCCGGCCCTATCCCAAATGGGTAGTAAATGGCAACACCACCGCATCTGGAAGGGCAGCGAGCCTGAGCCAGGTCGGCCGCAAAAGGGATATGCAAGATCCCACCCCTTCCAGCCTCGGCGGCCGACGTTGGCCGCACGGCTGCCGCCAAGCACGCCAACAAAAAGCACACGGCGATCATCGTGGCTCCGGCGGCGGGCAAGTTTGTTGTAGGTGTTGGTGCTTGGTTTCGTGTTACGGTGGCCATATATATAGGATCAATAACAGATAGTAGATGGATACACCGATCGACGCTATTGAGCGTGTATGTATGCTGCCTCTGTACGCATGGATCGCGTATTAAAAGCAGGATGCCATCAGATATTACGGTCATCCCCGGGTCAGCTACCACCAGTATTTTTAAATTACTTTAAGAAATTCGGAAACTTTTTAATTTTTGAGGGAAGTTGCCACCAGGACTTACGACGTGCATGACCCGCGCGCGCGGTCGTCGGCTGTCGCTGCCTGTTGGGCTTGGCCAGCTGCTGATGGTAGCCGCTTGGGAACGCTACGCCTGGCAAAAAAAATTACAGTCAAGGTACGTCTGGTTTTGTGGCCAAGGAGAAGGATACGTTTATGCTTGTGGCCGTGCGGTGCAGGGAACTACTGAGAACCATCCAATTAATCCACGGGCCACCTCGACGGGTATAGTACGTGCCAAATTTTTTTTTTGCGGGGTATAGTACGTGCCAATTGACGGGCCTAGTCGCAAATTATACAGATTTTCCACACGTACGTCCATCTGAAACTGAAAGACATGCGAGCGTGCCCTTCACGTACCTATTTTTTTAGACAACCTCGTGAAGCTTTTATTAATTCGTTACAATGTTTACAGGAACGGAGGGAAGATCTCCATGGTGTTCAACCACACGGGACGGCTACCCAGAGAGATAAAGCATACTTTGTTAAGTTGTGAACTTCAACATTTGAGCTCCTAAGTTCATGACCAAATTTACAGAAAGCAAAATCCGACGAGTGATGAATTATTTCATGTATGATAGCTCCGTAAACTGAAGAGTTATCCTTCTTCAAGTCCTCCACCATCACCTTGCAATCTGAGGCCACATGCATGTACGCTAGTGAGTGAGTGCAGGCCCAAAGAGAGCGCTGGGCTGTTCAACGTTCAAGTATATGGTTTGGTTTGCTCAAGCCCAATGGACCTAGGGTCGGCCTTGCTCCTTATCTTCGGGCTTGCCGCCCTTCTACTTCAGAGAGAATTTCTTATTTGGCCCTTTCTTAAAATACTCATGGCCACTTTGTCGTTATTAGATTTGCCTCCTCCATGACCATTTTGTCGTCTAGGCAAATACTCATGCAACTACCGATGGGATCATCGGTATTATGGCCAAACAAGTAGACACCCACACCACAACCAACAACGAACAAGCTAGATTCTCCTCCATATGTCATAACACCTTCAACAGGGCCTCCCATGACACGTTATAGGCGTCATACCTGGTTCATGTTTGGTTTCATGGTGACGTCGAAGTGGTTATGTAAGATCAACAATAGATAGCAAAAACCATAGACGTTCACAGTGCACATGTACATATGCTGACTTGTATCTTTCAGCCAACGATTGAACGTGCGAGGAGCTCACGTGTTAGGCTGGCCCAGCATGTGGGGCGCGTGAGCGTCGGCTCGTTAACTGGCGCAAAGAGCGCAAATTAGGAGCCCTCTGGGGTGTGAGCGATGAGTGGGAGCTTGTTACCGCTAGAGGTGATACATATCAGTACCGATGCAATTCCACATCCATGGCCACATCTGCCGTTTTATGCGGGGCTGTTGTTCTAATCGCACGCCATGGCCTGACTTTTGGGTCTCAACGGTCAAAAATATGTCAATTGCATTGAGCGAATAGCATAAAACTATCACAATTCATGTTAGGGTTGTAAAAAATATAGAAAATTTGTTAGTGACTAATGACTATCAGAATCGGCGTCTGCTGTCTAAAAAAACCCAAAACACCCTCGCTAAGAAATTAAACCGGTTTATGACAGGTCGGACCCCCATCTAAATGAACCGTCTGTTCGACCGTTTGTTTGACCGTTAACTGGCATGTGGGGCCCAAATGTCAGTGTCTCTTACACATAAGAAAAATCTCATGTAAATTTTTGCTTCAACCCCTGGTTTTTTGATAAATATTAAAATGTGTCCTTATTTTTACAGCATGACCCCTGCAAAGATTTTTAAAAAGCGATCGGGTCCCTCATCATTTTTCAAAAAAGCAATCCAGTCCCTGTATAAGCCGACCGTGGTTGTGGCCGGCAGCCGCGGTTTGTCCATGGCGGCGCCCGCTCGAGCTGGTTGCGCCGGCCTCGGTGCGGAGGCGGGGCTCCTCCAGGTAGGCGACAGGCTCGGTCCAGGTGGACTTCCTTGCCGGTCGCGCCTGCTACTCCTTCTGATGCTTGCCGACTGCAGTGCTGCTCCTTGCAGGCTGCGATGTTGCTCCTTGCCGGCCGCACCTGATGTTATGCCTTGCCGGCCACCGTTGTTGTTGCTCCTTACCTTGCCGGCCAGCATAGAAGGGCGCATCGTCGTCGTGTTCCGGACATAGGGGCGCACCGTCGCGCTTGGCCAAAGGGGCGCCGCCGCGTGCAATGTAGGGGCGCACCGCTGTCGTGTTCCGGACATAGGGGCGCACCGTCGCGCTTGGCCAGAGGGGCACTGCCGCGTGCAATGGAGGGGCTCACCGCTGTCGTGTTCCGGACATATGGGGGCACCATCGCGCTTGGCCAGAGGGGCGCCGCCGCGTGCAATGGAGGGGCTCGCCGCCGTCGTGTTTTAACATAGGAGCGCACCGTCGTGCTTGGCCAGAGGGGCACCGCCGCGTGTAATGGAGGGGCTCACTGCCGCCCTACTGGAGACCGTACTCCGGCCAGTTGGGGAGATGGAGGAGCAGGGTCGGCCGGGGGAAGTAGGGCTAGCTCACGGAGAGGGAGAGAGGGAGGAGGAGGGGTGGCCGGTGTGCATATCCGCCGCGCTCGTGCGGAGAGAGACAGAGATAAGGAGGAGAGGAGGAAAAGAAGGAGAATAAGAGATAATTGACATGTGGGCCTCACATGTCAGTTAACGGTCAAACATACGGTTCGTTTAGGTGCGGGTCCGACCTGTCATAAATCGGTTTAATTTCTTAGCAACGGGGGTTTTGGATTTTGTTAGACAGCTGACGCCGACTCTGGTAGTTATTAGTCGCAAATAAAGTTTTAGTAGTTTTTTGGAACCCTAACGTGAATTGTGGTAGTTTTATGCTATTCACTCCAATTGCATTGCACCGGAAAATTGTGGTCATCCAAATTTTACAATCAAACTATTGTGGTTTCTTGGTATTTGTTTTAAGAAGGCCTATACTTGTTTATGTGCAACGTGGTCACGAACAGGTATACAACACTCAACTCCGACGCAGTTCATCAAAGCGCCCCCAAATGTCTGGATCAGATTGTTCGAGCATTTTGCCATCCAATATAGGTCATCAAATCTGTCCGGACGTGTTTGGATGTTCAATATCTCACAAATCAAAATCAAAGTTGAGGAAGGTTTGCGGGTTTTGGACCATCCAAAAAACTCTTCCTCCTCTCTCTCGCCGCGTCCGCTCGCTCTTCATGCGTGAATCAGAGCGGACGGGGCGACATGACGGATTTCTACCGCAATCATACCGGTTAACTCCTGCCCGGCATTCAAGCCGACGCGGTGGATGAGAAGCCAACTCGGGGCTTGCAATTTAAAGTCGGTCGGCCACACCACAAACCCTACACATCTGAGCCCCATCTCTCTCTGAAACGCCCGAGGTGGGGCCATTGGAACCATGAGAGCGGCGCCTCTACGCACCCGTGGTATTCAATCTTGATTTGGGGAACTTTGAAAACATCTAAATTCTGTGTCAGAAGTCCTCCGTGATGAATCCAACCTTGTCCCTTTCATTGTGTTCGGTCCTAGGTTGCTCCAAAACACTAATAGATATGAGAGAACAAAGGAAACTGGTAAAAGAAAAAATAATAACACTAACATGCAGTGCTCCTAGTGAAAAGAGTAAAAACCAGAAATCATGCATGATGGACACATATTAGGTTCAGCGTGAGATGATATATGTAGAGAACATGCAACAAATGAGCTCTAAAAATATGTAAAATATAGAGCCAAGAAAAAGCCGAAAAACCAGAAATATGTATTCAAAGTAAACCCAAAAACGCTTGTAGAAAAAAAATCGAAATCCCCAAGGTGCGCCTAGTGCAACAACACGTGGCGGCGGCTGGATGCACCACTTGGCACGCTCCCGGGCCTAAGAAAGTTAACGCTTCGGGTACCCTCCAAGGGATAACCCCCGATTAATTAGTTGCTCCTTGCTTTTTTTCTGTTTTTCATAATCAATTTTTATTATGGTTTTTTGTATGTTTGGTTTCCATTGTTTTTTGTTTTCATTTGCAAAATACATGTTGACTCTTTTAATACACACTAAACATTTTTCATATATAGGTTGAAAATTTTGTTGATATACTTAAATATTTTATTCAATACATGTTGAACATTTAAAAATATATGTTAAACATGTTTTAAACTCATCTTGAACTGTTTATAAAATTTCTTGAACAACTTTTTGTGCTTTCATGAACTTTTTCTTAAAATATCACAAGAATTATTTTTAAAAGCGTGAATATTTTTTTACGAACAATTTTGTGTGCTGCAAACATTTTCTCGAACAATGCGAGCAAATTTTTAGATTTATATGAATCTTTTAAAATTTCATGAACCAATTTTTAAACCTGTGAACATTTTTAGATGTCGTGAATATTTTCTAATGGGTACCAATATTTTTGAAAACGGGGCAAACAGATATTTCTATACTACATGAGAATTTTTTAATAACGGTGAACATTTTGTCAAATGTGATGAAAAAAATTTAAACTTTTCAACATGCGAACATTTTGGAAATGTCAAGAATATTTTTTTTGAATGGTACAAAAAAATGCACAAACAAAAATTTATACTCCGTTACATTTTTAAATGTACACTAAACTTTTTTGAAAATGTATGTAAACTAATTTAGTAATAAAATATAATACATGTAAGAAAACAAAAGGAATAGAAAAACAAACGAGTCAAAGAAACGAGCGTAAAGAAAGAACTATTAGTGGGCCGGTCCACCAGAGTCTCTAAGGTGAGGCGGACATCCGTCTCGCCATCTGAAGCAGTTTAACAAAACAATCTGCCTGAGTAGTCAAGTCTAAAAAAAAAAATGCTGCCTGAGTAGTGAGTACTAGTACCCCTTCCTTCATTTGTAAGCTGTAGATGAGTAAGATAGATTATTATATGTGGTTACATCATTTATTTCATTCTGCTGACAGATGAAAGGGACAGAGCCGAGCGACCCACATGATATCCAAGGAGGACAGAAGAAAAGGATTGCAAACAAGCAATCGCATATGATGGGTGCAAAATACTGACAAGGTTTCTGCATGTAATCTAAATACGTACTATACGTAGTTTATACAATTACCAAAGATATCACTGCCGCCCAACGATGGCGCGCGTGCACATACAGATATATAGATACAAAGGCTAGCAGAGCATCTTATATATTGCAGGGCCGACTCATTATTCACCAAATCAAAACAGAGCCCCGAAGCAGACATGGCATCATCACTAAGGGCAAAAGAAAAGGATTAAAGGCGTAGCATAGATCCAAACAGTTTACAATTGTGTAATATATCACCACACCTTTACTAAGCTGCCCAGCCATGGTGCACACACACCGCCAGGGGATACAGATACAGAGCAGCATATATACTGCAGTGGCCATCCATTCTTCAGCAACTCAAAGAGATACCAAAGCAGAAAAGAGAAATACCACCTCTAACAGCTGCAGAACAACAATCTACTTGACGGGTGGGCTTTATTTCAGCCCATTATTATAATATAGTACTAACAAGGAATGCAAATGATAAAACAAAGAGGGTAGGTAAAAGATAGATTTTCCAATGGAACGGAATGGCATGGCAGCCGCTCAGTCAGCATATTCAGGACAGAAGTTGCCCCGGGTTTCTGAGCTCATTGCATCTTCAAGACGGGTCGATTCTCATTCCTATCAAGCTGCATCTGCAACTCCTCCCTGAATTTATCTTGCATTGGTTTGTTTCTCTTTTCTTCTTTTTTCAGCTCTTCATACATTCTTTTCCTCCTTTCTTCATTTCCCCCATTTTTTGATGATTTGCGTGTGCCATAAAAGCGATGATGAAAACTAAGCCGTACTTCCTTGATGCTTTGGAGAAGTTCTAGCACAGAGAAGGCAATTTCGGTACCTCCAAGGCTAAGGGTCAGCATCTCAAGACTGGGCACTGATTCTTTCTGGAACTCCACTAATTCAATTTCCATAGCTGTGTAGAAAAGATCAAGCACCGTGAGCCTTCTGAAAAGGCCAGTCTGGAACTGGAGTACATCAATCTCAAGAAAGCGATCCCACAAACCCAGAATGGATAGGTTTGGTAGGTTCCCAAGGACTTGCATGGCTTCAAGGTTCCCTGATAGCTCGCTGAGTTCTAACTTGAGCTTCACAAGATTCTGGAGCCCTTGATCCATTCCGGCAATTTTCCAGGCTGCCGGATAGCTTGAGGCTCTGCAGGTTTTCCGGAGCTGTGGACATGCCATCCAA
This sequence comes from Aegilops longissima, assembly GCA_021605205.1. NCBI lineage: Eukaryota > Viridiplantae > Streptophyta > Magnoliopsida > Poales > Poaceae > Aegilops > Aegilops longissima. Next base: position 654,458,288 of record CM038681.1, on the reverse strand, counting down.
ACAGCCCTCGTATGCTTCAGGAAGGTTTGAAGCAGAACCGCATAAAAAGTCCTCGTATGCTTCAGGAAGAGACAGAAGTTATGTTTGCACAAAATTTAACAGAAACTGCTTCTGTTCTTGTTCCCGACGAGGCGAGGACTCATATGTTGCACTTTCAAAGTGGTACCATTTTTATTGCTGGCGAGCTGCTTCCTGATGTCCTCCTTGACTGTGTATTCCCTACGTCTTGCTTCATTTTGTGCTTCTCTATGTGTTATATCTTCGGTGCGTTGGATATGAAATGAGTAAAACTCCACAATGAGCTGTACTTCCCTGATGCTTGGGAGAAATCCCAGCCCAGAAATTGTGGGGTGGAAGCGTGTTCTCGGATGACTTCAATAATAGCATTTTTTCTTTGTCTCGCCCAATAAGCTGGAATTCTTCAAAAACACATGCAATCGTGTTGGTGTGTGTGTGCTTTTCTTGCACTATCATCTTTCTGTCAACATTATTATTAGGCTGGTATTCTTTTATCTCATCCTCAACAATGCAGGGTAGCGTTGTGCTAGATGTTGGCTTCGATGAATATGTCATGTCTTGAGACCCCTGAACACAAGCAAACAATAACTACATGAAATTTAATTGACGAATCATTCCAAAAACTTACTGAAGAATCAGCTCAATGCATTTCCAGTTGCTACACAAAATTTTTGTTACCACAATGAACCACAAATAGTAAATCGAAGCTAGGATAGCATGTATACAAGTCAATTTTGCTGAGGTGACCTGTTAAGGCTTGGCTTTGCCGAAAATACTAAAAGCAGTCCAAAATTTGAAAAAAGCGGAGAAGTACACGAACACAAAGTATTCATGAGTTACATAGAAAGTTTGCTACTACTACAAGCAGGGGGAACATAAAGTTACTAAAAACATTAGAACTCAGCATTGCATGACCACCTACATGTCATGTATGGTGACTTGGTGAGACATATACGCTTAGCCGTCCGTATACCCTCCTCAGCCACCTCTAGAAGCTACAACCATTTAGCATTCAAGGAGGACGAAAACTACGAAATATTCCAGTTCTTAGGTAATTCGTATTAATAAGGAGAAATATAGTTAGTCCTGACCGATATGATTTAGTTTTGTCAATATGTAAGGCAAGCAAGAATAGAACAAGTCTAGTTTTGTCCCTATCTACTGGATTCCCTACTCTACCTCTCTTCTCCCTTCACCCTTGTCGTTATGTCTCAAGGAAACACATCGCCACCGAACCTAGTCACCTACCGCCCTATCCCACTGGAGAGTGGTAACCTGTCCCTAGGGATCTTCGCAGAGGAAAGATCTGGGAGGACTGTGAAGGTCTATGGTGACGGATGACGCTGGAGGGGAGGGGGAGGGGGGGAGCTTGGTTGGGTGAGAGAAGTGGACTCATTTCATGCTGATTATTCTCTTCCCAGTGGCGTGTTAGGATTTGCACCGGGAAATTTCTCATTCTTGGCTTTGTCAAAACACACAAATTAATTGATCCCGCCTCAAGCACTCCATGCATAGCTGATCTAAAGGTTTACATCTTGGATGATATTTTTCTAAAGAAATAAATAAACTCAAGATTTCGAACTGAGTGAACCAAAAACTTGTGTTCGAAATTGAAGTAGTACCTGCTGGTAGAAAGCATATATATATATAGTCTGTTCAGCAGACAATTGCTTGAGCTCCGACACGGTACTTCCCTGGCCCTGGCATAGGCTTGCAACTTCAACATGCTCTGTGGATACTATGATATGGCTCCCCTGTTTGTTTTCTGGGAAGCAAGCTTTGATCTGGTGCCATTCTTCAATGGTGGATAGTCCGGCAAGCACAATCAGGTACCTCTTCTTGCTGACATATTCACTGTACTCATGTGCCAACTCATGCCAAGTCTTCTCCCCCTCTGCCTCCAGCAGAAAATCAACCACCCCTATGGTGGTTGCTCGAAACTGTTCCACTATACACCGGACAAATTCTTTCCGGTGGAAAGGGCGTGCCACCCTAAGCCACGCTCGGGATGGGAATTTGACTTTGACATTTGGATTCTCGTAAGCATCAAAGATGATGGAGGTATGCCCAACCGTGCCACTTGTTCCCCACACTCCGATCACTCCAATTTGGTCTTTCTTGTCGCTGAGGATCAGCTGGGAAAGATCCAACCTTAATCCTGATTGGTGCTGATCTGTAGCATGCCTTCTTGCTCCATCAACGCCAAACATGGCAGCAGCGGTGGTTGTGAGGTCAGAAGAATTAGGGAAATTTTACGGTACATCATACTACTCAACATAATGGGTAGTATTAAGTTAATCTAATGGTCAGCATGAGACCGTCAGATTTTAACTTAAGGATATATTGGTAATTATGTTTCGTCTAATTAATTAGACTGATTGCAGCCGACCGCCGCTGCAGGCCTCCGTCCCCAATGCCGGCCATCCATCGCTAGCAAAATAATCAGCCTGCAGGTCGCCGCCCCATGTTCTCGGCCATCCAGACGCTGCGTGCACTACTCCCAGCGTACTGTCATCCCAACGCTGCCAAAAATCACAGCCTACGCTGCTTGCAGGCCGCCGCCGGCGGCAGGAACTAACTTAATTAGCTAGCTTTTATTTTGGAAAAGAATGCACATGGCATGATGTCAAGAAGAGAGCTCGATGGAGTTGAATACTTACCATGATATGGCCTCGTATTCTAGTGTCTGCATTGTCATTCATGGGACGGGCTGGACAAGCCTCGTATTCTTGCTCCATCAACGCCGAACATGGCAGCAGCGGTGGTTGTGAGGTCAGAAGAATTAGCGGGTTTTGATCCACGGTCGATGAGGCGGTCGAGCGCTGCGAGCGGCCCGCGTGGTGAGACCGGTACCACTCGTGCGCGGAGGCCGCGGTGGTGGCGGCGCTGCTGTAGTAGGGGACGTGGCCAGCGCCGGAGCAGAAGGAGAGGGCGTCGCAGGCCTGTCCGTGCAGCTTGAAGGCGCCCTCGGCGGCGGCGGAGCGGTTCTTGTCGGGGTGGATGACGAGGGACAGGCACCGGAACTGCCTCTTCACGGCAGAGGCGGAGGCGGAGGCGGACAGGGCCATGCCGATGACATCGTCCCAGTAGCCCGCGCGGTGCTGGGTCCCGGCCGCGGCGGCGTGGACGTCGTAGGCGGCGAGCATGTGCGCGGCGTCGGGGAGCGATGGGGAGATCCGCCGGGCCTTGGCGGTCAGCAACCGCGCCCCCGCCATGTTGCCCGCGAGGAAGTGCTCCTGCGCGCGCTCGGAGCGCCTTCTCGGCCTCCTCCCTGTTGGCCGCCTCCGCCGCAATCTGCGCTCGTCGTACGCCTGTGTCTGCGGGCGCTGCGAGCGACAGGCACGGCGCGCGGCAGAACGGGCGAGCAGCAGCGGGTACAAACGGCGTTGACAAAATGATGCCAGCACTTACATGCGGGCCAGGCCTATCGTAAGTGCGTTTAAAATGGACAAATGGGTCGATTTACAGACATGGTAGTTTTTAGTTAAAGATTAAAGAAAAAATGGTAGTTTCCGGCACAAATTTATAAAGTGGTAGTTTCTGAGCACGTTTCCATGAATTGCGGTAGTTTTTTGTTAAATACTCGGCTCTCTTAGGCCTAAACATGGATCGAAAGTGGGCTGCAATTTAATTGCGCCGGCCGGGTCTTGAACTTAAAACCTCTTAGCTTAGATACCATGTAGAAGTGCATGCTCTAACTAATGCAACCAGAACACCGGTCTGATGAAAGAGACTAGGCAATACATTTCTACGTCAATAGTCGGATTATATATATGCAGGATCAACAAAGAGCAATGGGACATTTGGCATACCCGGCAGCTCCCTCCAGCAAAGATTTGGCGAGTACTCATCGTGTATTAGTTTAATTGGCAGTGTGACTCATCATTGCGTGGGTTTTATTTCGATGATAGGATTAACAGGTGTTAATTGTTAATGTTGTGCTAATTGATCAGCATATTTGTTTAATTGTTAACTGTTAATGGCCTCCCCCATTGATGCTGAATTGCTGATTCACGACTACGGAGTAGTATCTTTTAATCAGGACTTTGCCGGCCTCCAAGTCCTTGCCCATTACTAGTTTTTAACAGTGGGGTCACTAGTTAATTCTGTATCAGGCCCGCTCTCATTACATGGACAGACAGCAATGCATCAACACACTCAGGCAGGCTCTTTTTACAAGGATAGACAGCAATGCGTCAACACACTCAAGCGTTGATCCTAATTTCTACAGACGCTAGCTGCACTCACTCGCCTAATTAGGCTGCCTGAACCAAGCCCGCATGTGACGTCCTTCATAGAAGATTAACTCTTACTCCCTCTGTATCAAAATATCACCTAACTGGTACAGAGGTATTGTATGCTAACACAAACATTAACTCCTACATTGTCCATGGCTTTAAATTTAGTGAAAATGCACATGGTTTCGACAGTCATAGCTGTCCGGCAGCTGCGATACTGAACAGAATGTACTCCTTTATGATGACACAAAGATTAACTCCTACTATATGCTAACACAAAGTTTAACTATTTATAGGGATTAGTATAGGTAGATTTGAGATGCAGGTCTTAGGCTCTTAGGTACCTGCCATAGCAACATAAAAAGGAAAAGATTTCGCAGATAAAAGGAATGACTATTCTTTTTGCCCAAAACATAAAAATAAATAATAAGTAGCCATAGTAACTGGGCTTTAGGCTTTACAAATCCATAATTATTTTTCTGCACTCTTTTCTGGCGAAGCAGAACTTCTATATCTAACAAACACACTTAACTCACATCAATTGTAGTTCGTCCCATAATATAATAGTAGGTCTTAAGCCAACATTTATTCACCACTCATTACCAATGACTAATGTATTACAGGTTCGAGTATTATTGCTAATGAGTAGTGAGAAATGTGTATGGTAAAAAAAATTGTTCAAAAAGAAAAAAACCAACGATAAAATAACTTTATTGGCTTAATTGCAATAAGTTGTCGTCGAAAGAAATTACACACATAAGATAAGCTACAAACACAATTCGGAAATTTACATGCCATACTCACACAAAAAGGAACTACGTACATTGCATAGTTTTTCTATATAAGCACGCGTAGGGTAACTGACATGCTCGTGAGAAGCTTAGTAAGCAGATGATCATCCCACTGTGTGCTTCGCTAGCGTGGAAAGCTGGCTGAGTTCAAAAACTCTTGCTCCAGGCTGTACTTTCCGGAGCTGCATGTAGGTGTTAAGCCAACATTTTTGACAATGCTGTTGCTATGTGCATGAGAGTTAGCACCATTTAGGTACCCAGGTGACTCGATCTCTCCATCATTTATGGGAGGAAGTTGACTCCTTAATCTTCTAGTTCTTAGGAGTTGCAACTTCATTTCTACCTCTTTCATGGTGGGTCTTTCTCTTCCTTTGGTTTTCAAGCATGCTTCCGCAACTGAGGCAATGTCATCAATTTCATTCTGGTTCGCTTCTTCTGCAACTTGGGGATCAATGATTTCCATGAGGATTCCCTGTTGAAGTCCTTCCACAAAGTAATGAGCCAAGCTTTGTTTCATACCTTGTTCATTAATAAAAATTGGCTTCTTTCTCATCAGAAGCTCCACCAGTATAATTCCAAAGCTATAAACATCACTCTTCTCACTTAGCTCCCCGGTGTGGTAGTACTCGGGGTCTAAGTAACCAAAAGTTCCTTGTACAATTGTCACTACATGTGTCTGATCAAGCGATAAAGACCTCGAAGCACCAAAGTCAGAAACCTTGGTAGTAAAGTTGCCATCTAGGAGTATATTGGAAGATTTGACATCTCTATGGAAAATTGGTATTGCAGCAGCTGAGTGGAGATAAGCAAGAGCACCCGCAGCTTCTACTGCAATCCTAATGCGATCATCCCATAAAAGTAAGCATTGAATGCTTACATCAATGTGAAGAAGATCATATAGGGTGCCATTGGATATGAACTCATAAACTAGCAAAGGCACTTCTGTTTCGAGACAACAACCAAAAAGCTTGACCACATTCCGATGAATGATTTGTGACAGGATGGCAACCTCGTTGATAAACTGGTCAATCTCAGTTTGCTCCACCAGCTTAGACTTTTTTATGGCCACTACACGTTGGTCAGATAGAATCCCTTTGTAAACTGTGCCATGTCCTCCACGACCAAGAATACGACTGACATCAAAGTTGTTGGTTGCTTTATCTAATTCCTCCAAAGAGAATATCTTAGTTTTATCTGTGGCACTTTCATCTAATATTAATTGTTCGAAGAGTAGGCCTTGATTTTTCTTGAAGTATGTCCTTCGAATTCTCTTCTGTATGCCTCTCTTCCACTTGTTGATGAGTACTGTGGCACCTACCACAAGAATTATGGCACCAAGGCCACAACTAGTTCCAATTGCGATACCTATACATCAAATAGTTGTTGTTATGAAAAAAATCCCACTTTGCAAGTTGCAATTTGTACCGAGGTGAGTAAATCCGGTATGATTTACCTAAGAGAAGATTGTGTCTCTTTGTTGACAAGACACATTTGAGTTCTATTGGATCAAACTCTTTTCCATGCGTGCACTCACTGCAATTATAGCCTCCAGGATAATTTAGGCAAGGGCCGTTGCAAATATTCATCAACAAACACTCATTGACATCTGTAAATGGTGCATATGTGAGAAACAAATAATGCCTGAAAATATTTGGTACAGATGGTAGAACTATAGCTAGGCTACCCTTGGCCTAGCAGTCATCCTAGAGACATTAAAACTACCTCTATGCAGCAATGTGATCTTCAAAATACACCATTGGCCATTATTGTTTCTAAGAACATGTTTGTAAACAACCAAACTATGTAGAAACCTAACTTTATACACATACGTTTGATTTCATATATGTTAATAATATATCATTTCCATGAGGTGAATTCACTTGTTTATGTGTATGCAAATGTCACTATATTCTTGAAGTTTGTATGCTCACATTATGAAAGACAAAAAATGTTGTATACGATTAATCTTATACATGATGGTGATATTCAGTGTTAGCTCAAACAAGGATCAATCCCTGCGTTACCATTGTCATGAATTAGCAAAAATCTAGTACGGGTGCATGGCTAGGATGTTTAGCAGAATGTACCATAATGTATAATTCTTCTAGTATCTACATCATGTGATGCACATACCAAAATGAGACATGTTAATGAGTTGTATGATTTGAGTAGCATGTCTAGCCTAAATCTTCTAAAAGTGAAATAAATTCTTTGGATCAAGGTGACCGAACAGATTGCATTACATGAATCCTGCTAGATTTATGATTGCAATGTTTTAGTCAATCATTTCATGTACATGGAAATTCGTCTGTGCAGTTGGAAGATAATTTGTACTGGCAGTTGTAATGTGTTTACCTTGGCATCCATTTAGTATGTATGGATTTCCATCAAAACCTTGAGAGCACTGGCAACGATAGCCGAGCTGGATTGTCGCATTCTTGTAGCCTGGTTGGTTGACAATCATGCAAGTGCTATTGCTGCTACGGCATGCGTACGTAGCACTTCTTTGCTTGCTCATAGCCTTTGAACATGTCAATTCATTGACAGACCACAACAACTTCATACCGTATTCTTCGGATAAATGAAAACCATCTGAAGAGATGTCTTCTACTTCCCTGTCACCATTGCTTCTATACCCTATTACCGCGAGCTCTTCATTACCATACCTTGAGTTATTTTTTGTTTCTCTAACAGTAAGATATCCTTCATTCACTGAAATGTTGTCCACAATTAATTTGGCTCCTTCCTTATTATTGTTACCCCCTCGATCAAGAATTGTGATGTTTTCTGATGTGCAGTTAAGTCGAAATTTTTCTGCAGCGTAGCAACCTTCTTCAAGACCAAATGGGAAGTGCATACTTGTGTTCCCGCAAAATTTGGTGCAACCTCCTTTATGATTAGGATTGTATTGCACTGCAAGTAGATTGACATAGAAAGAAGTCACACTGGGATACGGCCACAGGAGAAGTTACATGAAGATTATGCGAATTAATGGTCATCCTATTTAGACTAGATCTACAGCGTATTAAATCATTAAGTAATAATACCAAGTCTAATTTCTAGCTAAAACATTATAAAGAAATGAGCTACTACTTGTGGAAAAGCAATCCCGTTAATTGGGTGGATACTACTCCCTCCGTCTCGGTGCACAGGACATGCGTGTAGTTCTAGGTCATTGATTTGACTACCTAAAGCAGTGTTATTTTCTTCGAAAAAGAGGATTACCCCCGCCCTCTGCATCAACGATGCACACAACCATTTTATTAATGTAGGTAGCGGCATCGACCTAAAACAGTGTTACATGTCAACAAAAGTATATCACTGAATTCCTATGCAAATATTGTTTTTAAATATATATATATATATATATATATATATATATATATATATATATTTTTATTACTACATATAGTTCACATTTAGCTAGTAAAATTTACGACCTAGAACTACGAGTATGTCTTGTGCACTGACAATGTTGAGGATATCGCTTATCGTTAGCGTCTGGTTCAACCTAGGATTAGATATTACTCAGAAATCGGATGATTAATCGATTTTATCGGTCGACTATTAATCGACCATTTTTTGCAAATCCCAGGTTCCCAACACTTAAATATGCTATATTCAATAGCAAAAAAAAATCGAACAAAAGTGTTATCTTGATTCCTAGGCTCTGAATCCTCATATAATGACAAACAAAGTAGGGCAATAGTACATACTGCTTAACAAGGTCCACAAAACACAAATAAAGATAGTTTTTGCAAAAACAGTGCGAGGAATAGGCTCGATTTATCAGTAGATTCTTGATAAATCGCTTGTCAGAGCGATAAATCAGACCAAACGATAACGGTGAAGATAAGGCATAATCTTGCCGGTCACCCCAGGAGTAGCGATAAATCGCTGAATCGAAAGATTTCTTAAACAGCGTGCACTGAGATGCGGGGAGTACCAAAAACAGCATAAGTCTTATTAACACATTGTCAAGAATTCTCCATTAGTAGAGACAATATGAGATCTGGGAATTAAGTTACACCATATGGCACTAGTAAACAATATAATCAATAACAGTAGTACATCCGAACGTGTCAAAAGATTCTGAACAAAAGGCGTGTCCTAATTTTCGAACTTTCGTGATTGGCAATTTTGAGTCTTGGGCAAGAAACAATTAGTGCATGCTTTGTTGTACTTAGAACTAGTTATATTTAAACTAGGAATCAAAAATGTTTTTCTATAAAAAATGATGATGAGCATAGAAAAGGAGAGGAAAAGTTACAATCTTCGTGCAAAAATTACCATAATATTCAATCATGCATACATGAGTCCAATATTGATGACATGGCAGTTCAATATTTTTATATTCGTGGTTAAAGAGGAAATTGCTGACCTTTACAACCATCCATAAGATACGGATTGCTGCCGGTTGTGTCAGAGCGGCAATAACAGGAGTAGCCTCCAGATGGCATATCCAGGCAATCGCTGTCAGGGCTACAAGCATAGCTTGACTTTTTCCTCTGAGCACTTTCACAGCTTGGTTGATCCGTGATGGTTATTCGAAGCACTGGCGCATCAATGTTTCTTTCCTCTACCCGACTTGAATAGATGTCGGCAACATGAAAATCGTAATCCCCCGCCAGGAAAACTTTGATTGTATTAGAGAGCACTTGAGCTTGACCTGACAGTGCTGAGACGCCTTTGAGGCGGTCAACTTTGAACCCAAATGCTGGCACGTCCTGCTGCAAATAAATGGAACAAGAACCCATCCCAACAAAGCCATAGTGCTTTGCATTTGCCTCCTTCATGGCCTCTTTGTCGTCTAGGCAAATACTCATGCAAGTACCAATGGGGTCGGTGGTATCATGGCCGAACAAGTAGACACCCACACCGCAACCAACAACGAACAAGCTAGTTCCTCCAGAGGCCGTAAGACCTTTAACAGGGGCCTCCCATGACATGTTATAGGTGTCGTTCATACCTGGTTTCATGGTGACGTTGAAGTGGATAGGAGGGACTCGAAGTTCATTGTCTCCAGGATACAGGCCAAAGACCTCAGTGGTACTGTTGGCCAGAAGGAGCTTCATATGACCAGCGGTGCTGTTGCAGGTGAGCTCGAAGCCTTGCCTGAAGCAGCCCGGCCCTATCCCGAACGGATAGTGAATGGCAACACCACCGCATCTGGAAGGGCAGCGAGCCCGAGCCAGGTCGGCGGCGAAAGGGATATGCAAGATCCCACCCCTTCCAGCCTCAGCGGCCGACGTCGGCTGCAGAGCTGCCGCCAGGCACGCCAACAAAAAGGACCCGGCGATCATCGTGGCTCCGGCGGCGGGCAAGTTTGTTGTAGGCGTTGGTGCTTGGTTTCGTGTTATGGTGGCCATATATATAGGATCAATAACAGATAGTAGATGGATACACCGATCGACGCTATTGAGAGTGTATGTATGGTGCCTCTGTACGCATCGATTCGATCGCGTATTAAAAGCCGCACGCCCCATCAGATATTACGGTCATCGCCGGGTCAGCTACCACCAGTATTTTTAAATTACTTTAAGAAATTCTGGGGGAAACTCTTTTAATTTTTTGCGGGAAGTTAATTACCACCAGTACTTCCGACGTGCATGACCCGCCTGCGCGGCCGTCACCTTGTCGCTGCATACCGAGCGCAGTTTGGCCAGCTGATATGATGCTAGCCGCTTGGGAGCACTACGCCTTGCAAATTTTCAGCGGTTAAGGTACGTCTAGTTTTGTGGCCATGGAGGAGGATACTTTTACGCTTGTGGCCGTGCACTGCAGGGAACTACTCAGGACCATCCAGTTAATCCCTAGGCCACCTTGACGGCCAGAGTACATTCCAACCGACGGGTCTCGTCACAAATATTCCTACAGATTTTCCACACGTACGTCCACCCCAAAGACATAGACATGCGAGCGTGCCCTTCAAGTACCACTACTTTTTTTTTACTTTTTTTTAGACAATCTCGCGAAGCTTTTATTAATTCGTTACAATGTTTAATTGCAGGGACAGAGGAAAGATCTTCCGGGTATCCCAACCACACAGGACGGCTACCCCCGAGAGATAAAGTATACTTCGGTAAGTTGTGAACTGCAATATTTGAACTCCTAAATTCATGGTTAAATTTAAAAAAAGCAAAATCCAATGAGTGATGAGTTATTTCATGTATGATGGCTCCGTAAACTGAAGAGTTATCCTTCTTCAAGTCCTCCACCATCATCTTGCAATATGAGGCCACATGCATGTACCCTAGTGAGTGAGTGCAGGCCCAAAGAGAGCGCTGGGCTGTTCAGCGTTCAAATATATGGTTTGGTTTGCTCAAGCCCAACGGACCTAGGATCGGCCTTGCTCCTTATCTTTTGGTTTGCCGCCCTTCTACTTCAGAGAGAATTTCTTATTTGGCCCTTTCTTAAAATACTCATGGCCACTTTGTCGTTGTTAGATTTGCCTCCTCCATGGCCACTTTGTCGTCTAGGCAAATACTCATGCAACTACCGATGGGATTGTTGGTATTATGGCCAAACAAGTAGACACCCACACCACAACCAACAACGAACAAGCTTGTTTGTTCAGAGGCCATAAGACCTTTAACACGGGCCTCCCATGACAATGTTATTGGCGTCGTTCATGCTTGGTTTCATGGTGACGTCGAAGTGGTTATGTAAGATCAACAGTAGATAGCAAAAACCATAGACGTTCACAGTGCACATGTACATATGCTGACTTGTATCTTTCAGCCCACGATTGAACGTGCGAGGAGCTCACGTGTTAGGCTGGCCCAGCCTGTGGGGCGCGTGAGCGTCGGCTCGTTAACTGGCGCAAAGAGCGCAAATTAGGAGCCCTCTGGGGCGTGAGCGATGAGTGGGAGCTTGTTATCGCTAGAGGTGATACATATCAGTGCCGATGCAATTCCACATCCATGGCCACATCTGCCGTTTTATGCGGGGCTGTTGTTCTAATCGCACGCCATGGCCTGACTTTTGGGTCTCAACGGTCAAAAACATGTCAATTGCATTGAGTGAATAGCATAAAACTATCACAATTCATGTTAGGATTGTAAAAAAATATAGAAAATTTGTTAGTGACTAATGACTACCAAAATCGGCGTCTGCTGTCTAAAAAAACCCAAAACACCCTCGCTAAGAAATTAAACCGGTTTATGACAGGTCAGACCCCCACCTAAACGAACCGTCTGTTCGACCGTTTGTTTGACCGTTAACTGGCATGTGGGGCCCAAATGTCAGTGTCTCTTACACATAAGAAAAATCTCATGTAAATTTTTGCTTCAACCCCTGGTTTTTTGATAAATATTAAAATGTGTCCTTATTTTTACAGCATGACCCCTGCAAAGATTTTTAAAAAGCGATCGGGTCCCTCATCATTTTTCAAAAAAGCAATCCAGTCCCTGTATAAGCCGACCGTGGTTGTGGCCGGCAGCCGCGGTTTGTCCATGGCGGCGCCCGCTCGAGCTGGTTGCGCCGGCCTCGGTGCAGAGGCGGGGCTCCTCCAGGCAGGCGACAGGCTCGGTCCAGGTGGACTTCCTTGCCGGTCGCGCCTGCTACTCCTTCTGATGCTTGCCGACTGCAGTGCTGCTCCTTGCAGGCTGCGATGTTGCTCCTTGCCGGCCGCACCTGATGTTATGCCTTGCCGGCCACCATTGTTGTTGCTCCTTACCTTGCCAGCCAGCATAGAAGGGCGCATTATCGTCGTGTTCCGGACATAGGGGCGCACCGTCGCGCTTGGCCAGAGGGGCGCCGCCGCGTGCAATGGAGGGGCTCACCATCGTCGTGTTCCGGACATAGGGGCACACCGCCGCGCTTGGCCAGAGGGGCGCCGCGCATGCAATGGAGGGGCTCACCGCCGTCATGTTCCGGACATAGGAGCACATCGTCGCGCTTGGTCAGAGGGGCGCCGCCGCGTGCAAATGAGGGGCTCACCGCCACCGTGTTCCGGACATAGGGGCGCATCGTCCCGCCTGGCCAAAGGGGCGCTGCCGCGTGCAATGTAGGGGCTCACCGCCGCCCTGTGGGAGACCGTGCTCCGGCCAGTTGGGGAGATGGAGGAGGAGGGTCGGCCAGCGGAAGTAGGGCTAGCTCACGGAGAGGGAGAGAGGGAGAAGGAGGGGCGGCCGGTGTGCATATCCGGCGGGCTCGTGCGGAGAGAGACAGAGATAAGAGCATCCCCAACAGCCGCGCTACGCGCCGCGCCCAAAAAATGCATTTGTTGCAAGGCCGGCTTGTTTAAGCGGGGATAGGCGCCGGCTCCAACAGTCAGCTATAATGCATGCATGCAAGGCCGCTCCAGCGGTGCCAAAAATGCAGCAGCAGCAAGCACAAACCACATATACATTTCAAAAAATAGGAAAAAAACCATCAAACAAACAAAATAAATCAACAATAAATAGTTATTACAACTCAAACAAATAGTTTATCGTTCTACAACAAATACAATAAACACAACCAATAGTTCATGAACAATACAATACAAATAGCGAGCCCTCGGGCGCTGTTCCTCGGACGTCGGAGGCGCGCGAGGGCCGGCCGGACTAGGAGGAGGGGGGGGCGGAAGGGCGCTGGGAGGCCCGGAAGCGCTGGAACAGTCGCCGGGAGGCGCTGTGCGCCGCAGCGAGAGAGCAGATCGGGAAGCGCTTGAGTGGTCGCCGCGGGCGCGGCGGCGCGGCGGCGCGGGATAGGCCGGGAAGCGCTGAACGGTCGCTGGGCGCGAAGCGGCGGCGGCGGCGGCGCGGTCGGACGGGCGGCGCGCGTCGCGAGAGTGGAGGAGGAGCGAGGAAAGCAGAAGAGAGCAGTGGGCGGCGCGGAGAGTCGCATGCATGGCGAGCCGGGCGCAGCAAATAACGGGCGCGGATTGCGTTTCGCCAGCGCTGAATTGGAAATGGCGCGCGCGCCGTTTTTGCGCGTTCGCTGGAGCTGCCCGCCGCGTCGCGCGCGCGCTAAAACTGCTTTTTTTACGGCGCGGCGCTTGTATAGCGCGGCTGTTGGAGATGCTCTAAGGAGGGGAGGAGGAAAAGAAGAACAAGAAGAGATAATTGACATGTCGGCTTCACATGTGAGTTAACGGTCAATCAGACGGTTCGTTTAGGTGTGGCGGTCCGACATGTCATAAACCGATTTAATTTCTTAGCAACGGGGGTTTGGGTTTTTTGAGACAGTCGACGCCAACTCTGGTAGTTATTAGTCACGGACAAATTGCTGGTAGTTTTTTGGAACCCTAACGCGAATTGTGGTAGTTTTATGCTATTTACTCCGATTGCATTGCACCGGAAAAGTATGGTCATCCAAATTTTACAATCAAACTATTGTGGTTTCTTGGTATTCGTTTTAAGAAGGCCTATACTTGTTTATGTGCAACATGGTCACGAACAGGTATACAACACTCAACTCTGACGCAGTTCATCAATGCGCCCCCAAATGTCTGGATCGGATTATTCAAACATTTTTTGCCATCCAATATCGATCATCAAATCTGTCCGGACATGTTTGGATGTTCAAAATATCACAAATCAAAATCAAAGTTGAGGAAGGTTTGCGGGTTTTTGGACCATCCAAAAAAAAAACTCGTCCTCCTCTCTCGCCGCGTCCGCTCGCTCTCCACGCGTGATTCAGAGGGACGGGGCGACATGACGGATTTCTACCGCAATCATGCCGGTTAACTCCTGCCCAGCATTCAAACCGACGTGGTGAATGAGAAGCCAACTCGGGCGCCCACATTGAAGCGGTTGCTTCGCCTACCCAGGAGCTTGCTATTTAAAGTCGGTCGGCCACACCACAAACCCTACCCATCTGAGCCCCATCTCTCTCGGAAACGCCCGAGATGGGGCCATTGGAACCATGAGAGCGGCGCCTCTACGCACCCGTGGTATTCGATCTTGATTTGGGGAACTTTGTAAACATCTAAATCTGGTGTCGGAAGTCCTCCGTAATGAATCCAACCTTGTCCCTTTCATCGTGTTCGGTCCTAGGTTGCTCCGAAAAACTAATAGACATGAGAGAACAAAGGAAACTGGTAAAAGAAAAATAATAACACTAACATGCTAGTGCTAAAGAGTAAAAACCAGAAATCATACATGATGGACACATATTAGGTTCAGCGTGATATGATATATGTAGAGAACATGCAACGAATGAGCTCTCAAAATATGTAAAATGTAGAGCCAAGAAAAAGCTGAAAAAACCAGAAATATGTATTCAAAGTAGACCCAAAAACGCTTGTAGAAAAAAAACCAAAATCCCCAAGGTGCGCCTAGTGCAACAACACGTGGCGGCGGCTGGATCCACCACTTGGCATGCTCCCGGGCCTAAGAAAGTTAACGCTTCGGGTACCCTCCAAGGGGTAACCCCTGATTAGTTGCTCCTTGCTTTTTTCTGTTTTTCTTAATCAATTTTTATTATGGTTTTTTGTATGTTTGGTTTCCTTTGTTATTTTGTTTTTTTTTATTTTCCAAAATACATGTTGACTCTTTTAATACGTGCTAAACATTTTTCATATATAGGTTGAAAAGTTTGTAGATATACTTAAATTTTTATTCAATACATGTTGAACATTTGTAAAATGTACGTTAAACATTTTTAAACACATCTTGAACTGTTTATAAAATTTCTTGAACAACTTTTGTGTTTTCATGAACTTTTTCTTAAAATATCACAAGAATTATTTTTAAAAGCGTGAATAATTTTTACAAACAATTTTGAGTGCTGCAAACATTTTTCAAACAATGTGAGCAATTTTTAGATTTATATGAATTTTATAAAATTTCATGAACACATTTTTAAACATGTGAGCATTTTAAGATGTCGTGAATATTTTCTAGTCGGTACCAATATTTTTGAAAATGGGGAAAACAGATATTTCTACACTACATGATCATTTTTTAATGCCGGTGAACATTTTGTCAAATGTGATGAACAGAATTTAAACTTTTCAACATGCGTACATTTTGGAAATGTCAAGAATAATTTTTTTGAATGGTACAAAAAAATGCACAAACAAAAATTTATACGCTGTTACATTTTTAAATGCACATTGATTTTTTTAAATGTATGTAAACTAATTTTATTATAAAATATAAATACATTTAAGAAAACAAAAGGAATAGAAAAAGTAACGAGTCAAAGAAACGAGCGTAAAGAAAGAACTATTAGTGGGCTGGTCCACCAGAGTCTCTTTTGAGGTGAGGCGGTCGTCCGTCTCGCCATCTGAAGCAGATTATCTGCCTGAGTAGTCACACCTAAAAAAAAACAATCTGCCTGAGTAGTCAAGTCAAAAAAAAAAAATGCTGCCTGAGTAGTGAGTACTAGTACCCCTTCCTTCATTTGAAAGCTGTAGATGAGTAAGATAGATTATTATATGTGGTTACATCATTTATTTCATTCTGCTGACAGATGAAAGGGACAGAGCCGAGCGACCCACATGATATCCAAGGAGGACAGAAGAAAAGGATTGCAAACAAGCAATCGCATATGATGGGTGCAAAATACTGACAAGGTTTCTGCATGTAATCTAAATACGTACTATACGTAGTTTATACAATTACCAAAGATATCACTGCCGCCCAACAATGGCGCGCGTGCACATACAGATATATAGATACAAAGGCTAGCAGAGCATCTTATATATTGCAGGGCCGACTCATTATTCACCAAATCAAAACAGAGCCCCGAAGCAGACATGGCATCATCACTAAGGGCAAAAGAAAAGGATTACAGGCGTAGCATAGATCCAAACAGTTTACAATTGTGTAATATATCACCACACCTTTACTAAGCTGCCCAGCCATGGTGCACACACACCGCCAGAGGATACAGATACAGAGCATCATATATACTGCAGTGGCCATCCATTCTTCAGCAACTCAAAGAGATACCAAAGCAGAAAAGAGAAATACCACCTAGAACAGCTGCAGAACAACAATCTACTTGACGGGTGGGCTTTATTTCAGCCCATTATTACAATATAGTACTAACAAGGAATGCAAATGATAAAACAAAGAGGGTAGCTAAAAGATAGATTTTCCAATGGAACGGAATGGCATGGCATCCGCTCAGTCAGCATATTCAGGACAGAAGTTGCCCCGGGTTTCTGAGCTCATTGCATCTTCAAGACGGGTCGATTCTCATTCCTATCAAGCTGCATCTGCAACTCCTCCCTGAATTTATCTTGCATTGGTTTGTTTCTCTTTTCTTCTTTTTTCAGCTCTTCATACATTCTTTTCCTCCTTTCTTCATTTCCCCCATTTTTTGATGATTTGCGTGTGCCATAAAAGCGATGATGAAAACTAAGCCGTACTTCCTTGATGCTTTGGAGAAGTTCTAGCCCAGAGAAGGCAATTTCGGTACCTCCAAGGCTAAGGGTCAGCATCTCAAGACTGGGCACTGATTCTTTCTGGAACTCCACTAATTCAATTTCCATAGCTGTGTAGAAAAGATCAAGCACCGTGAGCCTTCTGAAAAGGCCAGTCTGGAACTGGAGTACATCAATCTCAAGAAAGCGATCCCACAAACCCAGAATGGATAGGTTTGGTAGGTTCCCAAGGACTTGCATGGCTTCAAGGTTCCCTGATAGCTCGCTGAGTTCTAACTTGAGCTTCACAAGATTCTGGAGCCCCTTGATCCATTCCGGCAATTTTTCCAGGCTGCCGGATAGCTTGAGGCTCTGCAGGTTTTCCGGAGCTGTGGACATGCCATCCAAACAGCCCTCGTATGCTTCAGGAAGGTTTGAAGCAGAACCGCATAAAAAGTCCTCGTATGCTTCAGGAAGAGACAGAAGTTATGTTTGCACAAAATTTAACAGAAACTGCTTCTGTTCTTGTTCCCGACGAGGCGAGGACTCATATGTTGCACTTTCAAAGTGGTACCATTTTTATTGCTGGCGAGCTGCTTCCTGATGTCCTCCTTGACTGTGTATTCCCTACGTCTTGCTTCATTTTGTGCTTCTCTATGTGTTATATCTTCGGTGCGTTGGATATGAAATGAGTAAAACTCCACAATGAGCTGTACTTCCCTGATGCTTGGGAGAAATCCCAGCCCAGAAATGCCCGTTGCAGAATCAAATAGTCGCAGGCTCAACACCTCAAGTTTCGGCATTGATGTTCTTTTTTTTTTTGCGGGTAAAGTTTCGGCATTGATGTTGGCTCAAACTGCAGCGATTCGATTTTCACATGCATGCAAACAAGATAGAATACCACGAGGCTTCTGAAAAGGCCAGCCTGGAAAGTGATACTGATAGGTTCTTCAATATCACGGTCCAGCAAAACGAAGAATGGATAGGTTTGGTAGGTTCCCAACGACTTGCATGGTTTCACTATCTCCTAGTAGCCCAGTAAATTCTAGATTGAGCTTCACGAGATTCTCGAGCCCCTTGATCCATTCTGGCAAACAATTTAGGCAGCCACGCAGTTTGAGGATCTGCAGTTTTTCCGGAGGCCAAGACATATCATGCAAGCAGTCATGTTAATCCTTTTTTTCTGGCCGAACTGACAAAGATTCAAGACAGCTGACCAATATTCGTGTATATCTGATGTCTAGTGTCTCAAGTTGTCTCAGGTTACCCACAGAATCTGGAAGGTCGGAGATGTCCAAACACCTTCTTAGAGTAAGGAATCTGAGATGAATAAGCTTCCCGACAATCTCAAGGTGATGATTAGTTAGACCTATTGTATCTTCAAGGTCCAGCACCTGAAGAAGCCTCATCTTATCGAAAATGTAAAATGGCATGCACTTGCCATACACCGTCAATGACTTTATACACGATTGCTTCATATATAGTGTTCTCGAACTCGCGCTCATCTCCCTTCCGATTGCTGCTTATGGCAAGGTGACGCACCGCACCATGAGTGTTCGACCTACAACCTTCATCTAGCCTGAAAACAAGATTTTCCTCCAGACTGTTGTTGTTGGATCGAAGGTGATGCGAAAGTAGTGGGAGGCAGGCGGTATGGGACGTCTTTGTCGTCTGTTGTCTTCTCTAGAGCTATCCGGCTATCGAGGCGTCGATAGACGGATAAGGACGAATGATATAGACGGCTTCAACGACGAGTTTATGCACTCTGGTGGAAACACAAGATCTCTGATCGGGCTATGTCGACACGCGCCTGCATCGTGTCCTTGATGAAGGTGGTGGGCCGAAGCTTGGCTTTGGGGATAAGAATCCGGAGTTCAACCTTGTGGTGGACTCGCCATCATCGGTGCACGTGTGGCTATTCCTTCTTGAAGGCGTAGCATAGGAGATGCGCATTTTTCATTTCGGGTGTGTCTTGTAACATAGTGTTAGTGGCTATCTGGTGAGTTACTGTCGCGAGGTATACAGCCTCAGGGTTTGTTTTCCACTTTGTTTCTGGGTTGAGGTTGTTCGGCTGCTGGATTTTGCACTATTAACAACATATGGCTGTGTGCATCGTTCTGATGCAGAGGCCGGGGATCATTCTCCTTTTGTAAAAAAAAGCTCGCACGAGTCAAATCCTTATATGATGTAAATTGATTGTTGACATGAAGTATCTGTCCGCTCCGGATCTATCCTGCGAGTAACCTTCTGCGATCCATCATTACACCAATCGTCTCCAACTAACATTGCAGTCTTCGGAAAAGATGGACATGTACAAAAAATAAGACTTGAGGTAATAGGGTAAGCCATCATAACTTTTCATCAGGACTGTTTTTATGACCTCAAGCTTTGGATTCATCTCTAGCTCAACACTAATATGCTCATTCAATTTCCTCCACTCCGCGACAGTTTTTGTTGGTTGGTCGGCCAAGAAACCACCTATAGTGACTGTAGCAAAGAGGTAGTCCATGGCATTTCCTTAGGATGAGTTTTGCGGGTTCAACCAATTCTGGATAGTGGTTGGCCAGATCGGTGGATTTATTCTTAAATTCCTACAATTTTGGAAAATTTCACAAGGCATATTTTTAAACATGTGAATTTTTCTTTTGAATTCCATGAAATGTTTTGAGAAAAGATTGTGTATTTAAAAAAAAGGAAAAATGAAAATGGGAAAAGAAAGAGAAAATCGAAAAAGAACATAGGTGTGGCGATCGTCCTGCCTATGATAAGTCCCGCGCCCTTCTACAATATCTTTTTGTTAGAGAATACCCGCCTTCGGCTTCACCGATGGAGCTGCACCTCAGTGCTTTTTTTTTTGCAGGAACACCTCAGTATGTATGTGGTCCCATGCTCCGGCTCCATTGGCTGCTGGCCAGGATTTTGGCGGGCGCCCTGATGAGATGTATGTACTTGCCATACCCTCTCCATGTCCTCCATGGCATGCGCAGATGAGGTTCTCCCTCCCTTCATCTCTAAGCTGCTGGTGACGGTGTAGATCATATGTGGTTACATCGATTCATTCTGCATTTCTGCTGACAGGTGAAAGACAGAGCCGAGAGACTGACACGATGATCACCAAGGAGGACAGAAGAAAAGGAATATGATCGATGCAAAACACTGACGAGTTCTCTGCATCTAATCCAAACAGTTTACAACTACCAAAGATATTACTGCCGCCTTATCACAACAGCCCACCTAACAATGGTATATACACATCGCCGGCCCGAACATACAGAATTACAAATACAGAGCATCTTGTACTGCAGTGCCGGCTCATTCTTCGCCAAATCGAAGCAGAGCCCCAGAGCAGAAATGGCATGGTCACCATGGGCAAAATAAAAGGGTTACAAGCATTGCATACGGTGCAACGTAGTAGTAGAGTGATGACGAATTTTCTCCATCCAATCCAAACAGTTTACAATCGCCAAAGATATCACCATACCCTTATTAAGCAGCTCAACAATGGTGTACACACATCGCCGGAACATACAGATACAGAGCACCATACATTGCCGTGGCTAGTCATTCTTCAGAAAATCAAAGGGATACCCAAAGCAGGTAAAGAAAAGCCAACTCTAACACTAACAGCCGCAGAATAACAGTGCCGTCGACTCGCGTCGGCTTTATTTCAATCCATTAACACAATATAACGAGGAATGTGAGAGATAAAACAAGAGAGTAGATAAAAGATATATACTCCAACAGCATGGCATGGCAGACACTTAGTCAGGATATTTAGCACAGAAGTAGCCCCAGGTTTCTGAGCTCATTGCACCTTCAAGACTGGCCGATTCTTATTCTTATTCCTATCAAGCTGCATCTGCAACTCCTCCCTGACTTTATCTTGCACGGGTTTGTTTCTCCTTTCTCTTTCTTTCATCCATTCATACTCTTCTTTACTCATTCTTTCGATTTCCCCCGTTTTTGATGATTTGGGTGTAAACCTGATATAATGAAAACTAAGCCGTACTTCCTTGATGCTTTGGAGAATTTCTAGCCCAGAGAAGGCAGCTTCAGTATCTCCAAGGCTAAGGGTTAGCAACTCAAGATTCGGCACTGATTCTTTCTCAAACTCCACTAATTTAATTTCCATACCTGTGTAGAAAAGATCAAGCACCGCGAGCCTTCTGAAAAGGCCAGTCTGGAACTGGAGTACATCGATATTAAAATAGCTATCCCACAAACCCAGAATGGATAGGTTTGGTAGGTTCCCAAGGACTTGCATGCTTTCATGGTTCCCTGATAAGTTGCTGAGTTCTAACTTGAGCTTCACGAGATTCTGGAGCCCCTTGATCCATTCCGGCAATTTTTTCAGACTGCCGGATAGCTTGAGGCTCTGCAGGTTTTCCGAGACTGTGGACATGACATCCAAACAGCCATTTAGGCTATCACCTGACCGCACTGACAATGATTCAAGATGGCTGAGACTGGAAATGGCCGAACAGAAACCCGGACCATTTTTTTTGTTGATACCGACCACTCCTAGCTTCTGCAGACCAGTGAGGCCTTTTATCTCTTCTATAATGGCAGTTCCCCAAGCAAGGTGAACATACCGTAGTGTACGGAGGGCCTTCAGTTTCCTGGTCCCTCTTGGCACCTTAACACCAGAATCATCTATGCCCCTAATTGTATTAGGGCACAGTATGCAGCAAACAATATGGCAAACCTCACGCCTGCCAAAACCCGTCCTTTTTGGAAGATCCAGTGAGCAGCATGCTACACATAAACCACGTTGCATTTCACAGATATCTTTACACTTTGAAAAATAAGTTTTCTCCTTATCCCTTGAACCGCTGCCAGCATGCAGATAACATAGCTTACTAAGCTTGATGGTGGTTCTAGGCAACATAGCTATACCCGTCCCTTTGATGTCTAGTGTCTCAAGTTGTCTCATATTACCCACAGAATCTGGGAGGTCACAGATGGCATAACACCCTCGTAGAGAGAGGTATCTCAGATGAAGAAGCTCCCCAATGTGCTCAAGGTGATGATTTCTTAACCCTTTTGTTCCTTCCAGGTCCAGCACTCGAAGAAACCTCATCTTATCACAAATGTAAAATGGCTTCCACTTACCAAACACTGTCAATGACCGTATACGGGACAGCTCCACGGTGCTCTCCAACTCACACTCATCTCCCTCCCAGTTGCTGCTTATGGCAAGGTGACGCATTGCGCCATGGGTGTTCAAGCTGCAGCCTTCCTCCAACCTGAAAACAAGATTTTCCTCCAAAGACTCTGCAATGCTGATATCACGAATCAGATCGTGTAGCTGGCAGGAGTCGAATCCTTGTATGCTGCAAACTGATTGCTGAGTTGGTAATATCATGCTTCTCTCTCTGAGTTCCATGAAGTATCTATCTGCTGTGGACTTGTCTCGCGCATAACCTTCAGCAATCCATCGGTAAGCCAAACGCCTCCGACTAACATTGCGGTCTTCAGGGAAGATGGACATGTACAAGAAACAAGGCTTGAGATAATAGGGTAGGCCATCATAACTTTTCATGAGGACTGTTTTTATGACTTCAAACTTTGGATTCATCTCCAGCTCAACATTGATATGCTCATTCAGTTTCCTCCACTCTGCAGCAGTTTTTGTTGGTTGATCAGCCAAGAAACCACCTATGGTGACTATGGCAAGCGGAAGTCCATTGCACTTCTTCAGGATTTGTTTTGCTGGTTCAACCAATGCAGGATATTGCTCAGCCAAATCAGTAGTCATATTCCTAAATACCTGCAATTGTAGGAAATATAATTAGTCATTTAACTAACAATGAATTAGGTGCATCCAAACCACTTTTCCTAGTTTACATGAGAGCTAGCTAGCCTCCCCCCACTTTGGGTGGCAAGTACACAATAGACTGTGTAACGATAAAAATGCTCTTTAAGGCTTGAGCGACAGCCCACAAGTAGCTCTGTTGTCAGCTGCTCTGTCACATTGAGATCATATTAACATCAGTACAATATATACTAAATGGACATGCATTTTGTAATTTGTACAGTTCATTGACCCCTCCATTAGCACAACAGGTCCATAAACAAGCACTGTAGGCATCATGTACAGGTCACGTCAATGGGAAGGACGAATGGACATGGGACAGTATAGCGCTGCTAATGATTATTAACATTTAAATACCACATTAAGTGTACACTGTATTATACTAAACGTATATCAGCACCAAAATGGTGGAATCAGCACTGATATTTTCCTCACAAACACTAACTAAATCATCTAATATTGTTCATGATTAAATATAGCTCATAAAATTGTAGACATAGACTTTTTCACAACACACTCAACTCTGAACATGAACCACATTTAGTAATGAATAGCAAGATTAATCTCAAGCAAAATGTAAGTTCGGGATTAAATATTGCTTCTAAAGCTCTAGATTCCTCAACTTTTCCAAAGTACTACTCAACTCTCAAGATGGACCACATTTTAAGTAACTCAACCGAAAAATCAATGCAATCAGGCGGTAAAATCTGCTAAACACAGTAATAAGTATGGATCTACAAAACCAAAAACCACGAATGTGAACATGAAGTCTTGACAAAATGAAATAAGAATATTGACCAAAACAAATTGGGATGCAGTTGTTTGTCACAGCCAACATGTTAATAAATTTGTCAATACACCAACCAAACAATTTCAAATGAAAATTTCCCAAAAGAAATGATTGTGAATACATTGGATTTATCAATATCTTTATCTAGGCCTTGTTCGGTTCAAAGGATTTTTCATGGGAAATCTACAGGATTATGTGTTCTAGAGGAATTTCAGCAAACTAGTTGTTCGGATTGAAGGAATAGTTGCTCCAGTTTCCTCCAAAACGCTGATTAAACCTCATGATTCCTCAGGAAAAAGAAAATCCAGTCGAACCTCATTTGTCGCGTATGCCCGAGGCAAACCTGTCACTTTCCAAATAAACTATGCAGCCACTAGGTGCTTCGCGTGAGAGAACAGCCATGCAACAAAATAAAGTATTGATAAAGTTGTTTCTCTAGCGTCAGGCGATGAAAATTATCCTCCATTTTTTCTATGCTATGCCGAACTTGTGTTACTTTGGTTTTCCTCTGTTTTTGAATCCTCTGGTTTGCACCTCAATTCCTATTTCATTCCTGTGGTTTTCTCCATTCCTATGTTTTCTATTCCTGTGAACCGAATAGGTCCCTAATATGAAAGGAATTGACAATGTGAGACAAAAAATCCTCACAAAACATGAATCGGAAAACAAGTGTTTCGACATGGTTTGACAAAAACAATGCGTCGTCCAAGTCGTCAGGTAGCAGCGGTAGTACTGCATCATGTGGCTCTGTTCTCAAGTATCGCTCCAGACCTGGCTAGGCCCCTGCCTTGGCTTGCTTTTTCTAAACAGGGGTTGGGACTCAAAGGCCCCTGAAGCTGTCATTTCATATCAAATTCAATACAACACTCCCTTATTGCAAATAGGACCCCAAACCATACAAATGGAACACAATTGAGTCATATCACATGTAGCAACCACATCGGAGACTCCACGTTCACCGTCTTTGACAAAAACCTTGCCAATGACTAGCAAGGTCATAAGGTCCTCACTTGGAAGTTGAAGATGGCACACCAGAAGCAATACCTTTGTTGATCCGCACCTTCTATGGCGGTGGCTGAGATCAATGCATGGCAAAGGAAGCAGCAGGATCCACCTCTTCTTGTCCGCTCGGCACCATGCCGGTGAAGAACGGATGGTTCCAGATATGGCCGAATAGGGGCTATCCCAAACTTATTGATGATGCTTTCGTAAAATCCACCGCCCGCCACCATCATCCACCATGGAAGTCGACTAGAGGAGGAGGAAGGCAACCTCCGTACGATACTCGTCAGCAATAGAGCAAGGCATGCATCTGGCATAACACCAAACCACAACATAACGCCAAGACTTACTAGGATAACTACTACTCTGATAAGCATAAGGAAGGCCTGAGCATCTCTCCGCAGCCATCAACGGCTGGCATCACTGTCGGACGAGCCATTCGATCGGGTCGGGCAGCCTTGGACATCTCCCAAGAAAGGGGCAGCGAAAGAGAAGAGAAGGGAGGGGAAAGTAGAGGTTGAAGTGTCGATCGCTAGTCATATGGGTGTGGGAGGCAGGGCATCGAGTGGTGATGTGTGGGAAGTGGTGAATGCATGGCAACAATGAAGTGTTGTGCCGCATGTCACTTGGTAGGCGGCGGTCGTGGGAACACAAGAGCCCAAGGTGAAAATCAGCTCCACTTTGGTTGCAGGGACGATGACAGTGCCCACAGTCATCGTTCCCCTCCTTGCACGCGTCATGCTCCATCTCATCTCCAGCAAACAATGTTTTATGGATCCTCCATGCAAGGATCCAAGTTTATGTCCCTTACTCGAATAGGTGGTCGTAAAGTTTCTCGTTGCTTCCTCCTTGGAGTTGTCGCCTTAGGAGGCAAAAACCTAGTCAAGTTGTGCTTCGGCGAAACGGGTTTGGGCACCAAGTGTGTGTTGAGATGAAGTTGAATCGGTGGCTTCAGAAACCAACCTGGTACTTCGATGTTGTAGGGCATCAACTCTACGCGTCATCCAAATGGGCAACAAGGGTGGTGTTCATTCGTCCTACTAATGCCTCCTTGTTTCTGATTCCTCCCCTGCCGCCCCCAGGAGAATCCTGCGCGGCCAACGACGCTCGAGGGGTGGTGAAGGCTCTGTTGTCGCCCTCGGTTGGCATCCATGTGGTTTCACACCGACAGAGGCGGCAACTTAGGATACTTCGATGGCGATGACACATGGCATAAGGAAGCACAAGATCATGGCAGTTGTTGGTGTGCATCCATCGCAAATGTGGTCGTCGTTGCCGAATGAGTACCAGGTAAAATTTTATCCTTCGACTTGGAGCAACCGACGAGCGGATGTGGCTGCATTACATGCTACTAGCAGTTTAATGACACACTAGAGACTAGGCGGTGGCCATCGGACACGGCTGGCACAAAAGATCTGCAGGTTTTTTCCGGTGGCTAGTGGTCGAACCAGCTAGATCATGACGGGGAATCGGATTCACCATAGGCTGCTCACACATGGCTGCCATAAGGCTCGCCCATTCAAGGAAGGCAGAGAAGGGGATGCCCCAGGACTGCTGGAGTGTCCTGAATTGGATTCCGGTGGTGTCGATGACTTTCCTCCCTCATCAATAGTGACGACGACCTTCATTAGCTCTAGTCGCGGCTCAGCTCCCTTCTTGTGTGATCATGGTATTCACTTGTGTGGCATCTCACATATGTCGTGCTATGTGTGCATCTGTTGGGATAGCGGAAAGCGTATATCTGATCGGATAGTAGAAAGCGGTGGCAACACGACATGATGACATTGATTTGGTGTTGCTTCGAGTACCCGGTCTCGAGCTCCGGGATTCAAAACCCTAGATCTGACCCTAGTTGGTTATAACTGGCAATGGTGATGTTTTTGCATCATTACCTTACCGAAGGCATTGATCAAATTTACTCGGACATGATCTTTAGGGTGAAAACCCAAGATTTAGCTTTTAGTGGTTGGATCTGGCCATTGTGGCGCTTGAGCATCGTCCCTTCCTAGAGGCATTGCTATTGGAGAACATTCCTTGTTGCCGTCGTGATGTCAAGAGATCGTTGGTGCAAATGGTTGTTGTTGTAGTTTGCCGACCGCTTTGGATTATTCTTTGTGTGTGCATTGATGTTGATTGCGTATTCATCATGTTTGTATCCACTTGTACTTCATTTTGAATTAATAAAATCCACCCTTTATCAAAAGAAGGGCATCAACTCTGGTTGTATGGGTGACAAAATGATCGACCAGTTGGTACGCTACCGTGGACTGGTGCGAAATCAGGAGTGGTGACTCTAGAAATCTTTGTCATATATGTAGGGTGATGCCGAATTGCTTAGGTGGCAGAGTCGTCGACTTTTTTTTGGAACGAAGGCTCAAGGGGAGCCCGACTTTGAATTAACAAAGCCATCAACCGGCCAGGGATTACACAAGGCCATCGTTGCAACCACTAAACAACTACGAAAAGCCGCTAACAAGAACAGAAAAAAGCAGCAGATACATAGTGTTGCCGAAGCAGCTTACAAGCACCAAAGACTAAGCCCTATAGGGATAAGCAAATTAAGCACTAGCTAGAAGTCGATGGCGTCCACCAAGTGAAGTAGATCAAGCTGAGCAAAACGGAGGGGTTCCACCAAGTGAAGTAGATCAAGCTGAGCAAAACGGAGGGGTTCTTCATACGGAGACAAAGTCTAGCGATGGTCACGTCCTCATCTACACCGAAAGGTGCCACCTTGTTCGATCCACTCCTCTCCAAATCCAGAGGGGACCCCTGCCCCTCGCCTTGGCTCGAAAGGCGCGGGACCGCTGGAATATGGAGAAGCTCACCCTAGAGCCAGGAATGGACACGATGCCGGGCACCATGGGAGATTCTCAACCCGACACAGCGCTGCACAAGGATAACCAGACGAATTGCCACACCGCAGGTCACCGCTACAACCACCAAGGGGAAAAACTGCACAAAGGCACTGCCACTGAACAAGCGAACAGCGAGTAAGATGAAGCAACCTTACAGGAAGCAGATCAAGCCCGTATGGATAGGCTCCATGCCCACGCCACCGCATCAAGTTGCTGCTAGCAAAAGAGAGGAGTCCTATCCCCTCCCTGCCCAAGAATGGCGCCAACCGGCGAGCAAGCAAGCAAGGATCCGGCGAGCAAGCCAAAGCAGAGCATCACTGCTACATAAACAGAGCACCAAGCTTCATCTCCCTCGCTGCTGACGCAGCCAACCCGACACCCACCACACAGCACTCTGCACACTCCTACTATGCCCAAGACGACACCTTCAAGAAGGTGGCGATGCACGTTGCGCCGTTGCCGTCCAGTCTTGAAAAGACAACGGTTTTCACTCGGGTCATGGAGCAGGAGGGAGAAGAAACGAACCTCGACGAAGCCTCCGAGGAGGAAAATGGCACCTGCCTGTGTCGCCGACACCGTGGCCGGAGAACCAGCCAAGGATTTCTCCCGGTCCAGTTCCGTAGCTCCAAGCAACCCCACCAGCCACGGATCCGGCATCCAGAGGCCGCCGGCGATCAGATCCGGCGAGGAGGAGCGCGCTGAGGGGAAGTGGAAGCTGCCTTCAGAACCAGACGCGAAGGGGGGGGGGGGGCGCCCCCGCTGAGGGGAAGGGGGGCCGCCCTCGCGACTAAGAAGACGGGTGACAACACCCGAGGCCGCTGCCTGGGTGCCCTAAGCCCTCCGCGAGGAGCGAAGCAGCCAGATCCTCGCCGCCGCCATCCTGGGCGACCACGCGGGCTTCGCCGAAGGCCTCCTCGGGCGGCGGCAAGGGGGGGAGGAGGAAGGGAAGGGGCGCCGGATTTTCGTCGCCACCCGAGTCGCCCCGAGCGGAGCGACACGGGGGCCAGCTCTGGTTCTTGCACCTTAGAGTCGTCGACTCACCAGATGCACGACATTGGGCTCGGCGTGTGCATGTAGAGCTCAGATTCGGAGGCCAGATCATACTATTATAGGGTATCGACTTTGGTCGCTAGGTGATAAGAGTTGGTTGGTTCGAGTCACTTGCGTGAGGAAGAAGTCATCTCGGTTGGTGCATGGCCTCGGGGCTGGTGTGCATCTATGGTTCATTTGTTAGTTTTTGGCTAGTCTTCCATAAATTGGCCAGTTTTTATTCTACTTAATGAAAATGCAGAGCTCCTACCGGTTTGTTGAAGAAAGTGGTGACTTCGTAGAATATTGTTGGCTTGTTGCTATAATACTAACCTGTCACTTGCGTGAGTTTATAAAAAAAACAAAAAAAACTGTCACTTGCGTGAGGAACGTGTGATGTAATCTTTTTTTCTTGCTTAATTGCTAAACCAGTTGAAACTATATCTTTCATAACCAATGAGACTACAACATGAGTCACGGTGCCCTATTTTTATGCTTTTGCAAGGGTAAATTGATCAAAACCACCACATTTATAGCTACGGTACTCTATCATTTTCGCCAAAAATCACAAAAGACGTGAGCTGTGACTAACAACAAAACTGATGACTGGGACCCGCCTGTCACGCTGATGTGGAGAAAACTAGTCTAGTCAATGTGTTGACCCGCTGAGGTGGACGGGCCCCACCTGTCAGCCACATGTCTTATTTCCCCTTTTCTTCTTCCTGCTGCCACTACCGCACCATGCTGACCGCCACCACTGTGCCATGCACTTGCAGCCATCCGCAGCCATCTCTGCTCGCATCGCGGCACTGGCCCAACCGCTAAGTCTGCCTCCTGGATGTGGTGAGACTTGTAGGAGATCGATGGTGCCAACCCATGCCTCGCCTCCATCTGCGCACAGGACGTCGAGCTCGACGGTGCCGGGCCATGCCTCACCGACTCTGGCCCAATCAACGAGTCTGCATCCTAGGCGAGTCCCATCTCCGCACGAGAACGGTAGTTCCCGTCGCATTGACGAAGTCGTGCTCTGAACTCACGTCGGCTGCTCGCCGGACCACGCGAGTGAGCACCTGATGACGCGTGCATGGCGCTTTGGGCTTGCAGAAGCACGCGCACGCGGCACACAGGGGCTCATGAGGTGGCCGGGAATGAGAGCGGTCATGGTCGTGGGCAGTTCGCTGTGGCCAGCGGCAGCGGCGGCTTGATGAGGCAGCGAAGGGAGGCAGCGGGGCGCCCATCCTGTCGAGTCCATCAACGGCGAAGGCCACTAGGGGAACCTCGGTCGGGGCCGTGGAGTGGATGGCCGGTGGCATCGGAGGTAGATGCAGTGGACGGCGCGGATTTGTGGCGCTTGTGGCGCGGCCGCACGGGGGAAGCTAGGCCGGAGCTGGTGCTTGGAGGGAAGGCGGCGGAGGAGGGAGCTGCAGGGGATGACGTGACCACATGTGCGGCTGATTGGGCGCGCGCCGCACATCAGAGCTGGCGGACGGCGGGCATGGCGTTGATCGTGGAAGGAAAAAAGTGAAAAGAGATGAGAGGCTGACTAGTGGGGCCATCTTTCCACCTCGGCATATTGTCCACGTAGGCATGCCAAATCAGCCCGACAGACAGGTCCCACCCGGCAGTTTTGCTGTTAGTCACGGCTGGTAACAATTTTAGTGCAATTTGCTATTCACTTGGCGCATAAGCGGTGGTCTTTTGTGATTTTTGGCAAAAGCGATAGTTTTGAAGTACCCTGGCCACAAATGTGATGGTTTTGAGCAATTTACTCCTTTTACAACCCACTTTGAAGTATGTCCGCCAAGGATGGTTGGTCGTGATGTGCTTACGATATATATACTAATTTGAGACGACCATTCAAAACTAAAAACTGAAGTGAGATATAGGGATAATATTTTTTGCTAACAAATAAGGTGAATAATATAAAGAATACTATTTCGTTACCTTTCTTGTGAACAGGGTAATTGCATCCTTTTCTTGAAGACCGTTGAGCAAACGTATGCACTTCGGTTTTTTGCAACAATGTTTAGCAATATCCTCTCGCCTTGTGGTGATCACAATAACCAGATTTTTTATTTCACGTAAACTTGGCTTTATTTTATCCCATTCTTCCATAGCTAAGAGGTCATCGAGAACAATCAAACACCTCTTTCCTTCTGAACGTCTGCCCAACACTTTAATCAAGTCTTCAACTCCCATCGAAGCAATGCTTTTTTGGGTGTCACCTGTAAAGTCCATGGATTCCTTGTTTGCATCTAGTTGCAATGCCAAGCTCCTAAGGAGCTCCTCAAGCTTGAAAGGCCGCAAGACCGTGGCGAAAGCATTTTTTTCAAACAGGCCACTGACATCTTTGCTTTGGAAAACATTTTTTATCAGAGTGGTTTTTCCAAGACCACCCATTCCCCATACTACTATCACCTGAGCTTCATGAGTGCTATCTTGTTTTTCAATTAGTGCAATAATATCTTCTTTTTCTTTCTCTCGCCCAATAAGCTGAAATTCCTCAAGGACACCTGCCATTGTGTGGGCGCGTGTTAACCTCTTTTGCGCTATCATATTTCCATCAACAAAAGCATTGGATTGGTCTTCTTGTATCTCATTCTCAGGGATGTTGGATAACTTTGACCTAGGTGCTGGCTTTGATGGATATGTAACATCATGAGAGCTCTGAACACAAGCAAACAATAGTTAGACAAAAATTTAATGATGGATACTCAAAAAAAAATTGACGGGTCAGCTCCAGCGTGTCAATTTCTATAGAGGAATATTAATGTGACAACGAACCAGAAATAGTATACAAATGGTATGCAACAAGTTAATGTAGCTAGGATGACCTGGTCAGACTTGACGTACTTCCCCAGAAATAATGAAAGCAGTCTAGAAGTTTAAAAGGCGAAAAAGAACTAGAGCACAAATTGTTCACGAATTACATCAAAAGTTGGCTACTACTACAAGAGAACATAAAGTTATTGAAAACCTTAGCCCTCAGCAGGTATGAACAGCATGGACAACTGCTTTTCAAACAAATGCAAACAAATCCTAGCGTTGCCATTTTTATCAAAGCATTGCAACATAGCGCTTATTTGTTGGATGAAATATCCATATTTACACCCATTTTCTGGGCAGCTCCCTGCACACCCCTGGCATGAAGGCTAGAGGAGACACATTGCCAAGCCTAGGCACTAGCCAGCGAGCAGGAAAGCTTTGGTAATTCACACTGGATACCCGCTAATACCTCTCCACTGAACAGCCATTACCTCATCCAGGGACCTGGGCAGAGGACATATGTTTTGCACTGTCATATTTCCATCAACATCAGCATTGGATTGGTCTTCTTGTATCTCATTCTCAGCTATGTTGAGTAACTTGGAGCTAGACGATGCTGGCTTTGATGGATATGTAACGCCATGAGAACTCTGAACAAAAGCAAACAAGAGTTACATGAAAATGTAATGATGGATACTCAAAATAATACTGACGGGTCAGCTCAAGCGTGTCTCTTGCTATACAGGAATATTAATGTGACAGTGATCCAGAAATAGTACATAGCTCGAATGGTATGTATACAAGCTAACTTGACTTCGCCAGAAATAATTAAAGTAGTCTAGAAGTTTAAAAGGTGAAAAAGAACACGAGCCCAAATTATTCATGAATTACATCAAAGTTCACTATTACTACAAGAGAACATAAAGTTATTGAAAACCTTAGCCCTCAGCATGATATGAACAGCATGGACAATTGATTGTCAAACAAATGCAAAAAACGTTGCGTTGACACTTTTATCAAAGCATAGCAACATAACATTTATTGTCAGATGGAATATCCATATTTACAACCATTTTCTGGGCAGCTCCCTGCACACTGCATTGCCCACTAATGCCTCTCCACTGAACAGGCATTACCTCGTCCAGGGACCTGGGCAGAGGACATCTGTATCAGCAGGTCGATGAGGAATCCAGGGAGGCTGAGAATGTATCAAGTTAGGACCATCAGGGCAGTCCAGAGAGCTGGTTCCATTCCACAGCTAGGGGAACAGAGGAGGGCTTGGACCAGGAATTCCCCCTTACCCGCCTTGTCCAAACACACAAATTAATTTGAGCCTACCCACGAGACGCTCCATAGTGATTACCCTTTGCCACTATATACTAAATCTAACTGATATAATGGTCCATATTTTGGGTAGTCCTATTGAAAATCGAAAACATGTGTTTAAAACTGAAGTAGTACCTGCCGGTAGAAAGCATAGATGGTTTGTTCAGCAGACAATTGCTTGAGCTCTGATACAATACTTTCTTGGCCTGGGCATAGGCTTGCAACTTCAACATGCTCAGTAGATACTACGATGCGGCTCCCCAGTTTGTTTTCCAGCAAACAAGTTTTGATTCGATGCCATTCTTCAATGGTGGATAATCCGGTAAGAACGATCAGATACCTCTTCTTGTTGACATATCGACTGTACTCATGAGCAAACTCATGCCTCGCCTTCTCCGCCTCTAGTTCCAACGGAAAATCAACCACACCTACGGCAGTTGCTCGAAACTGTTCCATTATACTCTGGACAAATTCGTTTGGATGGAAAGGCCGCTCCACCCTGACCCACGCTCGGCATGGAAAACTAAGTTTGATATTTGGATTCTCATAGGCCTCCGAGATGATGGAGCTGTGACCAACACTGCCACTTGTTCCCCATACACCAATCACTCCAATTTGGTCATCACCCTCTGTGCTGATCAGCCGGGCAAGATCCGATCTGGATTGGTGTTGCTTCGCGGCATGCCTTGCTTCATCAACACCAAACATGGCAGCATCAGCGGCAGGGGCAGCATCAGCGGCAGGCTGAGTGGAGCTAGAGCCCTTGATGAGGCCATAGCGCAAGTTCCTCTGGCTCACGTCCTCGACCTTGGTCCTCAGCTCCTTCATCTGCTTGGCAACATGGCGACGATCGAGAAGCGTGCGAGGGATGCGCCACCAAGACTGTTTGTCCACACGAACAACAAAATCCTGGAGCGAATCCTCGACGTCATAGGCGACGTCGCGGACCTGCTTCACCCAGGTCCTGACCACCTTGTTGTGCTCACCTCGCTCATCATGCGCCACCATCAAGAAAGACTGCATCATCTCCAGCTCATCCGTGACGAAGGCCTTGTCGCGCTGTACTCCCAGCTGCAGGGCAACCTCCTCTGCAACGGCGGACTTGGCGAGGCCAAGGGCCCCGCTCAGCACGGACTTGCCGATGCTCAGCGCGGTCGCCTCCATCAGTACCAATCGAGCTTCCCTCTCTCTCTCTCCCTTTCCCGTGGTGAGTGTTTGCTTGTGGATGGATCTGAGATGCAAGGTTTCAGACTCCTATGTCCTGCTTAGTAGATACATAATGGAAATTTACTTAGCGACCTCGATCGTCTCACAGCTTACATTCTTAATCCAAACTTGTCAGGCCTCAAGTTGACTATTTTTCGATCTATTACATATGCACATGCCAATGTAATGCTCAAGGATCAAGTATACTACTACATGCTAACAAAAAATTTAACCTACCTATAGATCTGAGAAATGGTGGAAATGCATACAAATTTGATGCTAATAGCTGTCCGCCGGCTGTGATAATGAACATAATATGTAATCCTAGCCACAAAGTTTGACTAGCATAATACAACGGTGGGGTGTATACATACATACATACACGTTGTGGGTTGTTGGGACTTGGGTGAGGCATGTGATTTCTTAGCCACGACTCACGACGAGTGTTTACTCTTGAATGTTTAATTTAAGCAAAGTGCATATCCTGACCCCCCCAAGACCATGGCAACTATATCAAAATCTGACTATTTATAAGAGGAAAAATAGTATCATCCAAAAGATCAAACTGATATTGCGAGATTTTTCATGAAGTACATAATTACAAAATGTAGTTATTTGTATGTGAGGCAACATGTTTTCAGAAGAACTGATGTTCAAAGAATCATCCTGAAAACTACACCAATGTCCTAAAGAAACTACATATGCTGGATTGGATGAAATCATAACCAATCTGAAATATATTAATTTTCACTAATAAAAATCGGAGCTCCATATCTTCTGACTTGCTGTCAAACTTGCAAGAGAAACTGAATTGAACGGCCCCATTTCACGAATTCTGATTTTTGTCAGACAAATATACTTGCTAAATGGGTTCAAATTCATACTTACCTTTTAAGAATTCTGTAGTGTTTTTAATTCCTACTAAGTTTCTACTTTTATATGCCCAGATATAACTTTTGGGGGTTTCCTAATACTATCCTCACCTCGGTGGGCGACCCAAATACGTGGCATATTTGGCATACCCAAGCACTCATTCGGCACAGATTTGCCAATCCTCACCTCGGTTTCCTCCATCAATACTTCAAACTTCTTTCTTCTCCTCTGAAAGTTTGTGTGTGGATGGATCTGAGATGCCATAATGGAAGTTTACTCAGCGACCTCGATCGTCTCAAAACATCCATTCTTAATCCAAACTTGTCAGGCCGCAAGTTGACTATTTATCGATCTATTACATAAGCACATGCTAACGCGATGTTCAAGGATGAAGTGTAAATGCTAACACAAATTTGAACCTACTTATCAGTCTGCACGCACGTTATGGGTTGTTGTGTGGCATGTGCTCCAGTTCAGCACCAAAGATCGCATCGCGTACTAATTTATTTAATTGACAGTGGGACTGATCACTAGCTAGGCTTTCACATTGATGACAGGATTAATAATTGTTAATTTCAATATGCAGAGCACCCCCAGGCCGCCGGAGGGGAAGGAGGTGGTGCAGAGGAGAGGAGAGGTCGAACCTCGGAGATCCTAGGCGTCGCCGCCGGGGAGGAAGCGCGGCCCCAGCACGCCGGTCGGAGCAGACACGGCCACCGCCCCCTCCCCTTCTTCCTTTCTTCGAGCCGCACGCCACCGTCGTCCGCGCTGCGGCCCTATGGCGGGGCCTCCGGAGGCACCGCCCAGGAAAAGCGGAGGCGGCTGGCGGCGAGGAGGGGCACCACGCTTCACGGCTGCGGCCAGGCGGCGGCGGTGGGCTCCGACGGCAGATCGAATCCATGGCGGCCGAACACGGAGACAGAGGCGATGAGTAGGTTCGCGGCTGGACAATAAAAAAATGTACACGAAAAAGTAGTAAATATATCATAGTGCTCAAAATAATCCAAGAAAATCCCGACTAAACAAACATCCAGTGACTGCACTGTTAAAACTTCAGCACAAACAGAGCTAGAAAGGTGCATCCTCTCTTCTGCTTGCTGCACACGGCCGGACTCGAAAAATGCAGAGTGCCCGAATTTTCTGAAGGAATTCCCAGTTGTAAAGAATATTGTCGTCTGCTAGTTGTCGTGCTTGTACGCACCACATGACTCTGGAAAAATCTAAAACAATTTCTGAAAAGAAAACAAAGATAGTAACAATCAGTGCGGACTGTTAAGATTGCTGCGCAAACGGACATACAAAAATCCATCTGTTGTGATTGTATTGCGGTTTTGCTCAAACTCAGCTAGCTGAGTTTTAATTGTGGTCTCAATCACTGTTTTGACCGTCCGATGGTCGCATATCAGATTGTTGTCGTTGTGCGTTCTGTCCGAACGACGCGGCTCTACTCTCGTACAGGACGCAGCCCATGTGCATGAGTACTAGCTTTTTTGTTTTTCTGTTTACTATATGGGCTTTTCTTCTTCTTTTTTACCTAGCCGAGTTTACTGCATTCTTCCTTGCATGTTATTGTCACTTGTTTTCTTTTTTTAATCATGTTAGGGTCATTTATTGACCGTAGCTTCCAGGGTCAGGTCTTTGTAACAACTTTCTTTTCATATATTTTTCTCTCATGATTAATTGTTTTTCTTGTTATTTCACTAATATGTTAGTAGGACACTATTCCACTCTTCTCCCTTTTCCTAATTTGGTGTATTCATTTTGTTTTTTAGATTTGTATTCATTTGTTACCATGGATTGAAAATTGATTGTTCAGGGATTTCATTATTTTTTTTATTTTTCCCTTCCATTTTTCCATTTTCTGTATTTTCTATTTCGCTTTTCTTCTTTTTAAAATCATGTTCTATTTTTATTCCACTTATTTATTTCTGTCATTTTTTATTCTAATGGTATCAAAGCACATTCCTCCTTTTCAGTAGAAATGCTTCCTCAGAGTTTTTTCAATCAAAACATTTGTGCGACCAAAGTTTTTAAGTCTGGTCACAACTACATGTTTTTTAAATTGGGTCGTAACTATAATCTATTAAATCAGGTTGCAACTGTTAGGTTTTAGACGGAGTCGCAACCGTGAGATTTCCAAAATTTGATCACGAACAACCGTTTTTTCAAATGTGGCCGCGACGCTTTCAAGTCAGGGTTGTAGCTGCAAGTATTCAAAGTCGGGTCACAACTGCAAGTTTTTAAAGTCGGGCCGCAACTACAAGTTTCCGAAGTCGGGTCGCAACTGCAAGTTTCCAAAGTTGGGTCGCAACTGCAAGTTTTCAAAGTCAGATCGAAATTGCAAGTTTCCAAAGTCGGGTCGCAACTGTAAGTTTTCAAAGTCGGGTCGCAGCTGCAAATATTCAATGTCGGGTCGCAACTGCAAGTTTTTAAAGTTGGGTCGCAACTGCAAGTTTTTAAAGTCGGGTCACAACTGCAAGTATTCAAAGTCGGGTCGCAACTGCAAATATTCAAAGTCGGGTCGCAACTGCAAGTTTCCAAAGTCGAGTCACAACTGCAAGTTTCCAAAGTCGGGTCGCGATTGCGAGTATTCAAGTGGGG
This sequence comes from Aegilops longissima, assembly GCA_021605205.1. Taxonomy (NCBI): domain Eukaryota; kingdom Viridiplantae; phylum Streptophyta; class Magnoliopsida; order Poales; family Poaceae; genus Aegilops; species Aegilops longissima. The sequence continues at coordinate 654,420,677 of CM038681.1, read as the reverse complement.
CCGCAATGGCAAGTATTAAAAGAGAGGTGCAAGTACAAGTTTTGAAGTCGGGTCGCAACCGCCAATTTTCAAAGTCGGGTTACAACTGCAAATTTGCTAGTGGGTCGCAACTGCAAGTACTAAAAGAGGGGCGCAAGTGCAAGTTTGAAGTCGGGTCGCAACTGCAAGCTCCATCAATTAAAAATTAAAAAACGATGGATTTTTAACAAAATAAATAAATAATGTATGGGACAAGTCTGGGATAGATCTTGTGCTCCATCAATTAAAAATTAAAAAACGATGGATTTTTAACAAAAAATAAATAAATAATGTATGGGACAAGTATGGGATAGATCTTGTGCGCAAGAGGCATCATGCTGGTGATTACTGCTAAACTGGGTCAAAACTAAAAAAAAACAACAAAGGAAACACTCTCCACAACTGTGTTATGGCAACTAAAAATATGTTGTGCAGGCGAGCCCACTAAGACGTACTATGTGCTTCTCTTATAAATTCGTATGTTTGCTTTAGCATGAGTGACAGGAGAAGGTCAAGCCCCAAAAAACAACACGGCATGTGTAAATCGTGGGGAAAGGAAAAAAGTCCAGCCAAAATATATGATGATGTCATGTGAATGAGACCATAGATAAATCTCAGCTAGCTGAGTTCCAGGTGCTCCCATTGTATTGTACATCCCAAACATTATGTTGCACTCCAAACATTTCAAGCTGCACAGAATCATTTTCAAGAATTTTCAAGAATAGAATGTTAAATCTGCAGGACAAATAGTGTTACAAACATGCAGTTTCTGTTGCTGTACACCCGTGAACACACTGTGCTCGGAACAATCTGGAAAAAGATCACAAAAATCAAGCATGTATTTTCATATATTATTGCTGTCGACACAACACAGCCGGCCTCGAAAAAAATGGAAGTGCTCAACCAAATCTGCATCAGTTCTTGAAAATACAAAATCATTGCACAATAATTTACTTATACAGTTTTCACTCATGGGTTTCAGACTACACCATCTTATAGCAGAATACAGTTGTCTTTTGGGCCGCTGGAACCTGCTGTACAGGAGGTTCTCGAGAGCGAGATGATGTATGCATTCAGCCAGCACAGAGCAGTGAGAAATTCAGAATGGTGATATGGAAAAGGCTGGAACATAACAAGCGCATTAGACAGACAAGCGGGCCATGAATCCTTTCTTATTCCTAGGTTGGGTGGGGAGGCACCTTACAAAAGGATCAAATTTTTAGCTACGTGGAAATCTAAACAAGTGGAGAACAAATGTTGAGATTACGAGTACAAGACACCATTATCATGACCACATGAGGTTGAGGATGAGGTCCTCAAGTGAAACCAAACCTGTTCATATCACAAGAAAAATACGTTAAGCATCCCCCCACTTCTAATAAAATATAAGTACTGTAACAGGTGGCCCTGATCAGGGGTGGCCTGGGCAACCCCTCCAATAGCACATAATTGTACGGTTTTGGTGTTTAGTTAAAAAATAATTGGGTATATGGTAGAAGTATACCTTAGAAACATACTCGGCAATCAGTCCACATAGTCCCAATCAATTTTAACCTCTAGCTTGTTTGTTGCTAGCGATCTGCATTGTTTTGATAACTCGGCACTGCATTTGTAGATCTCCAGTTCTTCCAGTGAAGGAGGGAGGCCCTCCTTTGGAAGCCTTGAGATGCGACCACAATCTATGATCTTCAACGTCTTGAGGAAAGGAGGCCGTGCAGCCCCGCAGGAAGATCTACGAGATACTCACAATATTCAAAGTGGAGCTCTTGAAGGGACCTGAAGAGCTGAAGCGCGCTCTCTTGCTCATCTGTTAGTCTCGTTGCATCCGGAAGAATAAGCGTTAGGCTTCGGAGGCAGGTGAGGCCCTTGCAGAATGACGTGTTAAGGAGAGAGAAGTCAGCGGCAGGGGACTGGCATATTTTCAAATGCTTGAGGTTCACGAGGGATTGCAAGCCTTCTAATGTGACGAGCAAACTACACCAACCAATTTCCAAATGTTCCAGCGCTGTGCAGGAATGCAGCTGCAGCGATTCCAATAATCTTGAGCTTCCATCTAATACCAAAGACCTGAGGGTTCCAAGCGATCGCATGCCCTGTAATGCGACGAGCTGTTTACAACTAATTTCCAATTCTTCCAAGGCCGTACAAGAATCCAGTTTTAGACATTCCAAACTTCCGCTCCTTACATTTAATTTTTTGAGGCAGGTGAGATTTTCCACAAAGCAGGGCCACAGAGCTTTTCGGGGACAAAATAACCCATCAAGATCAAGATCTTCAAGTGATTGCGGGAGGAGACATCTGCCGTTTTCTTGGCAGTCTTCCCTACTCCCGTCAAATATTAGATGAGGGCAATTCTTAATTGATATCCTTCTAATATTCAACGGAATGTGCACGAGTCCGTCTACATCTGAGCTTGGCCGTGTGTCATCTGCATATCCTGTTGACGCTTCACATAGATACCCTGATGACGAAGCCTCGAGAAGGTTTGATTGAGTATTTCCTTCTTCTATGTTTAATAATTGTTTCAACTGCGAGCAGTCAGATAAATGCAACTTCTTCAGGGCTGGGGAATGTCGCAGAATCAGAGATAGCCACCTCCTTGTTATTCCACATTCTTTAATACAGAGACTTTCAAGAGCCGGGAGAGCAGCATCATTTGCAGTTATCATGTCTTCATGGGTCTGCTCTGGCGCATCATCCGAAAAGAAAATTTCACTGCAGTACCCAATTTTCAAACTCTTTAAAGAGATGAGCTGACTTAATCCTTTAAATGAAATAGATGTTAGGCCTCTGCCCGACAATATCTCCAAGTATTTGATATCCTTAAGATTATTGAAAGCCAAACTTTTGTCATTGAGTACCATCATCTCATGGAAAAGACTCTTTCTGCAAATTAATCTTCCCATGGAAGATCCCTCTATTTCCATAATTGTTGAAACTCTGGTGATTAATAGTTCAGAAAATGTGGCTGAAGGCGGAAGAGGGATCTGCACTTGCAAATGAGGACACCTGAACATGATGAGTTTCCTCAGACTCGGCAACCATGGCTTACGCTCAATTTCGTAGTTATGATATTTCCGAAACAGATCAAACACCTCAAGTGCAGGGCAACTCTGGATCTCCAGCACCCTTAAACTAGACCTCATATCCCCCATGGAAAGACAGGAACATCTCTGTAAATCTGTCATTCCATCTAAAACCAGCTCCTCCAATGACGGAAATGATAATTCTCTTACTCTTCGCATGCTCCTCAACTTCAACCGTTTAAGAAATCGAAGCATTTCTAGAGATGAAATTATTCTCCATTCTCCACAATCCTCTAGATGAACCGTATGCAACACAATGAACACATCCAATACTTGAAGATGGCAAAACTTGCTCAAAACATGAGGCAAAGTCTTCTGCTCAGTATGAGTATCCACAAGTTTTAGATACCGGAGACGTGTAGGATTTGCCAAGCTACACATGAAGGAATTAAAATCAGCAGATGTTGCAGACATTTGCAGTAGACGCAGATTATGTGCCTTTTCAAATTCATCATGGAATGCTTTGAAGAAAAAGGAGTCATAGTTCCCAATTAACACCAGTGTCCTCAACTTTCTCACTGGTGTGGCTATATTTTGCAAAAGAAATTCAAACTTCTCACTACGAGGTATGTTCCCAGTCTGATCATCCCACCGATATACAGAAGTGGTTACTATAGACAAATGGTGTACGGTTGGCAAAATGTCATTGCACTGCAAACCATCCAAAGCCGCGCACTCAGTTTTCGAAACTAGCCTTGCAAAATCATGCATCAGGCCACACATAGCATATCCAGTTTTAGTTACACCATCAAAAGGGAATATATATCTTTCAACCTGCTCAAACAAGCCCAGGTTCACCAAGTAAGTCAGATAGTACCATCCAATCTCCTCCAAACTCTTACTTGAATGATCACGCTTCACAAATCCCTGTGAAATCCAAAGATGAACTAGCTCTTCGGCAAGAAATTCATCACCGTAGAGGAATATAGAACAATATGACCAGCATTGCTGTACAGGGTAGGGCAGCTCATCATAGGAAAGCTTCAAAGAAGACATGATGCCACCAGTGTGTTGCAGGGATTTCCAAGCTTCAGTGTTCAGAATGTTACTCCAATGATCCACAGTAAGATGTTGTCTTAATAGTGCCCCAGCAGTTTGTGCTGCTAATGGGTTTCCTTTTAATTTTTGTGCTATTTCCTGTCCTAAGTCACTTAGACTTGCTTGCGCTTCGTAATTCTCATCCCCAAACGCGCATGATTTAAACAATTGCCAAAAATTGTCCTTTTTCAAACCACCTAAGTTAATTGGTCCAGTTGTACCTCTACTCTCTGCAATAGACGGTTTTCTAGTTGTCACTATTATCATATTGCCCTTTGCATTGTCAGATTTGAAAGGAGCTAATAGTTGGTTCCATCGGCAGTGATCCATGTCATCCCAAACATCATCTAAAATAAGTAGAACCCTCTTTGATTTAATACAACCCTTCAAGGTCTCCTGAAGCTTGGGAAAGCTGCATATGCCATCATGTGTTTTTTGGGAGATGCAATCTAACATCTCTCTTGTGAGTCTAATTTCATCAAAGTTGTTAGACATCCAGATCCATATCTTGTGATCAAATTGACTTTCCAAAGCTGGGTCATTGTATACAAGCTGAGCGAGAGCTGTCTTCCCAACTCCTCCGATGCCTACAATAGGCAGAACAGTGACACCCGCAGTTGATTTGTGTTTTTTTATCAACTTTTTTATGGATGCCCTTCCTTGAGCTCTTCCATACACTTTCCCTTGAAGAAGACTTGATGTTCTTCGGCGTGGATCTGAGATAGTACTCTGACAGTGATTTGAACTTGCAACACCTGAGTCTGGCCCAAGTATCTTGAGAAGCCCTGTAATAGCCTCTCGCCTGGCTTGCAGCTGACTAGTGATGTCTTGTATCCTTTCAGAAAATGCACCCTTATTCCAACCGTTTGGGTTTGCTGCGGTGATGTGTGTTGAGTCCTGATCGATTCTCATCCTTTTTCTGCTAGACAAATTACCAGCTGCAACATGCGTAGGAATCGTAGTAGCACCAGCAGTGCTGCAATGAGAAACAGACCATGCATTAGCAGTGAAGAACATTAATATACTCTTAAGCACATGTGTATTAGAAAACATCGCAAAAAGTGTGCAGGTGCGATGCAGAAAAATAAATAATCTAGGTACCTTGAAGAAGGGGCAGTTGCTCCACGTTTGTTGCTACAACCTTTGGTGATGAGATGTTTGCGCAAAACTGATGTCCCATTCTTGGTTCCGCACATAAGCTCTGTTTGGCAGCGCTTGCATCTTGCTCTGGAAGGCGAAGGTCCTCCGGTTTGTTCAAGAAAAGCTGTGATTTCAAATTGATCCCATACCTCGGACCGTAACCTGTTATTGCCGCTACCCTGTACATCATCAGTATTTTCTCTAGAATTCTCAACAGTTTGTTGCGTTCCATCCGTTAGGAGCAGCGTCTCTAAGGCAGGCAGAAGAGGAAGTGGACCAGATATTCAGCATAGTCGTGCCTGACGTAAATAAAAAGAAAAAAAAAGGGAACTGCCAATTAGCAAGCAATTCAGCAGATACCAAAATTACCTGGCTGGAGCTGGTGCTGCTGGAGCCTGTAACAGTCGAGCTCGTCGACCACATCGTCGGCGTCGTAGAGCAGCTCCTTGACGGCTGCCAGAGATCTGGCCAGCGGCTTGTTCCCGGCCGCCCTCCCTTGCACAGCAGAGACCACCATCTCCACAGCCTCGACCTCGGACTTGAGCATCCTGATGTCGTTGCCGAGGCCAGCTTGGCGGATCCAGGAATCCAGCTTGCCGCCGGCTGGGAGGTTTGCAAGGATGGTGTCTGCGAGCCACCCAATCGCGGCCTCCAACATGGTGTCTTCCACCGCCTCCATCGCCCGATCCCGGCCGGCGGAACCGGGGAAGCAACTATCAGGGGATGATGGAGAGGACAGCAGCTGGTTGAGATGCAGCAGCAGTGAGTGAGTGAGAGTGAGAAAAGGAAGAGAGGGGTTCAGACAGAGGAAGAGGAAAGGTTCACAACAGTAGTGGCATCGTAACCCGGCCGCTGCTTTTCACCTTTTGTCTTTGTTGTGCCGTGCCAAGTCAAAAAGCACCACCACTGCCTGCTCCCCGTTCACCACAGTTTCCTTTGTTGTAATCATGAGTGGGAGTGAGGAAACCGAGGTTGGAACAGCACGAGGAAGGTTCATACTTCAGACTTGTGAGATGCTCAGGGGGTAAAGTCTAGGGTTAATTATCCTTTTGCCCTCAGTGGTGTCCATGTGCTCAGTTTTGCCCTCAGACGCGAATTGTCCTCAGTTTTGCCCCTAGTCCGTGCGCACCGACTCGTTCCGTGAACTCTGCCGTCTCCGTCAGGTCAACCTTTTGACTCGGCCCTTACAGGTGGGACCAGGCGGCAGAAACGGCCAATTTTATTCAGACCGTTGCACGCGTGGCTTGTGGGACCCAGCAAAGAGCCGTTGAGCAGAGAGCCGTTGGCGGGTGTGCTATCTAAGCGGGCGACAGCGGCGGTGACCACGGCGACAGAGAGCACGGCGGTGACCACGGCGAGAGAGAGAGAGCACGGCGGCGGGAAGCTAGCTGTGGAGGGCGCGGCGGTGGGAAGCTAACAGTGGAGGGCGCGGCGGCGTTGAGATCCCCTTCGGCCCCGAGCTCCATGTCTTCCTCAAGCTCCCGCGCCACCTCGCGGATGCTGAGCCGGCGCGTGTGGACATGCTGTCTTCGTCTGTCGCGGTGCCGGGCGGGCGTTGATCGAAGGTTTCTCGGACATCGAGGAACCAGAATCGTCCGTTCTACGTGTGCAGCGAGAATGGGGTAAGAATCGGGCAATTGCACCATTTTCGCTCGTCGGGATGTTTGAGCAATGGGTTTTGATCTGTTTGGTGTTCATGCGGTGACATGCTTCTTTCTTTGGGTCGATGCTCTGGCCAAGACTCGATGAATGAACTGCAAGAAGAGCATGAAGAATGGTTCGCATGCTGCCACGAACGGCAGTGGCCACACCACGAGCTCCGGAAGAAGAGATGGATGGCGAAGCACGCACTGACAGAGAGCTAGCTATTGAGCTTAGGATGTTGAAGAAGAAGGTTAGGAAGCTTGAAGATCAAGCACTACCAATACCCATTTGCAAATACTTTTGGGCATTTGTAGGTATGGTAATCGCACTGGTTGTAATGTTGAAAATGTATGCAAAGGCATGAATTATGAAGGAATTTGTAATCTTGAAATTGTTTCAGAAATTCACCTAGTTTAAATGTTGGTTAAAGTTGTTTAAATGTTGAAACAAAAAGAGAAGAAGTGACCAACATTTAAATATGTTGGAAAAAAAGAGAAGAAATTAGGAATTCAGAAACTTTTGATCAATGAAATGCAGCTCTCTGCTCTGCCTTTCTGTCCAAAAAAAAGGTTGCTCTTGGGCCAAATTCAGAGTGTAGAGCCAAGTGCAGGCTAGACTAATGGGCCAACTGCATCCAATTAGGCCCATTCAGGGGTTTTCTTGCGTATTTTTCTGTTTTCCATTCTGGTTTAATTTAGGCAGTAAATCTAATGCTGAAACTTTTTGTGGAAGCTAATTGAATTATTCCGGAGCCAAACAATTAAGGTTAGAATTTTTTTGGAGCTGTTAATTAATCCAATTCAAATACACCGTGATTTAAATCAAAGACCAAAATGTCATGGAAAATGTGCCTCAGCTCTGGTAGAGGTTTATGCCAGGTGCCAAAATAAATGAACATTTTTTAAGGGCATTACATTGAGAAAAACATAATATGTCTAAAAAAATGAAGGGTGGAAAATGCACAAAAAATTGGTGCGGCTGGGGACTCGAACCCAAGACCGCGTGGGTTTGTGGTGTTTAGGGCTGCGCTGATAACCGCTAGGACAGATGGCAAGACTTTGACATGGGTAGGGAAGGAAGGTATACATAGTGAGACTGTGAATTTTTTTTTAAAAAAAATAGTGAGACCGTGAATGTTTGCACACGCGTGGGAGCGGTTTTCCTTTGTTTTGCACTTAAATTTTGGAGGGTTGGAAGGTTGAAAATGTATGTTGCACTACCACATGATTTTGGTCAGAGTGGCACTTGGTTTAGGGATAGAGTGGCACTTGGTTTAGGATTTAAAGGGAATAAATTTGCATGTTAGTTCATGACTTTTTGTTTGAATGAAACAAAGGGCTTCTCACCCCCTCCGAAAACCACAAGTTCTCGAACTTCATGACTTGTTTAGGGAAGAAATGATAAGTTTGGGCACGGACATTTTTTAACACACATAATAAGATGGAACACACCGTACCATTAATACCATTAACCCTTACAATAACTTAGATAACTTGACGGACAGTTCACGAACACATGACGAAACATGACACACGACACGACCACGACATAGAAAAGCAACAAAATAAAAACCAAACATGACGAGCTCGACTCGGGCTTGACCTCCTTCTTCCACCTTGGCGCGCTCCCTTCAACACCGTCTTCATCTTCACACCTCCTCCTCGTCGTCAGACGGAAGGGAGTGCATCTGGCTGGAGCGGGAAGATGCGCTCGTAGTTGGTGTAGATGTTGTAGATGGTGAAGAAGATGGCCTCAGCCGCACCAAAAGACTTGGCCGAGGAGCTCAGGCGTCAAATGGGTTGGTGAAGGTGACCGTGAGCAGTAGGAGGATGCCGCATGGTCACGAACCTCGTTGAGGTGAACATCCTCGGCGAGCCCGTGGGAGGTGGGCATAGCCGGCTCGAGGAAGGCGCGGTGAGTTCGACGGAACCCTCCACCTTGAAATAGCCCACACGGAGCTCCCTCTCCACGAGCACGCCCGGTGGGTAGCGCAGCTCCGGCACCACAGCGGACGGCTGAAGGTCGGCCCGTTGAACTGCATCTTCTTCACTTGGTCTTGCTTGGGGAGGGCTCGGTCGCTTGGGTGTTTGAAGTTGGAGAGGATCGGATCTGGCTTGTGGGTGGGAGAGGAAGAGAGGCACCCCATTTATAGGCCTGTGGGTGGGAGAGGAAGAGAGAAGGGTAGAAAGGATGATAACGGTGCGTGTGTGAAGCGTGTGTGAATCCGGATGCGTGTGTGAATCCGGACGCGTGTGTGTATCCGTTACGTTTTGCACACTTAAATTTTTGCACGAAAACGATGCATCTTTGACCGGGCAGTGCATGTGAATCGCTGCCCTGAACCACTGCCCTGAACCACCTAGCTCGCCTCGCTAGCCTAGCTCGCTTAGCGTGCCTCGCTTCGCCTCACTCGCATGCATGCGTCGCCGCCTCCAGCGCATGCGCAAACCCACGTAGCCGCGTCCATGCATGCAAGGCACGGAAAGGCTGAGACGGGCTATTTATGCGGTCTCGAGCCCAGACAACGAGACGGCCCAACGGTCCATCCAGTAGCGCCCGATATTTGTTAAAAAACAATCTCCCACCAATCAGATTGCATCTCGCGGATCGCCCCCCTCCTCCTCGCAGATTCCTTCTAGAAGGGTTAGATCGACGGCCCTTGATCGCCGCTAGGGTTAGATGAACGGTCCTTATTCAGCGCTAGGGTAGCGGGGTTTGGGAGGGGTTTGGAGCAGTCAAAGCTATGTTTGACCATATTTCAAATGAGCATAATAAATTAAATAAAAATCAGAAAATGAAAACCTGCACATAGTCTTCTTATGTCATATACTGACGATTTAAGTTGATAAACAAGCTTTACATACATTTAAATGATAAGTTCATGTGTAATGTATGATATCTCGAGTATCTCAAACTCTCTTGTATGAAGTGAAGAGAAGTGTTTTGGGAAATGAACATGAAAATTTCAAAAACTCACCACAACTTCATTTTGGAGTGACTAAGAAGGATCCAGGCTTAGTTTTTCATTTTGATGTTTTACACTTGTTTAAATCTTGGTCAAAGTTAAGTTTGACCAGAATTCAAATGAGCAAAACAAATTTAAAAAAATCAAAAATGGAAAAACCAGCGCACATAGTCTTCTTATGTCATATACTAACAATTTAAGTTGATAAACAAGCTTTACATACATTTAAATGATAAGTTCATGTGTAATGTATGATATCTCGAGTATCTCAAACTCTCTTGTATGAAGTGAAGAGAAGTGTTTTGGGAAATGAACATGAAAATTTCAAAAACTCACCACAACTTCATTTTGGAGTGACTAAGAAGGATCCAGGCTTAGTTTTTCATTTTGATGTTTTACACTTGTTTAAATCTTGGTCAAAGTTAAGTTTGACCAGAATTCAAATGAGCAAAACAAATTTAAAAAATCAAAAATGGAAAAACCAGCGCACATAGTCTTCTTATGTCATATACTAACGATTTAAGTTGATAAACAAGCTTTACATACATTTAAATGATAAGTTCATGTGTAATGTATGATATCTCGAGTATCTCAAACTCTCTTGTATGAAGTGAAGAGAAGTGTTTTGGGGAAATGAACATGAAAATTTCAAAAAACTCACCACAACTTCATTTTGGAGTGACTAAGAAGGATCCAGGCTTAGTTTTTCATTTTTGATGTTTTACACTTGTTTAAATCTTGGTCAAAGTTAAGTTTGACCAGAATTCAAATGAGCAAAACAAATTTAAAAAAAAAATCAAAAAATGGAAAAACCAGCGCACATAGTCTGTACATATAGAATATATGTGTAGGAAAGTTATTTGGCTGATTTAGATAAGGTCGAAAAAAACCTTGCTTAGAAATGAGGCCGTTTACCCTACCTTTGGACCCTCTTTTAGCACATTTTCATGAAAATTTCAAAAACCTCACCACAACTTCATTTTGGATTGACTAAGAAGTATCCAGGCATAGTTTTTCATTTTGATGTTTTAGACTTGTTTAAATCTTGGTCAAAGTTAGGTTTGACCAGAATTTAAATGAGCAAAACAAAATTCAAAAAAATCAAAAAAAGGAAAAACCATGTGCTCATTCAAACATCATCCAACAGATATTTAAACATCATGTCAAACATACTTCTAACATAGGTCCAACATCATCCAACAGAAATACAACATGTCAAGTGATAAATGTTTGGGTCATAATACAACATCATTCCTTATTCATAATGTTTCATAGTTGTTCATAGATAGCGTTGGGGCTTCATGCATTCCTTGAGCTTCTTGCCATCACTTTGCTCCTCGTGCACCTTGTGCTCATTGTTTCTTCTCTTCTTCTCTTGGTTGTCGGTACCTTGCGCGTCTTCTTCAAACCTACCATAGAGCTGTGCAAAACATAAAGGGTCCAAACATAAACGGTAATGAGATCGTGTCAAGTGATAGATGTACAGTAGTATTTGACCCTTGCAAGATTTACATACCTAGCATACCTCACAACAACAGAAGGTTGGTCACCATTTGGAGCCTCACTTGGATCATCATTTGGAGCCTCACTTGGATCATCATTTGGAGCCTCACTTGGATCACCATGATCACCATTTAGAGCCTCACTTGGATCACCATTTGGAGCCTCACGTGAATCATTATTTGGAGGATATTTTGGATCATCGTCAAAATCATCGTCAAAATCATGCGGCTGTTGACCATCATCATTTGGAACCTCGTCAAAATCCTCATCCGATGCAACCGGCTGTTGACCATCATTTTCATCATCTGTTGAGGCAACCGCCGTCGACCAACATTTTCATGAAGCCTTCATCGAGACTCTCTCCGAACGCTGGATCTACTGTGTTATCACAATACTTACCAAAATGACCAGACCCACCACACCTTGTGCACCTACGCTTCCTCGCTCCAAGTCCAGCTCCTTCGCTGCGAGGTCTGATTCGACTCTTCCTTGGTCTACCTGCTGCTCTCTTCAGAACTGGAGCGCAAAGCTTGAATCCAGGGTCCACCATGTCCCATTGTTGTTTTCCCTCCATAGCAGGCAAGGCATAAGCATATGTGGCTTTGAACCTTGCAATGAGTAGTAATCATGCACATCTTGTTGTATGTTCCCTGCTGGACTGGGAGAGAAGTGATGAAAACAAGGCATGAATGCATGGCAACCCAGTTATCCGCCATTGCCTACAATCGCAAGTTCTAGCTTCTAAATCCCTTGGATATCTCCATTCCCTCTTCTCTTTATCCAAATATGATATCTCTGCTGTGGTACCCGAGCAAAGCGTCATGTTCATTTCAAGCCTGTTGTCTTCGCTTCAGTTCATTCATCACGGCAGGGATGATAATGTAGCCCATGAATTTTGCCTCGGCTATTCCTGCACGATAATGAAATTTCTGCATGTATTCTATCCTTATCCTGTCAAGCAAATCCACCACATAATGACCCTTTAGTTTCCGAATCGTTGAGTTGAAAGACTCGCTAGATTATTGTGCACATAGTCAACTTTGCTCACTTCTTTGAATTGGCTTCGGCCCATAATTTGGAGTGGTGTGTTTCAAGTATTCTTTCACTTTGGGATTCATGTATAACTGCCTCAAGTGGTAGTTGTGCTTCTTCACACTGCATGTCAAAGATGCTGGCCATAAATTGTCGGTATACACCTTTCCTTTGAATTTCTTCATGAAATTTGCAGCAAGGTGACGCATGCATTCCCTATGCTCTACTCCAGGAACACATTGTCCACGGCCACTTCTAAACCTTTGCAGCATCTGTATGAATGACCAACCCATTGGGATGTGCAATAGCCAGCGGAGATTATGCAAAAACCAAGTCCAGCTCTCCTCAGACTCATCTCCAAAGACACCATAGGCAATGGAAATACAAAACTATGTGCATCAACTGCACAAGCTGCTACTAACTGTCCTTTAAACCTCCCTGTGAGAAAAGTGGCATCAATAGCCAAATAAGGCCTGCAGCCTGCCAAAAACCCCGCGACAAGCCTCAAAGCAACAAAAACCCTTCTAAAGCATTCCTTGGTCTTTGTCACTCCCCGAATGTGTACTCCACGGTGTGGTGATCAATATCTACAATACTACCTGGGCTTGTCCTCTCCACTTCACCTTTGAATGAATACAACAATTGAAAACTTTCCTGCCAGTTACCATAAATAGAATCCATAGCATGTTGTTTACCATTGAACAACCTCATGTATGGTAAATCTATCTTGAACTTATCTTTGATGTTCTTTCGCAATTCCTTTGGACCCACTTGCTGGTTTTCTTTCACCCACTTTTTACTTCTTCCGCCACCCATCTTGACTTGGCTCTACTGATTGTATCCTTCCTAAGGGTTGATTCTGGCATGTGTGCTTAAAAGGGTTCACTTTGACCTGAACATTAGTGCTATTCCGCATTTTAGATGCAAGCAGCCTCCATGGACAACCCTCATCGGACGATGCACTCTGTAGCGTGCTTGATCGCTCTTGTCAACTTTGAAAGTACGTTCTACCTTGATGCAGATGTCACAAGTGCATTTCTACACTCATTCATGGATGCAAAACTGTACCTTCTTCCATTTGAGGGTTCAAAGGGTCCCATTCAACAGCTGCAAGGTCTTCGTCCTCACCCATCGCGTCATCATCCACACGGACTGCATTGTGAGCCTCATCTTGGTTTTCAGTCCGAGGTGCCCGTCGTAAATTCCTAATAACATCAGAATATAACTTCTCTTCATCAACCCCGAATTGTAGCCATCGGGCTCCACTTCAAGGGGACCCTACTGCTGTTGCCCACACTTGTCGAGCCACCACGTCGCCGTGCACCAACTGAACTGTTCGGCTAGAGATGCCATTACGACGACTTGATTCTCCCGAGATGTTGCACCCGCCATCCTAGGTCCAATTGCCTCAAGCACATCAACTTGCAGCCTCACATGAAAATTATCTTTCTCTTTATGCCTAACAAACATGGTAGATAGCTCTTCATCATTACTAACTGTCACCCAATTCTTTTCCCCATCATAGTATTTGTATACCGCTTCATCAAGCAAACCCCAAGGATATTGGCTACAAATTACCTCCCCAAATTGTCGAAACTCCAATTACTAGCCATTGGCAACCGATAATCAAAACCTCCTTGGTATTTCTTCTTATCCTTTGCATCGAACATGTACCGGTCCCTTCTAATGTGCACCATGAAAGCAAACCGCAACTCCATCCTAACCGGCGAAAAACAAAGACGCAATCAGCACACTAATTGGGCAAACCTACTCGAATCGAGTGTTCAAATGCACAACTAAGCTCAATCTAAACAAGAGGCGAGACTTACCCTCGGGAACCCATCGTGGATGCGGCGGATCTCCGCCCAATGCCTGCCTCGCCAAATACTCCGAGTCGCCGCTGCTCACCATTTCGCCCTAGGGTTCTTCCTCCTAGTTCAAATAGCTCCAGAGCCCCCACCTTTGCGCGCCCGGCGGGCGACGGAAGGAGGCAGCGTCGCGAATCGAGCAGGTGGCGGGCGCCCACCCGTGGCGTCGCAGGAAGGTGGTGGGCGTCACAGTAGCCGTGGGCGCGAGGCGCAGGAGGTAGCGGCGGAGCAGGCTGTGTGGTGGTGGCGGGCGGGGGCGGCGGCGGCGGCGCAGACAGCCGGCAGGCGGATGGGTGTGAGCTAGAATGATTTGGGGATTTAGTTGCACGGCCTACATGTCACTCGGACCCACGCCCACGCGGTCCCACGTGTAAGCTCCGGACCCACAACTACTAACGCCGGCGGACGGAATGGACTCAAATATGGCCGTTTGGCCTCGTCGTAGTTGTTGTGCTCGGACTAGGGGCAAAACTGATGACAATTCGCATCTGAGGGCAAAACTGAGCACATGGACACCACTGAGGGCAAAAGGATAATTAACCCTAAAGTCTATTTTAAACCCTGAGATCGTAGAGCTGCTCACAAATAAACCCTCGTCTCCAAATCGCTGAAATATGTACTCTGTAGTTATTGATCTCGGTCAATCTCAACCCCGAACCTTTCTGGACCAGTTTGACGCGCTAGGAAACCAGCTATCCCGGCCGGGATCACACTTTAATCTCACTGACTGCATGGACCCACATGTCATACTCATCCCCAATCTCTCTCCCGAGAAACTGCGACAACTGTGTCCTCGAGCATCGTGACGAGCTAGCTGCAGGAACCGGATCCTCTAACATGTCGCTGTGTCTTCGAGCATCGTGACGAGCTAGCTGCAGGAACCGGATCCTCTAACATTGAGAAAGGAAGTTAGAGAAGTTGCAGTACCCTAACTTCTTTCTATTCATATGATTAAGGCTAAAATAACTCAAATTAATTTGCAAATTGATGATCTACTGTGTACATTTATAGTAATTACACATAAATAAGTTGATGGTGAACTAAAATTAATTTTAAATTATTTATATCTACAGTAAATCCGTGATTTTCTTTCTCTATGTTAGAGGATCCAGTTCCCTAGCTGCATGTCATGGCGCACGCATCTGCCCGCCGAGCCGCCGCGGTTAAGACGAGGCCCTCAAGGAGGAACGCGTATAGGACCTCCTCGTGGCTGGCCGTAGTAGGTAAGAGCAACTCTAGCAGACCCCACAAAACAAGCAAACCCGCAAACATCCGGCGAGTATGCGGGCTTGGCCCAATTTTCCGGCCAGAACTGAGCCCGCATACTCGCCCCGCCCGCAAAAAAATTTGCAGCGGCCCGTAAACGCACGCCCCGACCGCTATATCTACGGTTCCGCGGCTCGTTTGCGGGTCGAAACCCTATCCCCTGCCGCCGCCGAGCCACGCGATTCCCCACCCCCTTCTCCACATTTCTCGCCGCCGGCAACCACCTCTCCGCCTCCAGCCGCCATGCGGGACCGCATGTGGAGCTTCGGACGCGGCTCCGGCAGTAGATCCGGCGGCGGAAGCGACCCGGACTGCGAACGGCGCATCCGGGCGGACGACGCGAGGAAGCGCGGGGCCCGAAAGTGGACCAACCGCGGCCTGTCGCCGCCGGCGAGCTTCCGGCGGAGTGAGACGGAGGAGTACGACCGCCGGCGCGCGTACTTCTCCTCCGCGAGATATTCATACGCCGGGAGCTCCTCCTCCTCCGGCGCGGGCCTTCTCCCCATGAAGAGGGAGTGGTCGGAGGACGAGGAGGAGCCGGACGAGTTCGACTTCGTCCCCGTCAAGGAGGAGCCCGAGGAGCCCGCTCCGCTTGGCCGCCGCGGAGTCGTCGGGCCGGAAGACTACGTCGACGCCATTGCGGCTGCCATCGCCGAGCGGAGCGTGCGCTAGGATGCGGAGCGCCGGCGCCACGCCGAGGAGCTCGAAGACCTCGAGTGGCGGCAGGCGGTCGCCGCCAACCTCGCCGCCAAGGAGAAGGATGAGGAGTGGCGCCGCATCCGCGAGGAGCAGAGGGCAAAGTACATCGACCTCTGCAGCTCCGACGAGGAGGATTGAGCATCCTTCTCCTCCATGGCGTCGTCCATTTGTTGTGACCTCGCCGCCGTCAGATCCGACCCCCTCTAGTACTAGTATTAACGTAGTATGTAGTATGAACTATGTTTGTAGTGTGTTGATCATATAAAATCTATGTAGTATGTGATGAACTACCATTTTAACGCACGTGGGACATTTTTGCGCGCTCCAACGGAGGTGGGAAACTCGGGCGTGCGGGAAAAGATAACGCGCGCAGAAAAAAAGCGGTAGGTCGCGCGTTAGATTTGGCGCACCGTTTTCGGCGTGCCTATAAATTGTTGTGTCCACCACGCCGCCTCCCATCGCTATCCACATTGTCACGCGCTCTCTCCCCCTTCCTCTGCTTCCTCTGCTGCTTCCTCGGCCCGCCACCGACATGCCACCACCGCGCCACCATGTTGTCGCGCCGCCGGGGATCTTCGGGCTACAGCGGCGTCCGCGAGCGCCCCTCCGGCGCCTTCTACGCTGAGATTTGGTCCGGCGACGTCCGCCTCGGCCTCGGCTTCGAGACCGCGCACGAGGCGGCCCGTGCGTATGACGCGGCGACGTGGCGCCTCCAGAGGCCTCGCGCGCAGATGAACTTTCAGGACGTCTGAACGTACGAGCAGGCGCAGGCTGTCGCCCCTCCGCCTCGTATTATAACAGAACAGGACCGCGAGGAACACCGTCGGTGGCAGCGCCGCCTCCTCATCGCCCAGGAGGACGAGCGAGCCATGGCAGAGTGGCGCCAGGGCTACCCGCAGGACGTCGCCGACGAGAACGCCCTCTGGGCGGAGAGGACGGCAAGGCGCCGCGCGGAGCGGGCGGACAGGCGTCGGCGGAAGGCACTGGCCATATCACAGTGCGATCGCGTTAACGCATGTGGGGAGTCATTCTTTGACTCAGAAGATTCTCGTCGGGAAGACGCGTGGCTCGATACCTCAGACAACACCAGCAAGAATGATGACTTGGAGTAGGTTCTAGTTGCACCGTAGTTTTATCTAGTTGCACCGTAGTTTTTTTATCGTGTTGCACTATTTTTTTATCTATCAATGCTATGATGAACTATGTAGGCATTGTGAAATATCTATGTATCGTTTTTTATCTATTTTAATCTATGCATATTTTTTTTTTATTAGTTCGGAGTGCATATGTTGTTTATGCAAGAGCACGCGCCCAGTTTTTTGCCGTGGCTCGTGCGTGCTGAAATTTGCAGCGGCCGCTGGAGCAAACACACCCCGCCGTGTAAAAACAGGTGATCCGCGCGTTGCAAATGGGTTTTTAGTGCACCGCGCATAGCACGGCTGTTGGATATGATCAAATCTGCGCACACCTCAGGCACGCCGGAATTCATATGCGTTGTTTCTCAATGGGGCACTCCGGCGACTTGTAAGCCACTGTCATATGCGACGTGCGCTGCGGGGACATCACAGAGACCAGCACGTGGCCGCTTAGGATGGGCTGACCGCATCCGTGGCGCTTGATACGTCTCCAACGTATCTATAATTTTTTATTGTTCCATGCTATTATATTATCCATCTTGGATATTTTATATGCATTTATATGTTATTTTATATGATTTTTGGGACTAACCTATTAACCTAGAGCCCAGTGCCAGTTTCTGGTTTTTTCCTTGTTTTTGAGTTTTACAGAAAAGGAATATCAAACGGGGTCCAAACGAGCTGAAAATTCCCGATGATTTTTTATGGACCAGAAGAGGCCCCCGAAGCAAAAGAGTTGGGCCAGAAGAGTCCCGAGTCATCCACGAGGATGTAGGGCGCGCCCCCCTACCTCGTGGCTGACTCGGAGACCCCCGTGACGTGAAACCGACGCCAAAAATTCCTATAAATACAGAAACCCCCGAAAAGAAACCTAGATCGGGAGTTCCACCTCAGCAAGCCTCTGTAGCCACCAAAAACCAATCGGGACCCTGTTCCGGCACCCTGCCGGAGGGGGGATCCATCATCGGTGGCCATCTTTATCTTCCAGGCGCTCTCCATGACGAGTAGGGAGTAGTTCACCCTCGGGGCTGAGGGTATGTACCAGTAGCTATTGGTTTGATCTCTCTCTCTCTCTGTCTCTCTCTCGTGTTCTTGATATGGCACGATCTTGATGTATCGCGAGCTTTGCTATTATAGTTGGATTATATAATGTTTCTCCCCCTCTATCTTCTTGTAATGGATTGAGTTTTCCCTTTGAAGTTATCTTATCGGATTGAGTCTTTGAGGATTTGAGAACACTTGATCTATGTCTTGCATGTGCTTATTTGTGGTGACAATGGGATATTCACGTGATCTACTTGATGTATGTTTTGGTGATCCTTGCGGGTTCAGTGACCTTGTGAACTTATGCATATATAGGGGTTGGCACACGTTTTCGTCTTGACTCTCCGGTAGAAACTTTGGGGCACTCTTTGAAGATCTTTGTGTTGGTTTGAATAGATGAATCTGAGATTGTGTGACGCATATCGTATAATCATACCCACGGATACTTGTGGTGACATTGGAGTATCTCGGTGACATTTGGGTTTTGGTTGATGTGTGTCTTAAGGTGTTATTTTACTACGAACTCTAGGGTTGTTTGTGACACTTATAGGAATAGCCCAATGAATTGATCGGAAAGAATAACTTTGATGTGGTTTCGTACCCTACAATAATCTCTTCATTTGTTCTCCGCTATTAGTGACTTTGGAGTTACTCTTTGTTGCACGTCGAGGGATTGTTATATGATCTAATTATGTTATTATTGTTGAGAGAACTTGCACTAGTGAAAGTATGAACCCTAGGCCTTGTTTCCTAGCATTGCAATACCGTTTTCGCTCACTTTTACCACTTGCTACCTTGCTGTTTTTATATTTTCATATTACAAAAACCTATATCTACCGTCCATATTGCACTTGTATCACCATCTCTTCGCCGAACTAGTGCGCCTATACAATTTACGATTGTATTGGGTGTGTTGGGGACACAAGCGTTGTTATTTGGTTGCAGGGTTGTTTGAGAGACACCATTTTCATCCTATGCCTCCCACGGATTGATAAACCTTAGGCCATCCACTTGAGGGAAATTTGCTACTGTCCTACAAACCTCTGCACTTGGAAGCCCAACAACATCTACAAGAAGAAGGTTGTGTAGTAGAGATCAAGCTCTTTTCTGGCACCGTTGCCGGGGAGGTTAGTGCTTGAAGGTATATCTTTAGATCTTGCAATTGAATCTTTTAGTTTCTTGTTTTATCACTAGTTTATTCTATAAAAGAAAACAAAAAAATGCAATTGAGGGTGCCTCATATGCTTCATCTTTTAAACGTCTTTCGTGAAAATAAGGATTCCGATAATTGTGCTCAATTTCTACAGGAAGAATGCAATAAATTGTTTGGCATACAAATTTTGAATGATGAGTATGATTGCAATGTTGTTAGTATGAATTCCTTGAATATCCATGATGCTAATGATATGCAAAGCCACAAGATTGGGGATGCTATATTTTATGAAGATGATATTTTTAGTCCCCCAAGTTTTGATGAGAATATTTATTATGATGAAAGCATGCCTCCTATTTATGATGATTATGTTGATGAAAGTGGGTTTGGAAGAGTGTCAACTTTAGGAAGTAATGATCCCACTATTTTGGAGGGTGTTGAATCTTATTGTGATAATTATGCAAGTGGATACGAAGAGGTCGTGACTTTATTTAGTGATGTATCCACTATTTCGGAAGAGGTTCCAATTGATTATGAGAACAAAGTTGCTATCTATGATGAATATTGTGATGACATGTATGCTATAAAGAATAATGATAACCATGAAACTTGTCATCATGATTTTAATTTTCAATTGGATTATGCCTCACATGATAGTTATTTTGTTGAGTTTGCTCCCACTATTCCGAATGGGAAGAAATTTGCTTATGTGGAGAGTAATAAAATTTTTATGCTTATGCATCATGAAAAGTGTGCTTTATGTGATGGTTATATTATTGAATTCATTAATGATGCTATTGAAAATTATTAAGAGGGAGGAATATATGCTTGTGGGAATTGCAATAATATCAAGTTTCCTTTCTAGCTATGTGTTGAAAATCTTGAAGCTACGCTTGTTTTGTTTTCCTATGCTAGTTGATTCTTGTTTCCGTGAATTGTTTGCTCACAAAATCCCTAGGCATAGGAAGTAGGTTAGACTTAAATGTGCTAGTCATATGCTTCATGATGCTCTTTTTGTGTTTCAGTTCTTATCTTTTATGCGAGCATCATTAAAATCATCATGCCTAGTTGGAAAGGCATTAAAGAAAAGCACTTGTTGAGAGACAACCCAATATTTACTCATACTGTTTTTGTGTGTTCACATGATTATGCTACTGTAGTAATCATGTTTTATAGTTTTTGTTTCAATAAAGTGCCAAGTAAAGCCTTTAGGATAGCTTACGGTGATAGCTGTGTTGATCCTGCTGAAAATCAGAAACTTTTGCGCTGAAGAAATTAGTTTTAATAATTCACAGAAACGTGATTTTGATCTTATTCTTTTTGCTCTGGATTGTTACAGAAATTTCTCAGGTTTCCCTAAATTTTATGGATTTTTGGAGTTACATAAATATTCGAGAGTTACAGATTACTACAGACTGTTCTGTTTTTGACAGATTCTGTTTCTATGTGGTGTTTGCTTATTTTGATGAATCTATGAGTAGTATCGGAGGGTATGAACCATGGAGAAGTCGGAATACATTATATATAACACCAATATAAATAAATAACGAGTTCACAACAATACCTAAGTGGTGATTTATTTTCTTATACTAACGGAGCTTACGAGTTTTCTGTTGAGTTTTGTGTTGTGAAGTTTTCAAGTTTTGGGTAAAGATTCGACGGACTATGGAATAAGGAGTGGCAAGAGCCTAAGCTTGGGGATGCCCAAGGAACCCCAAGGTAATATTCAAGGACAACCAAGAGCCTAATCTTGGGCATCCCCTCTTTCGTCTACGTTCATCGGTAACTTTACTTGGAGCTATATTTTTATTCACCACATGATATGTGTTTTGCTTGGAGCATCATTTTATTTTATTTTGTTTTGCTTGCTGTTTAATAATATCCCAAGATATGAAATTCTTAAATGTTAGAGTCTTCCCATAGTTACATAATTATTCAACTACTCATTGATCTTCACATACATCTTTTGGAGTAGTTTGCCTTTTGCTCTAGTGCTTCACTTATATCTTTTTAGAGCACGGCGGTGGTTTTATTTTGAAGAAATTGATGAACTCTCATGCTTCACTTATATTATTTTGAGAGTCTTTAGAACAGCATGGTAATTTTCTTGGGTTATAAATTTAATCCTAATATGATAGGCATCCAAGAGGGATATAATAAAAACTTTCATATAAAAAGCATTGAATACTATGAGAAGTTTGATTCTTTATGATTGTTTTGAGATATGAAGATGGTGATATTAAAGTCATGCTAGTGGAGTAATTATGAATTTGAGAAATACTTGTGTTAAAGTTTGTGATTCCCGTAGCATGCACGTATGGTGAACCGTTATGTGATGAAGTTGGAGCATGATTTATTTATTGATTGTCATCCTTTGTGTGGAGGTCGGGATTGCGCGATGGTTAACTCCTACCAACCCTTTCCCTAGGAGCATGCGGGTAGTACTTCGTTTCGATAACTAATAGATTTTTGCAATAAGTATGTGAGTTCTTTATGACTAATGTTGAGTCCATGGATTATACGCACTCTCGCCCTTCCATCATTGCTAGCCTCTCTTGTACCGTGCAACTCTAGCCGGTACCTTACACCCACCATACCTTCCTCAAAACAACCACCATACCTACCTATTATGGCATTTCCATATCCATTCCGAGATATATTGCCCTGCAACTTTCCACTGTTCCGTTTATTATGACACGCTTCATCATTGTCATATTGCTTTGCATGATCATGTAGTTGACATCGTATTTGTGGCAAAGCCACCTTTCATAATTCTTTCATACATGTCACTCTTGATTGATTGCACATCCCGGTACACCGCCGGAGGCATTCACATAGAGTCATATTTTGTTCTAAGCATCGAGTTGTAATTCTTGAATTGTAAGTAAATAGAAGTGTGATGATCTTCATTATTAGAGCATTGTCACAGTGAGGAAAGGATGATGGAGACTATGATTCCCCCACAAGTCGGGATGAGACTTCAGACGAAAAAAATAAAAAAAATAAAAAAAAGAGGCAAAAAAAAGAGAGGGCCCAAAAAACCAAAAAAAGAGGGAAAAAGAGAGAAGGGGCGATACTACTATCCTTTTGCCACACTTGTGCTTCAAAGTAGCACCATGATCTTCATGATAGAGAGTCTCCTATGTTGTCACTTTCATATACTAGTGGGAATTTTTCATTATAGAACTTGGCTTGTATATTCCAATGATGGGCTTCCTCAAATCGCCCTAGGTGTTCATGAGCAAGCAAGTTGGATGCACACCCACTTAGTTTCTTTTTGAGCTTTCATACACTTATACCTGTAGTGCATCCGTTGCATGGCAATCCCTACTCACTCACATTGATATCTATTGATGGGCATCTCCATAGCCCGTTGATACGCCTAGTTGATGTGAGACTATCTCCCTCTTTTTGTCTTCTCCACAACCACCATATTCTCTTCCACCATAGTGCTATGTCCATGGCTCGCGCTCATGTATTGCGTGAAAGTTGAAAAAGTTTGAGAATACTAAAGTATGAAACAATTGCTTGGCTGAAACCGGGGTTGTGCGTGATTTGAATATTTTGTGTGATGAAGATGGAGCATAGCCAGACTATATGATTTTGTAGGGATAAGCTTTCTTTGGCCATGTTATTTTGAGAAGACATAATTGCCTTGTTAGTATGCTTGAAGTATTATCGTTTTTATGTCAATACTAAACTTTTTTTTTGAATCTTATGGATCTGAATATTCTTGCCATAATAGAGAAGTTTACATTGATAAATATGTTAGGTAGCATTCCATAGTAAAAATTCTGTTTTTATCATTAACCTACTCGAGGACGAGAAGGAATTAAGCTTGGGGATGTTTGATATGTCTCCAACGTATCTATAATTTTTTATTGTTCCATTCTATTATGTTATCCATCTTGGATGTTTTATATGCATTTATATGCTATTTTATATGATTTTTGGGACTAACCTATTAACCTAGAGCCCAGTGTCAGTTTCTGTTTTTCCTTGTTTTTGAGTTTTACAGAAAAGGAATATCAAACGGGGTCCAAACGAGCTGAAAATTCCCGGTTATTTTTTATGGACCAGAAGAAGCCCCCGAAGCAAAAGAGTTGGGCCAGAAGAGTCCCGAGTCATCCATGAGGGTGGAGGGCGCGCCCCCTACCTCGTGGCTGACTCGGAGACCCCCCTGATGTGAAACCGACGCCAAAAATTCCTATAAATACATAAACCCCCGAAAAGAAACCTAGATCGAGAGTTCCACCGCCGCAAGCCTCTATAGCCACCAAAAACCAATCGGGACCCTGTTCCGGCACCCTGCCCGAGGGGGGATCCATCACCGGTGGCCATTTTCAACATCCCGGCACTCTCCATGACGAGGAGGGAGTAGTTCACCCTCGGGGCTGAGGGTATGTACCAGTAGCTATTTGTTTGATCTCTCTCTCTCTCTCTCTCTCTCTCTCTCTCTCTTGTGTTCTTGATATGGCACGATCTTGATGTATCGTGAGCTTTGCTATTATAGTTGGATCATATGATGTTTCTCCCCCTCTATATTCTTGTAATGGATTGAGTTTTCCCTTTGAAGTTATCTTATCGGATTGAGTCTTTAAGGATTTGAGAACACTTGATGTATGTCTTGCATGTGCTTATTTGTGGTGACAATGGGATATTCACGTGATCTAATTGATGTATGTTTTGGTGATCCTTGCGGGTTCAGTGACCTTGTGAACTTATGCATAGGGGTTGGCACACGTTTTCGTCTTGACTCTCCGGTAGAAACTTTGGGGCACTCTTTGAAGATCTTTGTGTTGGTTTGAATAGATGAATCTGAGATTGTGTGATGCATATCATATAATCAAATCCGCGGATACTTGTGGTGACATTGGAGTATCTAGGTGACATTAGGGTTTTGGTTGATGTGTGTCTTAAGGTGTTATTTTCCTATGAACTCTAGGGTTGTTTGTGACACTTATAGGAATAGCCCAATGAATTGATCTGAAAGAATAACTTTGAGGTGGTTTCGTACCCTACAATAATCTCTTCGTTTGTTCTCTGCTATTAGTGACTTTGGAGTTACTCTTTGTTGCATGTTGAGGGATTGCTATATGATCTAATTATGTTATTATTGTTGAGAGAACTTGCACTAGTGAAAGTATGAACCCTAGGCCTTGTTTCCTAGCATTGCAATACCGTTTTCGCTCACTTTTACCACTTGCTACCTTGCTGTTTTTATATTTTCAGATTACAAAAACCTATATCTACCGTCTATTTTGCACTTGTATAACCATCTTGTCGTGGAATTAACACGTCAGATGTCCTAGTGAGAGGACTTAGTCGTGGAGCCATCGCAACGAGATTAGCAAAAAGGGGTTAAACCGGACAAAGGACACGGGGAGTTTATACTGGTTCGGCCCCTTCGATGAAGGTAAAAGCCTACGATCCAGTTGTTGTGGAATTGATGGGGTCTCGATGAGTAAGGAGCGAATCCGCTTTACCTATCTCTCGAGTTGTTGTTTCTTGTCCTTGAACCGCCGCCGGGTCCTCCCTGTATATACGCTGGTTGACGCCCGGCGGTTTACAGAACACCGAGGCCGGCTCATACACGTGTCCGGCTCGGTTTCTACCTTTCCCTAACTTACAACACAAGTTACATATCTCATGACGGTTTATGTCTATGGGCCCTGAACCGCCCTTGGGCTCTGGGCCTCCAAGCTTCTATAGTAAAGCGCCATATTCCTTGTCTTCATGGGCTTCAATACGGATGAGCATAAACCGGCCCATCCTGGGCGGTTTATACTCAGTAGTTATATCCCCAACATTAGGCCCCAGATTGATTTGAACATGTTCATGTCAATCTTCAACACTTAGAAAAAACTCCTTGAATATCCTCGTATAATTCTTGTAAACCGCCATGACATCTCCTCCATATGAACTTGATAAAACGACATGACAATCTTCTAAGATTGCAGCGAATCATCATGACATCATCTCTGTATAAAAACCTGTAAATACTTCTTTTATTTATTAATCTCCGAAGACCAAAGCGACAACTGTGTCAGATATCCAATCTTTGGCTACTTGATTCTCGCGCCTGTCACTTATCCCTTTGCCTTTATAAATAAGTCCAGGGGTCCTTTCCATTCTCTCCCTTGCCTCTTCATCTCTTCTTCTTCCTCGCGACACCGAAGAGCCCGAGCTCCGCCGCCGCCGTCAACCTTCGCGTCTGCACCAACAAGGCTGCTACATGAACCTGTTCTTGACCAGATAAACTACGACGCACCTCCGCTGCCCCGCAACATCAGTAAGTACTCTTCTTTCTGAATATCAGATCTGCATTAGGGTTCCGCTGTTCGTCAGTGTTCTTCATTGTTCGTCCTTTTTCTCTCCTAGATCTCATAGCTTGATCTGAAACTGATAGTAAAGGTGAGCGGTAATAGTTCAGTGCCCCTAGTCACCCTCAGAAACCACCTTTTACCGCATGAAATCCCGTCCAAGCATATGCGTTCTTCTAATGTCGCGACCTTTAGGTTTAAAATTTATCCCCTTTTGTAGAACTGCGGTAGATCCGAAATTATCACACCAACTTGTAAAACCTGTTTATGCAACACTTAGGAATTATTCAGATCTGTCACTTCCGCACCATTGTAGGCGGTTTGTACTTTTCAGAAAATGATAATCCGTCAGGTACCATTAGCCCTCTTTATAAACCGCCAACGCATCCTTGACATAAAATTCCGGGTTATTGTACATATGGGTGTCAATTTGCTTTCCTGTCTTTAAACCGGACTTGGTCCTCTTTTCCAACTTTCTGTTCAAATGGCCAAGACGTTTTATGCTTGCAATTGGGTCCCCTCCCGAGTTACGGAAGAACAGTTGACTAGGTACGTCGTGACTGGCGCTTTAGCAAAGAAGGAAACCATCCATTGGAGAGTCCCCGGTTTAGATAATCCTCCTGAACCTCAGGACGGGGAAGTAGTTGTTTTTACTGATCATCTGAACCGAGGGTTCAGCCCACCTGGATCAAAATTCTTTCGTGATGTACTTGCTAGCTTCCAGCTCCACCCGCAAGATATTGGACTGAACTCTGTGTCCAATATATGTAACTTTCAAGTATTCTGTGAAGTCTATCTGCAAGAGGAACCCACTGTAGAATTATTCCGGGACTTCTTCTACTTAAACCGCCGTACTGAATTTACGGATGGGCCCAATACTGAACTTGAGGGCGTTTCAATCCAGAAGAGAAAAGATGTTGACTTCCCTCACGCTAAACATCATGGCCACCCCAAGGACTGGAACCAAACTTGGTATTACTGCCGCAATACAGCTCCAGACACTGAAAATCCTCTGCCGGGTTATCGCTCATACCGGCTTACCTAAACTCATCCATTCCCTCAGAGACTGACTACCAAGGAACGATCCACCTATGCACCACAATGATACGTCTTGAGCTTGCGTTGGTTTTCCTTGAAGAGGAGAGGGTGATGCAGCAAAGTGTAGCGTAAGTATTTCCCTCAGTTTTGAGAACCAAGGTATCAATCCAGTAGGAGGCTCCTCAAAAGTCCCACGCACCTACACAAACAAACTAAGAACTCGCAACCAACGCAATAAAGGGGTTGTCAATCCCTTCACAGCCACTTCATGTAAAGTGAGATCTAATAAAGATAGTATGATAAGATAAATATATTTTGGTATTTTATAAGATAGATGCAAAAAGTAAAGATGCAAATAAAGGTAGATTGAAAGCAAATATGATAAGAGATAGACCCGGGGGCCATATGTTTCACTAGAGGCTTCTCTCAAGATAGCATAAGTATTACGGTGGGTGAACAAATTACTGTCGAGCAATTGATAGAAAAGCGCATAGTTATGAGATTATCTAGGCATGATCATGTATATAGGCATCACGTCCATAACAAGTAGACCGACTCCTGCCTGCATCTACTACTATTACTCCACACATCGACCGCTATCCAGCATGCATCTAGAGTATTAAGTTCATAAGAACAGAGCAAGCATTAAGCAAGATGACATGATGTAGAGGGATAAACACATGCAATATGATATAAACCCCATCTTGTTATCCTCGATGGCAACAATACAATACGTGTCTTGCAACCCTTTACATCCTGGTAAGAACACCGCAAGATTGAACCAAAAGCTAAGCACTTCTCCCATGGCAAGAAAGACCAATCTAGTAGGCCAAACCAAACTGATAATTCGAAGAGACTTGCAAAGATAACTCAATCATACATAAAAGAATTAAGAGAAGATTCAAATATTATTCATAGATAAACTTATTCATAAACCCACAATTCATCGGATCTCGACAAACACACCGCAAAAAGAGTTTACATCAAATAGATCTCCACAAGAGAGGGGAGAACATTGTATTGAGATCCAAAAGAGAGAAGAAGCCATCTAGCTAATAACTATGGACCCAGAGGTCTGTGGTAAACTACTCACAACTCATCGGAGGGCAAGGATGTTGATGTAGAGGCCCTCCGTGGTTGATTCCCTCCGGCAGAGTGCCGCGAAGGCTCAAGATGGGATCTCGCGGATCTGAGAAGGTTCTGGCGGTGGAAATTGTGTTTCGTGGTGCTCTGGATGTTTTTGAGTGCGTGGGTATATATAGGAGGAAGAAGTACGTCGGTGGCCGCCCGAGGGGCCCACGAGACAGGGGGGCGCGGCCCCCTATCTTGTGCGGCCCTCGGAAGCTTCTTGACTTGCACTCCAAGCTCTCCAGATCACATTTGTTCCAAAAATCACGCTCCCGAAGGTTTCATTCCGTTTGGACTCCGTTTGATATTCCTTTTCTTCGAAATACTGAAATAGGCAAAAAAACAGCAATATGGGCTGGGCCTCCGGTTAGTAGGTTAGTCCCAAAAATGATATAAATGTGTAAAATAAAGCCCATAAACATCCAAAAGAGGTAATATAATAGCATGGAACAATCAAAAATTATAGATACGTTGGAGACGTATCACACAACTCTCAAAACTCAGAGCCCTCATGGCAAACGGTTTAACATGCGTTGATTTCGTCCGCTACTGGATATCTTGGAGCGTTCTGCCTTTAAGCCGATGCCCCGGTTTAATGTGCGAGTACACTAGGGATTTGAAAGATCCTCAACGTCATGTTGATATTCAACTGACAGAAGATGAAGTTACTGAAGCTGTTAAGAAAATGCTTGATGAACCAGTGGAATTATGTAGTAGAGTAGGGCTCAATCCCTTCTATGCATCCAACGAACCGCCAGCCATAAGAATTTTCTTATTTTGTTTCAACCCTTTCTGCCTTAATCATTCCTCTATAATTTTTTCTCCATCTGCACAGGGCGATCATCCATTCTGGAAGAAGAAAGCACAGGATAAACTGGCGAGAGCACCTCACGCCAAGAGTAAGGCTACCAAAAGGCCAGCAAAGAAGAAAACCGCCGAGGCTGCTGAACTGCCTCATGAAGAACTTGATAATCCGGAATCAGAGGTAGAACTTGATTCTCTTGGTTCTTTTTTCATACACCTCATTGACAATGACTATTACCAGGATGATGTGGAAGCTAGCCACGCTGGTGAAGCAGAGGTAATTGTTCTATCCTCTGATTCAGCTCATATGCCAGTACCAAAACTTCGTCAAGAAGTCCGGAAAGTAAAACGTTCACATCCTCTTGCTCATTTGGATCCGCACTTTTCTTTGAAGACACAACAATATGAAGCCCGTCGCACAACCCGGCACAGCGGTCAAGTAGTTACTTCTTCCGGTTTACCCTATTCCCCGGTTCGCAAGTGTCTCCAAGAGGTCTCTTGTTATTTTGATATACTTTATCCCAAGGCGGGTTATTTCAGATATCCTCTTAATCCGTCCGATTCGAATTATCAGGGAACCTCCAATTCATCCTCTGGAGATTCATCAACCACACAGATGCCTCCCCTCAAGACCGTTCCTGGGTAAGTATAGCAGATTTGGTTTTTTATGTCTTACACCGATTTATTGTACTGACCTTTAAATTTGTTCTTTTTAGGGCCAAAGCCCGACTCAGTAAAAAGGCCAAGCTGACTACTCCAACTGATGATAACCCAGCTATTGAACCGGAGAGGACCTCAGAAGCTGCTGATCAAGATGCTGATATTGCTCTGGATGATCCGGTGCCACAAGGTCAGGACACTCATGTTGATCCACCAGAAGTTAATCCAACTAGTCATCATGCTGATCCGCCAAGCCCAGCTATCGATCCACCAAGTCCAGCCGCCGATCCACCAAGCCCAGCAAGAGCCTCTGCTAAACCGTCCAACGCAGACAAGATTGTTGAGGGCACGACCGATGACATGGTGATTACCGGTTTTGGCCACACTGCTCCTGGCAACCCTGTCGCTTTGTCAAAGCACAGTGCCAAAGAAGAATTTGCTGCTGTGGACAAAAGCAAGTGGAAGACTGATTTGTCAAGCTATGCCCATCTCAATGCTCAAGACATCCATTCTGGATATTTGAACCGGTTGTATACAAGTCGTGACTATGAAGCCGGTTTGGTAAACCTAATGAAAGAGCGATATAAGGTAAACATTTTATTCCTTTGCATAATTCCTTTTCTCTTAGAATCTGCTTCAATCACTAACTCCAGTAGCCCCCAAGGGCTGGTTCATCAATATGAATGTGAACCGGGACTTGAAGTAAGAGAACTTGATTTTGCTTGTGTAACCCGTATAAACCGGTTTAAGCCTTTAGGATGAACCGATATATCTTTTGTAACGTAGCTTCCAAAATTCACTCCAGTTATCAATATGATCCGGTTTATTGTTAAAACCTGGATGACCTTGAATTGAACGGATATGCATTAGCCCCCAAGTGCCAAATATATAACTTGTTGTATGCTTGGGACTTTAAAATACTAGTTGATAAAAGCAATCCGCATTAGCCCCCAAGTTCCAAGTGTATAACTTGTTATGTGCTTGGGACTTTAAAATACCAGTTGATAAAAGCAATCCACATTAGCCCCCAAGTGCCAAGTGTATAACTTGTTATGTGCTTGGGACTTTGAGAAAGTATTAACAACTTTATTATCTGTCTTTTGCAGGCTGACTTGAGCAACAAGGATTCCCAAATCGCCGATCTTCAAGAAAATATCAAGTCCCAGCAAGCAGAAACTTCCAAGGCCAAAGATGAGTTAAAGGGCGCTTTAACCGCCATGGAGAAATTGAAGGATGGCTTCAAAGGCGAGCGGGCGGACTGGGAGACTGAAAAGGCCACTCTGTTAAACGGGCTGAGGATGCTGAAGCGGCCCTTAAACCGGTGGTGGAAGAGCTGACTGGTTTAAAGCGGCAGATCAATGCTATGACTTCTGCTATCTTTGGTAAGTAGCTTTGTAATGAACCGTACTTCGTCAGCCTTGAAACCGCCGGTTTAACAACAATATTGTAACCATTGCAGGTAGCCGCGTCGCCCATCTTGGCTCAGATATGCGCAAGAAGCTGAAGGCTTCTTATAACTTAATTGAGCAACTATATACGGGCGCTCAACGAGTTATCTGCACTGCTTCATACAACAAACCGGCGCCAACCTTAATCAAAGATACATTGGCCAAGCTCCAAGACACCGGCCCAGCTAGAAGAAATGAAGAGATCTGCTGCAAGGGCTGGCGCTTTATCTGCACTGACTCGGGCTAAGGCTTGGATAGCTGACCTTGATCCGGAGGATATTACAAATGGCTATCCAAGTCAAAAAGAAGATGGGTCAGATTTCGACTAGGATGCCCTTAAAGCTTTGACAAAGGAAATGTGCCCACTTGCTAGCAAACTGGCCGAAGAGATTGATCTGTCTTATCACCGGTCCATCTATGATGCAGACAACAGACGGATTGCTGCGTCGATTTATGAAGCCCAAAATCTAATCCCGCCAACTCGTAAGCATACTTATGCTCCTGACCTTGAACCGTCAGATCTTATAAGTGATGAAGCTGTCTTCCGAGCTTTGTGTGGAATTGACTGGGCCACCATTGACTTCCAGCCAGTGGATGGGGAGGCGAAGGTTGAACCGGCGCAGGACGATCCGCAACCTTCAGATCAAGCTGAAGAGGAATCATAATCCGGAAACCGGTTTATCATATGTGCACCATCCTCTGTAGGAAAAACAATTATCCTTTTGGGAAGTAAAAACGCCTTATAATAGGCTAGCTCAAAATACTTGGTCTGCTATGCCATCGTGCACAGTTTGAAACACTTGGTCCGCTGTGCCATTGTGCATAGCCACTTTCCTGAGATTGTTAATCTTTCATGATATGTCATGTCTGCTTATGATCGTGAACAGTGCTACGCACTCATGTTTTCTGCATATGAAAAACTTAAAATTGTCCTGGCGGTTTACCGCCGGACGGGTTATGATACCCA
The DNA here is from genome assembly GCA_021605205.1 of Aegilops longissima. Taxonomy (NCBI): domain Eukaryota; kingdom Viridiplantae; phylum Streptophyta; class Magnoliopsida; order Poales; family Poaceae; genus Aegilops; species Aegilops longissima. Next base: position 654,388,717 of record CM038681.1, on the reverse strand, counting down.
ATACAAAGCTAGAGTTTATAACCAAGGCTGTAAGATAAAATATGAAATATATCATACCTGTGATGTTGAATCACATCGTTGGTTTACCAACTATTTGTAGTAAGGGTGATAACCCAAATCTTGAGTGTTGATAACTCCCACCATGCTATGCTGGTATATAATAAGTCATGCCGGGTTATGATAAACACCGGATGATCATCCTGGCGACTTATAGTCAATGCCAGACCGGGTTAAGAAACACCGGTTCGTAATTGATTATGTACTAACAACTGATAGTTGAAAGCTGCGCCGGGTTAAGAAACACCGGGTTGATGTAATGACTTATAGTCAGGCCGGGTCAATAGACGCCGGTTTATCTTGAAACCTTATCAAAGGAAAGAAAACTTGCAAAAAACAAAATCAAATAAAAACTTGTAGTCGAGGCTTTTCAAGGGCTGCCAGGCCCAAATTCGAGGCTTTTCATGGGCTGCTAGGCCGCTGAGTTAAACCATTTGACAAAGCCTTTTAAGATGGGCCTCCAATTAACCAATCGTCGTTTTAACTTTGACAAGTTCAGGGTCTGTATAAGATTGACTTGTCAAACATTCGGCGGGTCATACCAGGATTACCTGGATGGAGTGGCTTACTTGATGAAGGCAGGTTAACCCAGGGTTTTAGGTGAATACACCTGGCTTCCAAGCCTGGCTTGATAGCCTATTACAAGGGTTCTTTCAAACTCTTTGTTGTTGTGCACAAAGAGCCCCCAAGTAACATTGTGAGCTGTGCTCAATGGGTACCTATGTTTGAGCTGTGCGTGGCAACAGACTCTCTTTGGTCCCTTGGGTGTGAAGCTCCCAAGCTATGTTATGGCTTTATAAGCCGGTTTAATGAAAAACTCCGCTTATAAGCATGAGCTCCCAGGTAACCAAGAAGACATATGAAACGGCAGGGGCCCCGCTTTAGTAAGGATGCCGGTTTATTTATTGATCATAATATGTACATTGTCAAAAATATATACATAGTAGGAGCCTGTGGCTCAGGTGTAGTAAGGCCTAAGATGAGCTATATTCCATGGCCGGCGAGTCTCCTCCTCTGACTTGCGTGAATCTTTGTGTTCTCGAACATCGATGAGGTAGTATGACCCGTTGTTCAAATTCTTGCTGACCACAAAGGGTCCTACCCAAGGTGGAGAGAACTTATGCATGTCAGTCTGATCTTGGATGAGCCGGAGCGCCAAGTCGCCTTCTTGGAAAGTCCTGGTTTTAACCCAGCGGCTGTCTTGCTGATAAATCACTGAGCGAGCTGCCGCAATATCCCGTTGTTCATCTAACAGGTCCAATGCATCCTGGCGTGCTCTCTCATTATCCGCTTCAACGTAAGCTGCCACTCGGGGCGAGTCATGGCGAATATCACTTGGGAGAACTGCTTCCGCTCCATAAACCATGAAGAAGGGTGTGTAACCGTTGATCTATTGGGGGTGGTATTAATACTCCATAAAACGGAAGGCAACTCCTCCACCCAACAACCCGGCGTCCGCTTCAAAGGGACCATAAGCCGGGGCTTGATACCCTTTAGGATTTCCTGATTAGCTCTATCCGCTTGACCATTGGATTGGGGGTGGGCCACTAATGACACATCAAGCTGGATGTGCTCACGTTGACAGAACTCTTCCATAGCTCCCTTGGGGAGATTCGTGCCATCATCTGTTATAATGTTGTGTGGAAAGCCAAAACGGAAGATCACCTTTTTCATAAACTGAACCGCCGTGGCCGCATCACACTTGCTCACTGGCTCTGCCTCCACCCACTTGGTGAATTTATCAACCGCCACCAGGAGGTGGGTCTTCTTATCCTTGGACCTCTTAAAAGGCCCAACCATATCCAGCCTCCAAGTTGCGAACGGCCAGGTAACTGGAATCATCCTCAACTCCTGAGCCGGAACATGAGCTTGACGTGCAAACTTCTGACAGCTGTCACACTTTCGGACCAGATCTTCCGCATCAGCATGAGCTGTTAACCAGTAAAAACTGTGCCGGAAAGCCTTAGCCACCAAGGATTTTGAACCAGCATGATGACCACAATCTCCTTCGTGGATTTCACGCAAGATCTCACAGCCTTCTTCAGAAGAAACACAACGCTGAAACGCCCCTGAGACACTGCAGTGGTGTAACTCACCATTGACAATAGTCATGGACTTAGACCGCCGGATTATCTGCTTGGCCAAAACTTCGTCCTCTGGTAACTCGCCCCGGTTCATGTACGCCAGGTACGGCAATGTCCAATTAGGGATAGCATGAAGAACCACCACCAATTGAGCTTCCGGGTCAGGAATCGCCAGATCCTACTCCGTTGGTATCTTGACCGACCGATTATGCAGAACATCCAGAAAAACATTAGGCGGCACCGGTTTACGCTGGGATCCGAGCCGGCTTAAAGCGTCTGCCGCTTCATTTTTGCACCGATCAATGTGCTCGACCTGATAACCCTTGAAGTGACCAGCAATGATGTCCACCTCCCGCCGATAAGCCGCCATGAGCGGATCCTTGGAATCCCACGTACCGGATACTTGCTGAGCCACTAAATCGGAGTCACCAAAGCAACATACCCGGATTAAGTTCATCTCCTTAGCCATCCGCAGACCGTGGAGTAAGGCCTCATACTCAGCTGCATTGTTAGTATAGGGAAACATTAAGCGGAGAACATAACAAAATTTGTCACCTCGAGGGGAAGTAAGAACAACTCCAGCCCCCGAGCCCTCCAATTGTCTGGATCCATCAAAGTGAATATATAGTCCAGTATGTGTTATCCGGTTTATCCTCCGGTGCCTGCAACTCTGTCCAGTCATTGATGAAATCCACGAGTACTTGGGACTTGATAGCAGTGCGAGGCATATATTTTAACCCGTGAGGCCCAAGCTCAATAGCCCACTTAGCAACCCAGCCAGTCGCCTCCTTGTTCTAAATGATATCTCCCAATGGAGCGGAACTGACCACAATGATGGGATGGCCCTGAAAATATTGCTTAAGCTTTCGGCTTGCCATAAACACTTCATACACCAGCTTCTGCCAATGGGGATATCTCTGTTTGGACTCGATAAGTACCTCACTGATATAATAAACCAGCCGTTGTAGCAGATAATCCTTACCAGCCTCCTTGCGCTCCACCACAATAGCCATGCTGACAGCTCGGGCGTTAGCAGCCACATATAACAGCAATGGTTCCTTATCAATGGGGGCAGCAAGGACGGGCGGTTCGTCCAACTGCTTCTTCAAATCCACAAACGCCGCATCAGCAGCACTACTCCAGACAAAGTTGTTTGTTTTCTTCATCATCTGATAAAGCGGGATCGCCTTCTTCCCCAACCGGCTGATAACCGGCTCAGTGCTGCAATCCGACCCACCAGTCTTTGGACGTCATTGACACACGCCGGTATAGCCAGGGATGTGATAGCCTTGGTCTTCTCTGCATTAGCCTCAATGCCCCTGTTAGACACCAGAAAACCCAAGAGTTTGCCAGCTGGCACACCAAAAACACATTTGGCCGGATTAAGCATCATCTTATAAACCCTCAGATTATCAAAAGTTTCCTGCAAGTCAGCTATGAGTGTCTCTGCTTTCCTGGATTTCACCACGATATCATCCACATAAGCATGAACATTGCGCCCAATCTGATTATGGAGGCAATTCTGCACACACCGCTGATAAGTCGCCTGAGCACTCTTGAGCCCAAAAGGCATAGAAACATAGCAGAAGGCTTCAAAAGGAGTTATAAAGGCCGTCTTCTCCTGGTCCTTAACTGCCATTTTGATATGATGGTAACCCGAATAAGCATCCAGAAAACTCAAACGCTCACAACCCGCCATAGCATCAATAATTTGATCAATACAAGGGAGGGCAAAAGGATCAGCTGGGCAAGCTTTGTTCAAATCCGTGTAGTCCGCACACATACGCCAAGTGCCGTTCTTCTTAAGTACCAACACGGGGTTAGCCAACCACTCAGGGTGAAAAACCTCCACAATAAACCCTACTGCCAATAGCCGGGCTACCTCCTCTCCAATGGCCTTGCGTCACTCTTCATTAAAGCGGCGAAGAAATTGCTTGACCGGTTTAAAGTTGGGATCAATATTAAGGGTGTGCTCAGCGAGTTCCCTCGGTACACCTGGCATGTCAGAAGGTTTCCATGCAAAGATGTCTCGGTTCTCACGGATGAACTCGATGAGCATGCTTTCCTATTTCGGATCCAAGTTAACGCTGATGCTGAACTGCTTGGCTGAATCGCCAGGAACAAAATCAACCAACTTAGTCTCATCAGCCGATTTAAACTTCAAAGCCGGATCATGCTCTGTAGTGGGCTTCTTCAGAGAAGTCATATCTGCCGGATCAACATTGTCCTTATAGAACTTCAACTCCTCCGTTGCACAAACCGACTCAGCATAAGCAGTTGGGAACGTTGCAGAAAATAAAAAATTTCCTACTCTTCATCAAGATCAATCTATGGAGTCATCTAGCAACGAGAGAGAGGAGTGCATCTACATACCCTTGTAGATCGCGCGGAAGCGTTCAAGAGAACGGGGTTGAGGGAGTCGTACTCGTGGTCATCCAAATCACCGATGATCCTAGTGCCGAACGGACGGCACCTCCGCGTTCAACACACGTACGGTTGGGGAAGACGTCTCCTCCTTCTTGATCCAGCAAGGGGGAGGGAGAGGTTGATGGAGATCCAGCAGCACGACGGCGTGGTGGTGGAAGCAGCGGTGATCTCGGCAGGGCTTCGCCAAGCTTCAGCGAGAGGGAGAGGTGGTGCGTGGGGAGAGGGAGGCGCCAGGGACATGGGTGCGGCTGCCCTCCCTCCCCCCTCTTTATATAGGGCCCCTAGGGGGGGCACCGGCCCTAGGAGATCCAATCTCCAAGGAGGGGCGACGACCAAGGGGGTGGCTTGCCCCCCAAGCCATGTGGGGCACCCCCCCCACCCCTAGGGTTTCCAACCCTAGGCGCAGGGGGGGCCACCAGCCCACCAGGGGCTGGTTCCCCTCCCACTTCAGCCCATGGGGCCCTCCGGGATAGGTGGCCCCACCCGGTGGACCCCCGGGACCCTTCCGGTGGTCCCGGTACAATACCGGTGACCCCTGAAACTTTCCCGATAGCCGAAACTGGACTTCCTATATATAATTCTTCACCTCCGGACCATTCTGGAACTCCTCTTGACGTCCGGGATCTCATCCGGGACTCCGAACAACTTTCGGGTTACCGCATACTTATATCTCTACAACCCTAGCGTCACCGAACCTTAAGCGTGTAGACCCTACGGGTTCGGGAGACATGCAGACATGACCGAGACGCCTCTCCGGCCAATAACCAACAGCAGGATCTGGATACCTGTGTTGGCTCCCACATGTTCCTCGATGATCTCATCGGATGAACCACGATGTCGAGGATTCAATCAATCCCGTATTCAATTCCCTTTTTCAACCGGTACGTTACTTGCCCGAGATTCGATCGTCGGTATCCCAATACCTTGTTTAATCTCGTTACCGGCAAGTCACTTTACTCGTACCGTAATGCATGATCCCGTGACCAGACACTTGGTCAGATTGAGCTCATTATTATGATGCATTACCGAGTGGGCCTAGAGATACCTCTCCGTCATACGGAGTGACAAATCCCAGTCTCGATTCGTGCCAACCCAACAGACACTTTCGGAAATACCCGTAGTGCACCTTTATAGTCACCCAATTACGTTGTGACGTTTGGCACACCCAAAGCACTCCTACGGCATCCGGGAGTTGCACAATCTCATGTGAAAGATCGAGGATGTTGCCTAGAGGGGGGGGGGTGAATAGGCGTTTTAAAATAATAATGGTTTAGGCTTGAACAAATGCGGAATAAACCTAGCGGTTAATTTGTCAAGCACAAAACCTAAAACAACTAGGCTCACCTATGTGCACCAACAACTTATGCTAAGCAATAAAAGCAACTATGTGATAGCAAGATATATGACAAAGAACAATATGGCTGTCACAAAGTAAATTGCATAAGTAAAGGGCTCGGGTAAGAGATAATCGAGACACGCGGAGACGACGATGTATCCCGAAGTTCATGTTGGGGAACGTTGCAGAAAATTAAAATTTTTCCTACGGTTTCACCAAGATCCATCTATGAGTTCTACTAAGCAACGAGTCAAGGGAGAGAGTTTGCATCTACATACCACTTGTAGATCGAGTACGGAAGCGTTCGAGGGAGTGGTGATGATGAAGACGTTCCCAACGTGATTCCGATCACCGATGACCAAGTGCTGAACGGACAGCACCTCCGCGCTCAACACACGTACGGGACGACGGCGTCTCCTTCATCTTGATCCAGCAAGGAGGAAGGAGAGGTTGAGGAAGATCACTCCAATGGCAGCACGATGGCGTGATGCAGATGGAGGGATCTGACTCGCAGGCTTCGCCAAGCGTGTCGGAGGAGGAGAGGTGTTGGGGAGGGAGGGCTGCGCCTTCAATCGGTGTTCAGCCTCCCTCTACCCCTCTATTTATAGGGAAAGGAGGAGGGCGGCCCCTCTAGATCCATCTAGAGGGGGGGGCGGCCAAGGGAGGGGCTTGCCCCCAAGCAAGGGGCGCCCCTTTGGGGTTTCCCCTCAACCCTAGGCGCATGGGCCAAGGGGAGGGTGCGCCCAGCCCATAAGGGGCTGGCTGCCCCACGCAGCCCAAGTGGCCCCCAAAGGGTGGCCCCTCCGGTGGTCCTCCGGAACCCTTCCGTGGACCCTCCATAAAACCGATATGACCAAACTTTTCGGTGTCCGCTTGATGACTTCCATATATAAATCTTTACCTTGGACCATTCCGAACTCCTCGTGACGTCCGGGATCTCATCCGGACTCGAACAACATTCGTAATCACATACAAGTCTTCCTATTAACCCTAGCGCCACCGAACCTTAATGTGTAGACCCTACGGGTTCGGGAGACATGCAGACATGACCGGGACGCTCTCAGGTCAATAACCAACAGCGGGATCTGGATGCCCATGTTGGCTCCCACATGCTCCTCGAGGATGTCATCGGATGAACCACGATGTCTAGGGTTCAGGCAACCCCGTATGCTATTCCCTTTGTCAGGCGGTATGTTACTTGCCCGAGACTCGATCGTCGGTATCCCGATACCTCGTTTAATCTCGTTAACGGCAAGTCACTTTACTCGTACCGTAATGCATGATCCCGTGACCAGACACTTGGTCACTTTGAGCTCATTATGATGATGCACTACCGAGTGGGCCCAGTGATACCTCTCCGTCATACGGAGTGACAAATCCCTGTCTCGATCCGTGTCAACCCAACAGACACTTTCGGAGATACCTGTAATGCACCTTTATAGTCACCCAGTTACGTTGTGACGTTTGGTACACCCAAAGCATTCCTATGGTATCCGGGAGTTACACGATCTCACGGTCTAAGGAAGAGATACTTGACATTGGAAAAGCTCTAGCAAAAACGAACTACACGATCTTTGTGCTATGCTTAGGATTGGGTCTTGTCCATCACGTCATTCTCCTAATGACGTGATCCCGTTGTCAATGACATCTGATGTCCATAGTCAGGAAACCATGACTATCTGTTGACCAACGAGCTAGTCTACTAGAGGCTTACTAGGGACGTATTGTAGTCTATGTATTCACACGTGTATTACGATTTCCGGATAATACAGTTATATCATGAATAAAGACAATTATCATGAACAAGGAAATATAATAATAATGCTTTTATTATTGCCTCTAGGGCATATTTCCAACAGTCTCCCACTTGCACTAGAGTCAATAATCTAGTTTACATTGTGATGAATCGAACACCCATAGAGTTCTGGTGTTGATCATGTTTTGCCCGCGGAAGAGGTTTAGTCAACGGATCTGCGACATTCAGATCCGTATGCACCTTAAAAATTTCTATGTCTCCATCCTGAACATTTTCACGGATGGAGTTGAAGCGACGCTTGATGTGCCTGGTCTTCTTGTGAAACCTGGGCTCCTTGGCAAGTGCAATAGCTCCAGTGTTGTCACAGAAGAGTTTGATCGGCCCCGACGCATTGGGTATGACTCCTAGGTCGGTGATGAACTCCTTCACCCAAATTGCTTCATGCGCTGCCTCCGAGGCTGCCATGTACTCCGCTTCACATGTAGATCCCGCCACGACGCTTCGCTTGCAGCTGCACCAGCATTGCTCCACCATTCAACATATACACGTATCCGGTTTGTGACTTAGAGTCATCAGATCTGTGTCGAAGCTAGCGTCGGCGTAACCCTTTACAACGAGCTCTTCGTCACCTCCATAAACGAGAAACATGTCCTTTGTCCTTTTCGGTACTTCAGGATATTCTTGACCGCTGTCCGGTGTTCCTTGCGGGATTACTTTGGTACCTTCCTACCAAACTTACGGCAAGGTTTACATCAGGTCAGTACACAGCATGGCATACATAATAGATCCTATGGCTGAGGCATAGGGATGACACTCATCTCTTCTTTATCTTTTGTCGTGGTCGGGCATTGAGCTGAGCTCAATCTCACACCTTGCAAAACAGGCAAGAACCCCTTCTTGGACTGATCCATTTTGAACTTCTTCAAAATCTTATCAAGGTATGTGCTTTGTGAAAGACCTATGAGGCGTCTCGATCTATCTCTATAGATCTTGATGCCTAATATATAAGTAGCTTCTCCAAGGTCCTTCATTGAAAAACACTTATTCAAGTAGGCCTTAATGCTGTCCAAGAATTCTATATCATTTCCCATCAAAAGTATGTCATCTACATATAATATGAGAAATGCTACAGAGCACCCACTCACTTTCTTGTAAACGCAGGCTTCTCCATAAGTCTGCATAAACCCAAACGCTTTGATCATCTCATCAAAGCGAATGTTCCAACTCGAGATGCTTGCACCAGCCCATAAATGGATCGCTGGAGCTTGCATACTTTGTCAGCATTCTTAGGATCGACAAAACCTTCTGGCTGTATCATATACAGCTCTTCCTTAAGATAACCGTTAAGGAACGCTGTTTTGACGTCCATCTGCCATATCTCATAATCATAGTATCGGCAATTGCTAACATGATTCGGACGGACTTAAGCTTCGCTACGGGAGAAAAAGTCTCATCGTAGTCAATCCCTTGAACTTGCCGATAACCCTTAGCGACAAGTCGAGCTTTATAAATGGTGACATTACCATCCGCGTCCGTCTTCCTCTTAAAGATCCATTTGTTTTCTATCGCTCGCCGATCATCGGGCAAGTCAGTCAAAGTCCACACTTTGTTTTCATACATGGATTCTATCTCGGACTTCATGGCTTCTAGCCATTTGTTGGAATCTGGGCCCGCCATCGCTTCTTCATAGTTCGAAGGTTCATTGTTGTCTAACAACATGATTTCCAAGACAGGGTTGCCGTACCACTCAGTGCGGGCGTGTCCTAGTGGACCCACTGGTTCAGTAGCAACTTGATCCAAGTACCTTGATCATCATCATGAATTTCCTCTTGTTGGTGTAGGTATCACAGAACATTTTCTGAGCTGCACTACTCTCCTGTTCAAGAGGTAGTACTTCATCGAGTTCTACTTTCCTCCCACTTACTTCTTTCGAGAGAAACTCTTTTCCGAAAGGTTCCGTTCTTGGCAACAAAGATCTTGCCCTCGGATCTTAAGTAGAAGGTATACCCAATGGTTTCTTTAGGGTATCCTATGAAGACGCATTTTTCCGAGTTGGGTTCGAGCTTTTCAGGTTGAAGTTTCTTGACATAAGCATCGCATCCCCAAACTTTTAGAAACGACAGCTTAGGTTTCTTCCCAAACCATAATTCATACGGTGTCGTCTCAACGGACTTAGACGGTGCCCTATTTAAAGTGAATGTAGCTGTCTCTAGAGCGTATCCCCAAAATGATAGCGGTAAATCGGTAAGAGACATCATAGACCGCACCATATCCAATAGAGTGCGACACGACGTTCGGACACACCATTACGCTGAGGTGTTCCAGGCGGCGTTAGTTGTGAAACGATTCCACACTTTCTTAAGTGTGTACCAAATTCGTGACTTAAATATTCTCCTCCACGATCTGATCATAAGAATTTTATCTTTCGGTCACGTTGATTCTCTACTTCATTCTGAAATTCCTTGAACTTTTCAAAGGTCTCAGACTTGTGTTTCATCAAGTAGACATACCCATATCTACTCAAGTCATCTGTGAGAGTGAGAACATAACGATACCCTCCGCGAGCCTCAACGCTCATTGGACCGCACACATCGGTATGTATGATTTCCAACAAGTTGGTTGCTCGCTCCATTGTTCCGGAGAACGGAGTCTTGGTCATCTTGCCCATGAGGCATGGTTCGCATGTGTCAAATGATTCATAATCTAAAGACTCCAAAAGTCCATCAGCATGGAGCTTTTTCATGCGCTTGACACCAATGTGACCAAGGCGGCAGTGCCACAAGTATGTGGGACTATCGTTATCAACTTTACATCTTTTGGTATTCACACTATAAACATGTGTATTACTACGCTCGAGATTCATTAAGAATAAACCATTGACCATCGGAGCATGACCATAATACATATCTCTCATATAAATAGAACAACCATTATTCTCGGATTTAAATGAGTAGCCATCTTGCATTAAACAAGATCCAGATACAATATTCATGCTCAAACTTGGCACCAAATAACAATTATTAAGGTTCATAACTAATCCCGTAGGTAAATGAAGAGGTAGCGTGCCGACGGTGATCACATCGACTCTGGAACCATTCCCGACGCGCATCGTCACCTCGTCCTTTGCCAGCTTCCGCTTATTCCGCAGCTCCTGCTGTGAGTTACAAATATGAGCGACGGCACCGGTATCAAATACCCAGGAGTTACTACGAGTAATCGGCAAAGTACACATCAATTACATGTATATCAAATATACCTTTGGTGTTGCCGGCCTTCTTGTCCGCTAAGTATTTGGGGCAGTTCCGCTTCAAATGACCCCTCCCTTGCAAAAAAGCACTCAGCCTCGGGCTTGGGTCCATTCTTTGACTTCTTCCCGCAACTTGCTTACGGCGCGGCAACCTCCTTGCCGTCCTTCTTGAAGTTCTTCTTGCCCTTGCCCTTCTTGAACTTAGTGGTCTTATTGACCATCAACACTTGATGTTCTTTCTTGATCTCAACCTCGGCTGACTTCAGATAGAGAACACTTCAGAATGGTCTTTACCATCCCTGCATGTTGTAGTTCATCACAAAGCTCTTGTAGCTTGGTGGGAGCGATCGAAGGATTCTGTCAATGACCGCCTCATCGTGGAGGTTAATATTCAGCTGGGTCATACGGTTGTGCAACCTGGACATCTTCGAATGTGCTCACCGATGTAACTGTTTTCCTCCATCTTACAACTATAGAACTTGTCGGAGATGTCATATCTCTCGACCCGGCGTGAGCTTGGAAAACAAGTTTCAGCTCCTCGAACATCTCATATGCTCCGTGATGCTCAAAACGCTTTTGGAGCCCGGTTCTAAGCTGTAAAGCATGCCGCACCGAACGAGGGAGTAATCATCAAGACGAGACTGCCAAGCATTCATAATGTCTTGGTTCTTCGGGACGGAGCGCCACCTAGCGGTCCTTCTAGGACATATTGTTTCCTAGCAGCTATGAGGATGATCTCAAGTTCGGACCTAGTCCGTATAGTTGCTGCCGTCATCTTTCAGCTTGGTTTTCTAGGAACAGCGTTGAAGTTCAAGTTGACATGAGCGTTGGCCATTTGATCTACAAGACATATCATTCAAAAGTTTTAGACTAAGTTCATGATAATTAAGTTCATCTAATCAAATTATTTCAATGAACTCCCACTCAGATTAGACATCCCTCTAGTCATCTAAGTGATACACGATCCGAGTCGACTAGGCCGTGTCCGATCATCACGTGAGACGGACTAGTCTCGTCGGTGAACATTCTCATGTTGATCGTATCTTCCATACGACTCGTGTTCGACCTTTCGGTCTCCGTGTTCCGAGGCCATGTTTGTACATGCTAGGCTCGTCAAGTAAACCCTAAGTGTTTTCGCGTGTGTAAATCTGTCTTACACCCGTTGTATGTGAACGTAAGAATCCATCACACCCGATCATCACGTGGTGCTTAGAAACGATTTAACTTTGGCAACGGTGCACAGTTAGGGAAACACTTCTTGAAATTGTTGTAAGGATCATCTTATTTACTACCGTCGTTCTAAGTAAACAAGATGTATAAACATAATAAACATCACATGCAATTATATAGTAGTGACATGATATGGCCAATATCATAAAGCTCCATTGATCTCCATCTTCGGGGCTCCATGATCATCTTGTCACCGGCATGACACCATGATCTCCATCATCATGATCTCCATCATTGTGCCTCCATGAAGTTGTCACGCTAACGACTACTTCTACTTCTATGGCTAACGCGTTTAGCAATAAAGTAAAGTAAGTTACATGGTGTTCTTCAATGACACGCAGGTCATACAAAATTAAAGACAACTCCTATGGCTCCTGCCGGTTGTCATACTCATCGACATGCAAGTCGTGATTCCTATTACAAGAACATGATCTCATACATCACAATATGTCATTCATCATTCATCACAACTTGGCCATATCACATCACATGACAATTGCTGCAAAAACAAGTTAGACGTCCTCTAATTGTTGTTGCATCTTTTACGTGGCTGCAATTGGGTTCTAGCAAGAACGTTTTCTTACCTACGAATAACCACAACATGATCTTGTCAACTTCTATTTACCCTTCATAAGGACCCTTTTCATCGAATCCGCTCCAACTAAAGTAGGAGAGACAGACACCCGCCAGCCACCTTATGCAACTAGTGCATGTTAGTCGGTGGAACCGGTCTCACGTAAGCGTACGTGTAAGGTTGGTCCGGGCCGCTTCATCCCACAATACCGCGGAAGCAAGATAAGACTAGTAGCGGCAAGTAAATTGACAAGATCCACGCCCACAACTAAATTGTGTTCTACTCGTGCAAAGAGAACTACGCATAGACCTAGCTCATGATGCCACTGTTGGGGAACGTTGCAGAAAATTAAAATTTTTCCTACGGTTTCACCAAGATCCATCTATGAGTTCTACTAAGAAACGAGACAAGGGAGAGAGTTTTCATCTACATACCACTTGTAGATCGAGTACGGAAGCGTTCGAGGGAGTGGTGATGATGAAGACGTTCCCAACGTGATTCCGATCACCGATGACCAAGTGCTGAACGGACAGCACCTCCGCGCTCAACACACGTACGGGACGACGGCGTCTCCTTCATCTTGATCCAGCAAGGAGGAAGGAGAGGTTTAGGAAGATCACTCCAATGGCAGCACGACGGCGTGATGCAGATGGAGGGACAGATCTCGGCAGGCTTCGCCAAGCGTGTCACGGAGGAGGAGAGGTGTTGGGAGGGAGGGCTGCGCCTTCAATCGGTGTTCAGCCCTCCCTCTACCCTCTATTTATAGGGAAAGGAGGAGGGCGGCCCCTCTAGATCCATCTAGAGGGGGGCGGCGGCCAAGGGGAGGGGGGCTTGCCCCCCAAGCAAGGGGGGGCGCCCCCTTTAGGGTTTCCCCCCTCAACCCTAGGCGCATGGGCCAAGGGGAGGGGGTGCGCCCAGCCCATGAGGGGCTGGCTGCCCCCACGCAGCCCAAGTGGCCCCCAAAAGGGGTGGCCCCTCCCGGTGGTCCTCCGGAACCCTTCCGGTGGACCCTCCATAAAACCGATATGACCCGAAACTTTTCCGGTGTCCATTTGATGACTTCCCATATATAAATCTTTACCTCCGGACCATTCCGGAACTCCTCGTGACGTCCGGGATCTCATCCGGGACTCTGAACAACATTCGGTAATCACATACAAGTCTTCCTATTAACCCTAGCGCCACCGAACCTTAGTGTGTAGACCCTACGGGTTCGGAGACATGCGACATGACCGACGCTCTCGGTCAATAACCAACAGCGGGATCTGGATACCCATGTTGGCTCCCACATGCTCCTCGATGATGTCATCGGATGAACCACGATGTCTAGGGTTCAGCAACCCGTATGCTATTCCCTTTGTCAGCGGTATGTTACTTGCCCGAGACTCGATCGTCGGTATCCCGATACCTCGCTTAATCTCGTTACGGCAAGTCACTTTACTCGCATCAGTAATGCATGATCCCGTGACCGACACTTGGTCACTTTGAGCTCATTATGATGATGCACTACCGAGTGGGCCCAGTGATACCTCTCCGTCATACGGAGTGACAAATCCCTGTCTCGATCCGTGTCAACCCAACAGACACTTTCGGAGATACCTGTAATGCACATTTATAGTCACCCAGTTACGTTGTGACGTTTGGTACACCCAAAGCATTCCTACGGTATCCGAGAGTTACACGATCTCACGGTCTAAGAAGAGATACTTGACATTGGAAAAGCTCTAGCAAAAACGAACTACACGATCTTTGTGCTATGCTTAGGATTGGGTCTTGTCCATCACGTCATTCTCCTAATGACGTGATCCGTTGTCAATGACATCCGATGTCCATAGTCGAAACCATGACTATCTGTTGACCAACGAGCTAGTCTACTAGAGGCTTACTAGGGACGTATTGTAGTCTATGTATTCACACGTGTATTACGATTTCCGGATAATACAATTATAGCATGAATAAAGACAATTATCATGAACAAGGAAATATAATAATAATGCTTTTATTATTGCCTCTAGGGCATATTTCCAACAGTTCACACCCTTGCGGATGCTAATCTCCGTTTGGAGCGGTGTGGAGGCACAATGCTCCCCAAGAAGCCACTAGGGCCACCGTAATCTCCTCACGCCCTCGCACAATGCAAGATGCCGTGATTCCACCAAGGGACCCTTGAGGGTGGTCACCGAACCCGTACAAATGGCAACCCTTGGGGCGGTCACCAACCTGCATAAATGGCAACCCTTGGGGCGGTCACCGAACCAGACACTTTGGCAACCCTTGGGTGCGGTCACTGAACTCCGTCAAATTGCTCGAGGCGATCTCCACAACCTAATTGGAGACCCCGACGCTTGCCCGGAGCTTTACACCACAATGATTGAGCTCTGAACACCACCAACTGACTAGGGCGCCCAAGCACCCAAGAGGGAGATAATTCCTTATTTGACACTCCCTTAAAATCATGTTCCTTATTTGACACTGGAAAAAATTTCTTCCCTATATGACCTATAGTCTTAATTTCTTTCCTTATATGACACTCTAGTTCATTTTATACACGCGAAAAGACCTTTTTACCCCTGTACATAATGTGACCAGAAATATGTAGCATTGAGCCTAATTAGGGAAAATTCGCCTATGAGAGTGAGCACAGCTGAACATGTTATCTCCTCCATTGGTCTTTTTTGGGATGCATGTGTATTCTGTATTCCTGAGAAAATGGAGGGCGGGCTCAAAATTTACGCCAAGAAAATGAAACGCTTGTTTGAAAAAAATATGTTATCTCTAAATCCTTTTGTGCAAATAAACTTAATTTTCCCTACATTACTACGGGAAACATTTAGTATTCGCTAGTTTTTTTTTGGATTTTTTAAAATATCAGAATTTGAACCAAAATAGCCATTTTCTTCAAATCCATTCATCCAAATAAGCTCGAACTTTCCCAGATTACTAGAGCAAGGTAGTACTAGCCACTGACTAGAACTAAACTAGTCAAAGTCTACAGCAAACAAATGAAATCAGGCAGAGAAGAAATCTACGGACTAGAAATAAACCAAAGTAGCTAGCTAGCAGCACACTGCAGCACATCACTGAACAAAGCATAAATGAAATTAGATAGGGAATCTAGAGAGAAATTAGACAGAGATGAAATTTAGCGGGCAGGGGAGCCTCAGAGGTCCTCGAGGCGTTGGGCATGCACGGCCAGGCGAAGCTCGAAGGGCCTGGGCCCTTGGCGACGAGCTGCCCGCCTCCCCGTTCTGTCTCGACCGACGTGTGCTGAGGTCTGCGCGGTGTGGCGAGCTCCGCGCTTCCGTGGCTGCGGCTGCGCCTGCCCCGGCAGTCCGACCTTGAGGTCAAATGTTTACGTGACCTTGCACGTATGCACTTACGTACGTACGGTGCTCCTCGTGTTGCACAGTTGCATGGTGATGCATGCTGGCGTGTTCCCATATTTAACAAAATGTAGCATGTATCATTTCCACAGATATGCTACTGCAGGTATATAATCTAACCGGAACAGTAGCAAATCGACCGGCATGACAATACCGGCATATCTGATGTCACATATGGATAACTCGACTGATTTTTTTGGAACAACTATTATCTTGTACATATTTGTGGTCACATTATACATATGGGTAAAATGGTCTTTTCACGTGTACAAAATGCACTAAAGTGTCATATAGGGAAAAAAATTAAGACTAGACTTCATATAGGGAAGAAAATTTTCTCCAGTGTCAAAGAAGGAACACAATTTTAAGAGAGTGTCAAATAAGGAATTCTCTCCCCAAGAGGAACAAGCTCAAGGGCACCAAGCACCCAAGAGTAATAAGCTTCTCAACTTGTAACTTCCACGTATCACCATGGAGAACTCAAACCGATGCACAAATGCAATGGCAAGGGCACACAGAGTACCCAAGTCCTTCTCTCTCAAATCCCACCAAAGCAACTAATGCTAGGGAGGAAAGTAAGAGGAAGAACAAGAAGGAGAACACAAAGAACTCCAAGATCTAGATCCAAGGGGTTCCCCTCACATAGAGGAGAAAGTGATTGGTGGAAGTGTGGATCTAGATCTCCTCTCTCTTTTCCCTAAAAAACTAGCAAGAATCCATGGAGGGATTGAGAGTTAGCAAGCTCAAAGAAGGTCAACAATGGGGGCAAAAACGAGCTCAAGAGATGGGGAACCATTGGGGAAGAAGACCCCCTTAAATAGGTCCCCACGAATCTGCCCGTTATGTGCAGAAAACTGTAGGACCGGTACAACCGGTGCACGAACCGGTACAACCAGCCAAAGCAGAGGAAAAACCAACCTGGGAAAAGCTCTAAGCGGTACAACAGCCTGGGGAACCGGTAGTACCGATTAAACCGGTTAAACCGGTCAACAACCGCCCAAGAACCGCTCCAAAACATAAACTAGTCCGGTGGTAGAGCGGTACATGGCCGGTACAACCTCCCGACCAATTCTGGAGCGGTACAACCGCTCCAAACACCGGTTGTACCGGTCAACCGGTACAGCCTCTCTACGGGGCGGTACAACCTCTCTATGTAAAACAGGCAATATCAAAACAGCCACAACTTTCGCATACGAGCTCCGAATTAGATGAAACCAAGTTTGTTGGAAAGCTAGCAACAAGGGCTAACACAATCTTGATAGAAATATCAATAAGAAGCAATGAGAAAAGGCCCATAAGAAAATGGCGAGAACCCTTCCTAGGATAAGACCGGTAAAACCTCCAACACCGAAAACATCATAGAAGACGCATGCGAACTCCGTTTTCGATGAACTCAAGCTTGTCATCAAGATGACCATGAGCTCTAAGACTCACAAAGAGAACCAAACAAGAACAAGGAAACATGATGCAAGTATGCAATGGTTTGAGCTCTCTACTAACGATACGATCAAGCTACTAACTTGAGAGCCCCCCTTGATAGTACGGCAAACGATCCTATAACCCGGTCTCCCAACTACCACCACGAGACCGGTAAAATAGAAAACCTATCAAGGGCAAACCTTTGCCTTGCACATGGTCCACTTGAGCTAGATGAATACGATCTTGACTCCCTCAAGTGGGACCACCTTTCTTGATTGCGTTGGCTCGATGAAGACTAGATGATTGCTCCCCCATAGTCCACTATGGGTGAGCGACTCTTCGGCACATCTTCACAAGTCCATTGACACCACAATGGATGGCAAGATTCAATTCAAACATGATTGCTCCCCCATACTCCATTATGGGTGAGCCACTCTTCGTGACGATCACCACTTGATGTCATCCTCCATGGGTTGTATGGGATCTTCCTCTTGACGCAAGACCATGGAAACATACCTAACCCCACAAAGAACTCTCACGTAGACCATGGGTTAGTACACAAAGCGTAATGGACAATGCTTACCATACCATGGGAACACTTGGTCCCTCTCGGTACAACTTGTGCGCTTTGTGTGTTGATCAACTTGAATCACTCTTTGTACTTAGGCTAGATCAACCTTGAATCTTTCCAACTCTCTTCATTGGGATGATGTCTTGAAGGTAAACATGAATGATCACATAATCTTCTTCTTCAAGACATGCTTGCAATAAGCTCAACACTCACATGACCAATCTTTGGATAATTCCTTAATAGCACCTTGGTCAACTCATAAACTCCTTGAAACCTACACATGGACTTCAAGAAAAGCCTATGGACAAACCCTTCAAATATAACTCAAGGCAACCATTAGTCCATAGAGATTGTCATCAATTACCAAAACCAAACATGGGGGCATCGCATGTTCTTTCAATCTCCCCCATTTTGGTAATTGATGACAATCACTTTCAAGAGAGTTTATATAAGGAATTATGCATCACCATGCAATACAACAACCAATAGTGCATGCAAATGAGATGCAAATGCTAAGGAACAAAACCAAAGCAAGAGGAGACAACTCTCTAAACTTCTCCACACAACTCTCTGAAACTTCTCCCCCATTGGCATCCATTGCCAAAATGGGCTAAAAGCTTAGAAGGCCAATATAAAATGTGTTCCTCCATAAATTGTGTATTTCTCAACAAGAGAGTGGAATGCAATACACATATCCAACGGTAAATACTTGGAGGAAGACAAACTATATTGAGGCACAAAGATTGCAACAGAAAGATATGCCACAAAGACATAACAAAGAGAGACACAAGCAATCAGAAGATACCAATTGAAGCAAGCAATCAACGGATATCAATTGAACCAACTAGACCAATGATCCTACATGCCACAAGAATAAATACATTATGATAAGCGCAAAGGAGTGTTCTAACCAAACTAGAGAAACTCCCCATGATTTGTGCACACGTAAGAATTTTTGTATTTGAATACAAAGTGCACAAAATAGGATCATAGCTCCCCCAAAATCAATAGAAACTCACATCCAGTGCAGGTGAGCATATAGGAAACAATGCCTAGCGCTTGCAACAAGCACATGGTTGAGCAACATGTAAAAGAGGCAACTTAAGAATAGGCTCAACCAAAATGATGTGTGTGAGTCATGGCGAAGCACTTGAGAGGACTAAAATTAGGATCAACATTAAGCATCAACATAGTCTTGAAAGAATGAGGCACACGGTGCAAGGCCTATCATTCCCACACACAACTGGCAAATGGGTTCACAAGCTTACTAATAAGCAAAAGAGAACCTATGCTTGTGACAACCCGTGGTGAAGATAGACGAGGGGAGGCTCATCAAGACGAGGGATACCATTAAGATGGCAAAACCTCGTAAAGATAAGCAAGAGGAAAATAATCTTCACCACACAAGAGTGCAACAAGATGCAACGACAGAGGACACGCACTCAAGGCAAAAGCTTTCACGGAGCCACCAAAGAAATAACAAAAGAGAGACAAGGTGGACGTGGAAGAAAGGATATCATCTAGAGATGTAATTTCTCTCAAGTGTATAATGTTCTAGGTAGACGAAATCATGATGATATATATCTACAAAGAAGGATGTACACCCGAAATAGTTACAACAAGAAGGAATGAGATATCCAAAAGGAAGTCATACATATACCAATAAGATATTTGCTTGAAAGCATAGCACTTGGCTAGATATGGTCTTATTGTATATAAATGAAGTCCAAACACACATCCATCAAAGGCATCACAACTAGCAACAAGAGATCATCGTTGGGATGCTTTGAGAAAGGAAACAAGAATCACAAGATATGAAATGAATATCATGCCAAGATGCAACCTACACAAGGTTGAATGCAAGAGGAGAAAGCATGAATAGATACTTGTTACCGAGATATCATTGGAAGGATGTAGTAGATACCAAATGAAGGTAGATAGTAGTTCATTGATCATCCTTGCTTGACTCCAATATGCACATGGTGACAGCACCTTCCTTGTGAGTGAGCCGAGCATCCAATGCATCTCCAAATGTTCCTAGAAGAACAACACAAACTAAACGGTACCCAAACTCATCGGGACCAGATAGTTAGAAACACCAATACATAGGACAAACTCCACATAAATATGTGCATATAGATATGAAAATGAATTTCATGCACATCTCATCCAAATTGAGACTAGGTGGAGTTTCCCCTATATATTGAGTCAACGAAAGAAAGCATGCCAAATATAATACATAAAGTAATTATGCATGCTCAAAACTTTCAAGAACCGATACAAAAAGACAAAGAAATGCCAAGTGAAAAGGATACCAAATGGAGAAATCATCACTTGGAAGATATCATTAAAGATACATCAAGGAATGAGATGTCCATTGATACACACTAAACTAAAGATGCCAAACTCCCAAAGAGAGGATGGTTCCAAACAAACCAAGCTCTCAACAAAGTTTCATGATGGCACAAAGTACCAAAAAGAAATGGCTTGCCTTCCACCAAAACACACTTGATAAGGATCACAAGAAGAGTGTTCTAAAGAAAATAGGATAGCTCCCCCACGAGTTGTGTATTATATAGGATTTGCATTTGAATACAAAATGCACAGGGTGGGATCACCGTTTTCACTATATCTAGAAAACAATAGACAAGAACAAGAAATAAACAAGATCCACAAGTGGTATGGAAGACAATGGGAGTTGACACAAACCTTGGCAAGAGAAAAGGCAAGTAAAACAAAAGCCAATGTAAAGATGATCGATAAATTCTACCACACATAAATGACTACCAATTGTCAAAAGACAAGAAGTAGATGGAAAGAATTCCCGGTGGTAGATAGCAAGGATATCCAACATCATCTTCACAACAAACACAAGCAAATTGCAACTTGTAGAGCTAACATGCCACCTAGGAACAAGATAATCTACAATGTCAATTCTAGGTGACAATATCTCAAATGTACACATTTTCTAGGCTAGTAATATACACATAGCATATTACTCCCCCATAGTGTGATACCAATTAAAGATAGACAAGAGGAAATTAAAGGATCCAACAAGAGATAATTAATGGACAATTTAGAATTTGAATTTCTCATGAGAGATATACCACCTAGAGACTAGATAATCTTGAAATATCAATACTAGATGTTATTACTCATGTGCACACATTTATAGGATTGTGAGGTGCACAAAGCACATCACTCCCCCATAATGGGATATTCTATTAATCTCTCACAAGAGCCAACTAAGAAATAAACAAAATGCAAAAAGGCTCAACACACAACGCACATGTACATGATGTGCAAACCAACATATACACACTAGATTTCTCAAGATAAGCAATTTGGAAGCACAACATATACAAGCACATGCAAGATACAAAACCACAACATGCTAAGGGACAAGTAACTTTTAATGTAAGCAATTTAAGCACGAGTTACCGCAAGGAGGAACATTGGATATAAGATAGAAACTTGATAATCCGAATGACTTGGCTTGAGACAATTAGAATGATGAAGTCCCCTTAATTCTTCATAAAGTAGCCAAGTCTCCAATGACCTCCAACAACACCTATTGATTAAGTTTGAGCTAGTTGGTCCCCAACCAAGTTGGGTCCTAAGAGGTTAGTCACAATAGGCTTGGCCACCCAAATGGTTCTTTTCTTGACACCACTTTGAGTACCAACTAACTTGGCAAACACATTGCCAACCTTATCCTTCCCAAGAGAATAGACATCATCAATAATAATTGGGTTGGATAAGTTACCACTAGTGCATGAAGAAGCGAGGTGACCTTTCTCACGGCATAGGTAGCAACGTCTACCCTTCACTTTCTTCTCACTTGATTTCTCAACTTGAGAAGCATTAACTTGAGTCTTCTTGGGAAGAGGCCTTTCTTCAACTTGAGGTTGAGCATGTGATTGAACTTGTGCCCTATTCCCTTGTTGCTTGACACTAATGGCCTTCTTCTTCAATGGGCAAGATCTAACATGATGCCCTTCTACTTTGCACTTGAAGCAAACAATCTTGGCTGAATTCTTGACTTGTTATTGGCCCTTCCTTTTGTTCATCTTGGACTTCTTCTTCTTATTGGAGTTGAATCCAAGTCCACCTTTGTCATTGGGGGATTTTTGCACACTCAAGATATTGTTGAGTGTGGATTTCCCTTCATGACACTTTTCCAAGTCTTTCTTCAAAGAAGTGACTTGGGCCTTGAGCTCTTTGATTTCCTCTACACGGTTAGTCTCAACACAAGTACTAGAGGAAGTATAAGCTTCATCGTTAGAGCAACAAGGCAAGGAAAGCAATTCATCACAAGATGTACCAACATTGTGAGTAGATGAATTACAAGGACTAGCACATGGCAATATACTATTTTGACTAGAAGTAGTGCTAGTACCCACATGAGGCTCACTAGATGTTACCTTAGCAAGCATGGCCTCATGAGCTATCTTTAGCACATTATGGGATACTAGAAGATCATCATGAGAGCTTGTGAGCCTTACATGATTTTCTTCCAACATCCCATAATTGCTAGATAGCAACTCAAGTTGAGCCCTTAGCTCAACATTCTCCTTCAATATGGATGCTTCACAAGAGATAGAGTTAGTAGCACAAGCATCATCATTAGCAACAAGAGGAGAAGACAACTTGGAAAGCTCTTTTGAATATGAAGCTTTAAGTTGAGCATGAGACTCGGTGAGTTTGATGAGCTCACCCTTAATGACCCTTGAGCCATTTTCGAGGTGCTCAAAGTCCTCAAGGAGTTTAGCATGCACAACTTCAAGCTCCTCATTTTTAGTTTCAAAATCATTGGCCACCTCAAGAGCTCTATCACGAGATTCCCTCACTCTAGATAATTCTAGAGCAAAAGTCTCCTCAAGAGATTCCTTGGTGGTTTGTTCAAGTTCAAGAGCTTGAGAGGTCCGCAATCTCATTAGCGTAATCACACTCATGACCTTCCATTTTATCAATGGTAACCTCATGCTCCTCAAGACGAGATTCCAACTCATCAATATATTTCTTGCCCTCAATAGCAATAGACATGATTTCCATGAAGTTGGAACGAGCAATTTTATTCTTAAGAAGAGCTTTAAAAATCATTTCCCCCTTAAATTTTAAGGAGGCAACATCATCACTCTCTTCAACATAATCAACATCATCATCACTCTTGCCATCATCAATATCATCACAAGATATATTGGGATTCAAAGTGGGAGATACCTTTGAAGCCTTGGCCATAAGGCAAAATGCAATAGATGATGATATAGGATCCCTTGAAGCACCATTCAAGACCACATCTTGTTCCATAGAGTGTTGGGTTTCATCTACATTGTTAGCACAACAACTCGAGGAAATACATGCATTTTTATCATGGCAACAAGATATAGCAAGCATATCATCATGAGATTTAGTCAAGCAATTTCTACATGATATGCAAGGACTATCAACACAAGCAAGTGAGACATTTAGAGTGCTCAAAGTGTTAAACCCAAAGAAGGAGCATTGCAATAATATAGTGATGAAGGATCATCCACAATAAGAATACTATCATCATTGCAATGACCAACACTACTCACCATATCATTACCTTGTGGCAAACCACATGTAGGTGAAGTAGAAGAAGTTGAGAAGACTATACGACCAGAGGTGGAGGGAGAACAATCATCCCCACAAATCTTGGACACACCATATTTATCTTTAAGCTTCGTCCACAACTCATGAGCATCTCGGAACGGCATGAGTTGAAATATAACTACATTTCTCAAAGCATCAAAAGCACATTAGAAGCTTGAGCATTGAGATAAGAGTTTTCTCATCCTCTAAAGATAATCTTTGGGGATCCTTTGGAGGAGAAAACCCATATCTACAATTCGCTCTAAATTTGGGTCCATGACCTAAATAGATTAAGCATCGAATTACCCAAACATCAAAATTTGTGCCATCAAAACTAAGAGTGTCAGAGAATCCTAATCCTCTAGTCGACATCTTTACTCTCTAGGCGGTAAAGCCTAATAAAGAGAGACGAGGCTCTGATACCAATTGAAAGATCGAGGATGTCGCCTAGAGGGAGGGTGAATAGGCGTTTTAAAATAATTACGGTTTAGGCTTGAACAAATGCGGAATAAACCTAGCGGTTAATTTGTCAAGCACAAAACCTAAAACAACTAGGCTCACCTATGTGCACCAACAACTTATGCTAAGCAATAAAAGCAACTATGTGATAGCAAGATATATGACAAAGAACAATATGGCTATCACAAAGTAAAGTGCATAAGTAAAGGGCTCGGGTAAGAGATAATCGAGACACGCGGAGACGACGATGTATCCCGAAGTTCACACCCTTGCGGATGCTAATCTCCGTTTGGAGCGGTGTGGAGGCACAATGCTCCCCAAGAAGCCACTAGGGCCACCGTAATCTCATCACGCCCTCGCGCAATGCAAGATGCCATGATTCCACTAAGGGACCCTTGAGGGCGGTCACCGAACCTGTACAAATGGCAACCCTTGGGGGCGGTCACCGAACCCGTACAAATGGCAACCCTTGGGGGCGGTCACCGAACCCGTACACTTTGGCAACCCTTGGGGGCGGTCACCGGAACCCGTAAAATTGCTCGGGGCGATCTCCACAACCTAATTGGAGACCCCAACGCTTGCCCGGAGCTTTACACCACAATGATTGAGCTCCGAACACCACCAACCGACTAGGGCGCCCAAGCACCCAAGAGGAACAAGCTCAAGGGCACCAAGCACCCAAGAGTAATAAGCTTCTCAACTTGTAACTTCCACGTATCACCGTGGAGAACTCAAACCGATCCACAAATGCAATGGCAAGGGCACACAGAGTACCCAAGTCCTTCTCTCTCAAATCCCACCAAAGCAACTAATGCTAGGGAGGAAAGTAAGAGGAAGAACAAGAAGGAGAACACAAAGAACTCCAAGATCTAGATCCAAGGGGTTCCCCTCACATAGAGGAGAAAGTGATTGGTGGAAGTGTGGATCTAGATCTCCTCTCTCTTTTCCCTCAAAACTAGCAAGAATCCATGGAGGGATTGAGAGTTAGCAAGCTCAAAGAAGGTCAACAATGGGGGCAAAACGAGCTCAAGAGATGGAGAACCATTGGGGAAGAAGACCCCCTTAAATAGGTCCGGTACAACCGGTGCACGAACCGGTACAACCGGCCAAAGCAGAGGAAAAACCAACCTAGGAAAAGCTCTAAGCGGTACGACAGCCTGGGGAACCGGTAGTACCGGTTAAACCGGTCAACAACCGCCCAAGAACCGCTCCAAAACAGAAACTAGTCCGGTGGTAGAGAGGTACATGGCCGGTACAACCTCCGGACCAATTCTTGAGCGGTACAACCGCTCCCAACACCGGTTGTACCGGTCAACCGGTACAACCTCTCTACGGGGCGGTACAACCTCTCTACGGGGCGGTACAACCTCTCTATGTAAAACAGGCAATATCAAAACAGCCACAACTTTCGCATACGAGCTCCGAATTCGATGAAACCAAGTTTGTTGGAAAGCTAGCAACAAGGGCTAACACAATCTTGATAGAAATATCAATAAGAATCAAATGAGAAAATGCCCATAAGAAAATGGTGAGAACCCTTCCTAGGATAAGACCGGTAAAACCTCCAACACCGAAAACATCATAGAAGACGCATGCGAACTCCGTTTTTGATGAACTCAAGCTTGTCATCAAGATGACCATGAGCTCTAAGACTCACAAAGAGAACCAAACAAGAACAAGGAAACATGATGCAAGGATACAATGGTTTGAGCTCTCTACTAACGATACGATCAAGCTACCAACTTGAGAGCCCCCCTTGATAGTACGGCAAACGATCCTATAACCCGGTCTCCCAACTACCACCACGAGACCGGTAAAATAGAAAACCTATCAAGGGCAAACCTTTGCCTTGCACATGGTCCACTTGAGCTAGATGAAGGCGATCTTGACTCCCTCAAGTTGGACCACCTTTCTTGATTCGTTGGCTCGATGAAGACTAGATGATTGCTCCCCATAGTCCACTATGGGTGAGCGACTCTTCGGCACATCTTCACAAGTCCATTGACACCACAATGGATGGCAAGATTCAAACTTGATTGCTCCCCCATACTCCATTATGGGTGAGCCACTCTTCGTGTTGCTCCACTTGAACTTGCACACACAAACTTGATGACGATCACCACTTGATGTCATCCTCCATGGGTTGTATGGGATCTTCCTCTTGACGCAAGACCATGGAAACATACCTAACCCCACAAAGAACTCTCACGTAGACCATGGGTTAGTACACAAAGCGTAATGGACAATGCTTACCATACCATGGGAACACTTGGTCCCTCTCGGTACAACTTGTGCGCTTTGTGTGTTGATCAACTTGAATCACTCTCTGTACTTAGGCTAGATCAACCTTGAATCTTTCCAACTCTCTTCATTTGGATGATGTCTTGAAGGTAAACATGAATGATCACATAATCTTCTTCTTCAAGACATGCTTGCAATAAGCTCAACACTCACATGACCAATCTTTGGATAATTCCTTAATAGCACCTTGGTCAACTCATAAACTCCCTGAAATCAACACATGGACTTCAAGAAAAGCCTATGGACAAAACCTTCAAATATAACTCAAGGCAACCATTAGTCCATAGAGATTGTCATCAATTACCAAAACCAAACATGGGGGCATCGCATGTTCTTTCATCATGGTCTAAGGAAATGATACTTGACATTTGGAAAAGCTCTAGCAAAATGAACTACATGATCTTGTGCTATGCTTAGGATTGGGTCTTGTCCATCACATCATTCTCCTAATGACGTGATCCTGTTATCAATGACATCCAATGTCCATAGTCAGGAAACCATGACTATCTGTTGATCAACGAGCTAGCCAACTAGAGGCTCACTAGGGACGTGTTGTGGTCTATATATTCACACATGTATTACGATTTCCGGATAACACAATTATAGCATGAACAATAGACAATTATCATGAACAAGGAAATATAATAATAACCATTTTATTATTGCCTCTAGGGCATATTTCCAAAAGTCTCCCACTTGCACTACAGTCAATAATCTAGTTACATTGTGATGAATCGAACACCCATAGAGTTCTGGTGTTGATCATGTTTTGCTCTAGGGAGAGGTTTTGTCAACGGATCTGCTACATTCAGGTCCGTATGTACTTTACAAATATCTATGTCTCCATGTTGAACATTTTCACGAATGGAGTTGAAGCGACGCTTGATGTGCCTGGTCTTCTTGTGAAACCTGGGCTCCTTGGCAAGTGCAATAGCTCCAGTGTTGTCACAGAAGAGTGTGATCGGCTCCGACGCATTGGGTATGACTCCTAGGTCGGTGATGAACTCCTTCACCCAGATTGCTTCATGCGCTGCCTCCGAGGCTGCCATGTACTCCGCTTCACATGTAGATCCCACCACGACGCTTTGCTTGCAACTGCACCAGCTTACTGCCCCACCATTCAAAATGTACATGTATCCGGTTTGTGACTTAGAGTCATCCATATCTGTGTCGAAGCTAGCGTCGACGTAACCCTTTACGACGAGCTCTTCGTCACCTCCATATACGAGAAACATATCCTTAGTCCTTCTTAGGTACTTTAGGATGTTCTTGACCGCTGTCTAGTGTTCCATGCCGGGATTACTTTGGTACCTTCCTACCAAACTTACGGCAAGGTTTACATCAGGTCTGGTACACAGCATGGCATACATGATAGACCCTATGGCCGAGGCATAGGGGACGACACTCATCTTTTCTCTATCTTCTGTCGTGGTCGGACATTGAGCCGAGCTCAATTTCACACCTTGCAAAACAGGCAAGAACCCCTTCTTGGACTGATCCATATTGAACTTCTTCAATATCTTATCAAGGTATGTGCTTTGTGAAAGACCTATGAGGCGTCTTGATCTATCTCTATAGATCTTGATGCCTAATAAGTAAGCAGCTTCTCCAAGGTCTTTCATTGAAAAGCACTTATTCAAATAGGCCTTAATGCTGTCCAAAAGTTCTATGTCATTTCCCATCAAAAGTATGTCATCCACACATAATATGAGAAATGCTACAGAGGTCCCACTCACTTTCTTGTAAACGCAGGCTTCTCCATAAGTCTGCATAAACCCAAACGCTTTGAACATCTCATCAAAGCTAATGTTCCAACTCCGAGATGCTTGCACCAGCCCATAAATGGATCGCTGGAGTTTGCATACCTTGTTAGCATTCTCAGGATCGACAAAACCTTCCGGGTGCATCATATACAGTTCTTCCTTAAGATGGCCGTTAAGGAATGCCGTTTTGACGTCCATTTGCCATATCTCATAATCATAGTATGTGGCAATTGCTAACATGATTCGGACGGACTTCAGCTTCGCTACGGGAGAGAAAGTCTCATCGTAGTCAACCCCTTGAACTTGTCGATAACCCTTAGCGACAAGTCGAGCTTTCTAGATGGTAACATTACCATCCGCGTCCGTCTTCTTCTTAAAGATCCATTTGTTTTCTATTGCTCGCCGATCATCGGGCAAGTTTGTCAAAGTCCATACTTTGTTTTCATACATGGATCCTATCTCGGATTGCATGGCTTCAAGCCATTTGTTGGAATCTGGGCCCACCATTGCTTCTTCATAGTTTGAAGGTTCACCGTTGTCTAACAACATGATTTCCAGGACAGGGTTGCCATACCACTCTGGTGTGGAACGTGTCCTCGTGGACCTACGAAGTTCAGTGGTAACTTGATCCGAAGTACCTTGATCATCATCATTAGTTTCCTCTCTAGTCAGTGCAGGCACCACAGGAACATCTTCCTGAGCTGCGCTACTTTCAAGAGGTAGTACTTCATCAAGTTCCACTTTCCTCCCACTTACTTCTTTTGAGAGAAACTCTTTCTCCAGAAAGGACCCGTTCTTGGCAACAAAGATCTTGCCTTCGGATCTGAGGTAGAAGGTATACCCAATGGTTTCCTTAGGGTATCCTATGAAGACGCATTTTTCTGACTTGGGTTCGAGCTTTTCAGGTTGAAGTTTCTTGACATAAGCATCGCATCCCCAAACTTTTAGAAACGACAGCTTAGGTTTCTTCCCAAACCATAATTCATACGGTGTCGTCTCAACGGATTTAGACGGTGCCCTATTTAAAGTGAATGTAGTTGTCTCAAGAGCGTATCCCCAAAATGATAGCGGTAAATCGGTGAGTGACATCATAGATCGCACCATATCCAATAGAGTGCGATTACGACGTTCGGACACACCATTACGCTGAGGTGTTCCAGGCGGCGTGAGTTGTGAAACGATCCCACATTTCCTTAAGTGCGTACCAAATCCGTGACTTAAATATTCTCCACCACGATCTGATCGTAAGAACTTTATCTTTCGGTCACGTTGATTCTCTACCTCATTATGAAATTCCTTTAACTTTTCAAAGGTCTCAGACTTGTGTTTCATCAAGTAGACATACCCATATCTACTCAAGTCATCAGTGCGGGTGAGAACAGAACAATAGCCTCCGCGAGCCTCGACGCTCATTGGACCGCACACATCAGTATGTATGATTTCCAATAAGTTGGTTGCTCGCTCCATTGTTCCAGAGAACGGAGTCTTGGTCATTTTGCCCATGAGGCATGGTTCGCATGTGTCAAATGATTCATAATCGAGAGACTCTAAAAGTCCATCAACATGGAGCTTCTTCATGCGCTTGACACCAATGTGACCAAGGCGGCAGTGCCACAAGTATATGGGATTATCGTTATCAACTTTACATCTTTTGGTATTCACACTATGAATAAGTGTAACATCACGTTCGAGATTCATTAAGAATAAACCATTGACCAGCGGGGCATGACCATAAAACATGTCTCTCATATAAATAGAACAACCATTATTCTCGGATTTAAATGAGTAGCCATCTCGCATTAAACGAGATTCATATACAATGTTCATGCTCAAAGCTGGCACTAAATAACAATTATTGAGGTTTAAAACTAATCCCGTAGGTAAATGTAGAGGTAGCGTGCCGACGGAGATCACATCGACCTTGGAACCATTCCAGACGCGCATCGTCACCTCATCCTTCGCCAGTCTCCGCTTATTTCGCAGCTCCTGCTTTGAGTTACAAATATGAGCAACCGCAACGGTATCAAATACCCAGGAGCTACTTGATACGTCTCCAACGTATCTATAATTTTTGATTGCTCCATGCTACTTTATCTATTGTTTTGGACTATAATGGGCTTTATTTTCCACTTTTATATTACTTTTGGGACTAACCTATTAACCGGAGGCCCAGCCCAGAATTGCTGTTTTTTTTTGCCTATTTCAGTGTTTCGAAGAAACGGAATATCAAACGGAGTCCAAACGGAATGAAACCTTCGGGAACGTGATCTTATCATCGAACATGATCCAGGAGACTTGGACCCTACTCCAAGAAGCGCCCCCTGCCTCGTGGGCCCCCTGACGCTCCACCGACGTACTCCTTCCTCCTATATATACCTACGTACCCCCAACAGATCAAAATAGGAGCCAAAAACCTAATTCCACCGCCGCAACTTCCTGTATCCACGAGATCCCATCTTGGGGCCTGTTCCGGAGCTCCGTCGGAGTGGGCATCCACCACGGAGGGCTTCTACATCAACACCATAGCCCCTCCGATGAAGTGTGAGTAGTTTACTTCAGACCTTTGGGTCCATAGCTAGTAGCTAGATGGCTTCTTCTCTCTTTTTGGATCTCAATACAATGTTCTCCCCCTCTCTCGTGGAGATCTATTCGATGTAATCTTCTTTTTGCGATGTGTTTGTTGAGACTGATGAATTGTGGGTTTATGATCCAGCTTATCTATGGAAAATATTTGATTCTTCTCTGAATTCTTTTATGTATGATTGAGTTATCTTTGCAAGTCTCTTCGAATTATCCGTTTGGTTTGGCCAACTAGATTGGTAGTTCTTGCAATGGGAGAAGTGCTTAGCTTTGGGTTCAATCTTGCGGTGTCCTTACCAAAGGATGTGAAGGGGTTGCAAGGCACGTATTGTATTGTTGCCATCGAGGATAACAAGATGGGGTATTTATCATATTGCATGAATGTATTCCTCTACATTATGTCATCTTGCTTAAGGCGTTACTCTGTTTTTATCTCCATCACTTTATTTACTTGCTTTTCTTTTACTTTTCACTTTGCATCTTTATACCAAAATACCAAAAATATTATCTCTATCAGATCTCACTCTCATAAGTGACCGTGAAGGGATTGGCAACCCCTAATCGCGTTGGTTGCGAGTAGCTATCGTTTTGTGCAGGTACGAGGGACTTGCGCATGGCCTCCTACTGGATTGATACCTTGGTTCTCAAAAACAGAGGGAAATACTTACGCTACTGTGCTGCATCATCCTCTCCTCTTTGGGGAAAATCAACGCAAGCTCAAGACGTGGCACTACTACGAGTGCTGGTAAGGTACACATCAATAACATGTATATCACATATACCTTTGGTGTTGTCGGCCTTCTTGTCTGCTAAGTACTTGGGGCAGTTCCGCTTCCAGTGACCACTTCCCTTGCAATAAAAGCACTCAGTCTCAGGCTTGGGTCCATTCTTTGGCTTCTTCCCGGCAACTAACTTACCGGGCGCGGCAACTCCCTTGCCATCCTTCTTGAAGTTCTTCTTACCCTTGCCATCCTTCTTGAAGTTCTTCTTACCCTTGCCTTTCTTGAACTTAGTGGTTTTATTCACCATCAACACTTGATGTTCCTTTTTGATCTCTACCTCCGCTGATTTCAGCATTGAATATACCTCAGGAATGGTCTTTTCCATCCCCTGCATATTGAAGTTCATCACAAAGCTCTTGTAGCTCGGTGGAAGCGACTGAAGGATTCTGTCAATAACCGCGTCGTCCGGGAGATTAACTCCCAGCTGAGTCAAGAGGTTGTGCAACCCAGACATTTTGAGTATGTGCTCACTGACAGAACTATTTTCCTCTATCTTACAACTGAAGAACTTGTCGGAGACTTCATATCTCTCGACCCGGGCATGAGCTTGGAAAACCATTTTCAGCACTTCGAACATCTCATATGCTCCGTGTTGCTCAAAACGCTTTTGGAGCCCCGGTTCTAAGCTGTAAAGCATGCCGCACTAAACGAGGGAGTAATCATCAGCACGAGACTACCAAGCGTTCATAACATCTTGGTTCTCTGGGATGGGTGCTTCACCCAGCGGTGCTTCTAGGACATAATCTTTCTTGGCAGCTATGAGGATGATCCTCAGGTTCCGGACCCAGTCCGTATAGTTGGTGCCATCATCTTTCAGCTTGGTTTTCTCTAGGAAAACGTTGAAGTTGAGGGCAACATTAGCGTGGGCCATTTGATCTACAAGACATATTGTAAAGATTTTTGACTAAGTTCATGATAATTAAGTTCATCTAATCAAATTATTCAATGAACTCCCACTCAGATAGACATCCCTCTAGTCATCTAAGTGAAACATGATCCGAGTCAACTAGGCCGTGTCCGATCATCACGTGAGACGGACTAGTCAACATCGGTGAACATCTTCATCTTGATCGTATCTTCTATACTACTCATGCTCGACCTTTTGGTCTTCCATGTTCCGAGGCCATGTATGTACATGCTAGGCTCGTCAAGTCAACCTAAGTGTATTGCATGTGTAAATATGGCTTACACCCGTTGTATTTGAACGTTAGAATCTATCACACCCGATCATCACGTGGTGCTTCGAAACAATGAACCTTTGCAACGGTGCACAGTTAGGGGGAACACTTTCTTGAAATTATTGTGAGGGATCATCTTATTTAAGTTACCGTCATTCTAAGCAAATAAGATGTAAAACATGATAAACATCACATGTAATCAAATAGTGACATGATATGGCCAATATCATATTGCTCCTTTGATCTCCATCTTCGGGGCGCCATGATCATCTTCGTCACCGGCATGACACCATGATCTCCATCATCGTGTCTTCATGAAGTTGCCACACCAACGATTACTTCTACTTCTATGGCTAACGCGTTTAGCAATAAAGTAAAGTAATTTACATGGCGTTATTCAATGACACGCATGTCATACAAAAAATAAAGACAACTCCTATGGCTCCTGCCGGTTGTCATACTCATCGACATGCAAGTCGTGATTCCTATTACAAGAACATGATCAATCTCATACATCACATATATCATTCATCACATCCTTTTGGCCATATCACATCACACGGCACATGCTGCAAAAACAAGTTAGACGTCCTCTAATTGTTGTTGCAAGTTTTTTACGTGGCTTCTATAGGTTTCTAGCAAGAACGTTTCTTACCTACGTAAAACCACAACGTGATATGCCAATTTCTATTTACCCTTCATAAGGACCCTTTTCATTGAATCCGCTCCAACTAAAGTGGGAGAGACAGACACCCGCTAGCCACCTTATGCAACTAGTGCATGTCAGTCGGTGGAACCTGTCTCACGTAAGCGTACGTGTAAGGTCGGTCCGGGCCGCTTCATCCCACGATGCCGCCAAAGCAAGATAAGACTAGTAGTGGCAAGAAAATTGACAACATCTACGCCCACAACAAGTTTGTGTTCTACTCGTGCATAGAAACTACGCATAGACCTAGCTCATGATGCCTTTGTTGGGGAAGCGTTACGAAAATAAAAAATTCCTACGCTTCACCAAGATCAATCTATGGAGTCATCTAGCAACGAGAGAGGAGTGCATCTACATACCCTTGTAGATCGCGAAGCGTTCAAGAGAACGGGGTTGAGGGAGTCGTACTGTCGTGATCCAAATCACCGATGATCCTAGTGCCGAACGGACGGCACCTCCGCGTTCAACACACGTACGGTTGGGGAAGACGTCTCCTCCTTCTTGATCCAGCAAGGGGGAGGGAGAGGTTGATGGAGATCCAGCAGCACGACGGCGTGGTGGTGGAAGCAGCGGTGATCTCGGCAGGGCTTCGCCAAGCTTCAGCGAGAGGGAGAGGTGGTGCGTGGGGAGAGGGAGGCGCCAGGGACTTGGGTGCGGCTGCCCTCCCTCCCTTCCTCTTTATATAGGGCCCCTAGGGGGGCGCCGGCCCTAGGAGATCCAATCTCCAAGGGGGGCGGCGGCCAAGGGGGTGGCTTACCCCCAAGCCTTGTGGGGCACCCCCCACCCCTAGGGTTTCCAACCCTAGGCGCAGGGGGGCAAGGGGGGCCCACCAGCCCACCAGGGGCTGGTTCCCCTCCCACTTCAGCCCATGGGGCCCTCCGGGATAGGTGGCCCCACCCGGTGAACCCCCGGGACCCTTCCGGTGGTCCCGGTACAATACCGGTGACCCCCGAAACTTTCCCGATGGCCGAAACTGGACTTCCTATATATAATTCTTCACCTCCGGACCATTCCGGAACTCCTCGTGACGTCCGGGATCTCATCCGGGACTCCAAACAACTTTCGGGTTACCGCATACTTATATCTCTACAACCCTAGCGTCATCGAACCTTAAGCGTGTAGACCCTATGGGTTCGGGAGACATGCAGACATGACCGAGACGCCTCTCCGGCCAATAACCAACAGCGGGATCTGGATACCCATGTTGGCTCCCACATGTTCCTCGATGATCTCATCGGATGAACCACGATGTCGAGGATTCAATCAATCCCGTATTCAATTCCCTTTGTCAATCGGTACGTTACTTGCCCGAGATTCGATCGTCGGTATCCCAATACCTCGTTTAATCTCGTTACCGGCAAGTCACTTTACTCGTACCATAATGCATGATCCCGTGACCAGACACTTGGTCACATTGAGCTCATTATGATGATGCATTACCGAGTGGGCCCAGAGATACCTCTCCGTCATACGGAGTGACAAATCCCAGTCTCGATTCGTGCCAATCCAACAGACACTTTCGGAGATACCCGTAGTGCACCTTTATAGTCACCCAGTTACATTGTGACGTTTGGCACACCCAAAGCACTCCTACGGTATCCGGGAGTTGCACAATCTCATGGTCTAAGGAAATGATACTTGACATTTGGAAAAACTCTAGCAAAACGAACTACACGATCTTGTGCTATGCTTAGGATTGGGTCTTGTCCATCACATCATTCTCCTAATGACGTGATCCCGTTATCAATGACATCCAATGTCCATAGTCAGGAAACCATGACTATCTGTTGATCAACGAGCTAGTCAACTAGAGGCTCACTAGGGACGTGTTGTGGTCTATATATTCACACATGTATTACGATTTCCGGATAACACAATTATAGCATGAACAATAGACAATTATCATGAACAAGGAAATATAATAATAACCATTTTATTATTGCCTCTAGGGCATATTTCCAACATAAGCCGCGTCACCCTCCTCGCACTCTAGTGCGATCTTGCGGCTGCCATGAACCGTGATGGTCCCCTTATGACCCGGCATCTTCAGCTGCAGATAAACATAACACGGCCTTGCCATGAATTTAGCATAAACCGGTCGTCCAAACAGGGCATGGTATGGACTTCTGATTTTGACCACTTCAAAGGTCAACGTCTCGGATCTTGAATCATGATCATCTCCAAAAACCACTTCCAGAGCTATCTTGCCGACTGGGTAGGCCGATTTACCAGACACCACACCGTGAAAAACGGTGTTCGACGGTTTAAGATTCTTATCCGTCAACCCCATACGCCGGAAGGTTTCATAATACAAGATGTTGATACTGC
Source organism: Aegilops longissima (assembly GCA_021605205.1). Classification (NCBI taxonomy): domain Eukaryota; kingdom Viridiplantae; phylum Streptophyta; class Magnoliopsida; order Poales; family Poaceae; genus Aegilops; species Aegilops longissima. Next base: position 654,352,920 of record CM038681.1, on the reverse strand, counting down.
TCCCTCCATCCATGAGCACTTTGGTGAACTTATAACCTCCAACCTGTGGCGCGACCACTAACGCCAGATGACCCGGATTATCAACCCGGGGCGGATGGTCTTCTCGACTCCACACAATAGGCTGCTCAGACCAGCGCAGATAGCGAGGCACCGCCGGTTCAACGGAGTTCACTGCCCTCTTATGGAGCTTCTGATTGCGCTTGCACAGGCTAGTAGTGAAGACATGATACTGCCCACCATTTAACTGCTTCGGGTTACTCTGATAACCCGACTGCTGCTGCTACTGATTCCCTTGTTGATTATAACCACCTTGGTTGCCCTGATTGCCTTGATTGCCCTGTCCACCTTGGTTGCCTTGAAAACCTGAACCGGAATTACCTCCGCCATAACCCGGCCCGTGAAACCCGGGTCCTGAACCGCCAGACGATCCATGATCATACCGGAAGAGATCTGAATTTTTGAACTCTCGCATAATGAAGCAATCCTTCCATAGGTGCATAGCCGGTTTATCTTGTGTCCCGTGCTTTGGGCAGGGCTGGTTCAGCAGACGCTCCAGATTCATACCTGATCCTCCGCCATGTGGGGGCGGTTTACCCTTACGGTGCTGATTATTACCTTGAACATTGGTGTTAGCTACAAAATCAGAATTATTGTCTGCTTTGCGCTTAAGTTATTCCCATGGCTAGCCTAGTTATGCTGCTGTCCTTTTGCGCCGACATTCTTCTTTCCTTTCTCCGGCTTCTCTTCGTCAGACTCGGGATCCTTGGTATTATCAGAATCGGCATACTTAACCAAAGCTGCCATGAGCGTTCCCATGTCATTGCAGTGACGCTTGAGCCGTCCCAATTTCATCTTCAGCGACTTAAACCAGAAATTGCCCTCCAATGTTATAATTGCCGAATCAGCATTGATGCGGTCCGATGAATGCAGGATTTCTGAAACCCGGCGCACCCAATGAGTCGTTGATTCGTTTTCTCCTTGGACACAAGCAGCCAGATCCACGATCGACATGGGTTGTTTGCACGTGTCTTTGAAGTTCGCTATAAACCGGGCTTTCAACTCGTCCCATGAACTGATCGAGTTAACGGGCAGACTCTTCAACCAAGTGCGAGCCGTTCCGTCTAACATCATGGTGAAGTACTTCGCACACGCCGCTTCGTCCACATCCAGCATCTCCATTGCCATCTCATAACTCTCAACCCACGCCTCGGGGGGTAAATTGGCGGTATAATTAGGCACCTTACGCGGGCCCTTGAAATCCTTGGGTAACCGTACATTACGTAGAGCTGGGGTAAGACACGGCACCCCCCCAAGAGCTGAAAGCCAGTCCCCGTTCAACTGATGTTGTCGGTTGAACCGGAGCGGGTTGATGATTCGCATACTATGCTGCCAACTGCGCTGCTAACTCTGCCTCCCGTCGTGCTCTGCCATTGTTTACCACATCCTGAGCATTCATACCACTGCGCATCGGATTAGGCCCTCGAGGGGCGTCACGGTGCCGCGCACTGCTTGACACAGCTGGTTCATCAATGTGCCTGCTGTAACTCTTGCTCGGACAAGGGGTTGAATGTATTATGTCTCGGCTATATGAATAAGCCTGCTGCTGTACCATAGCGGTTTGAAGAAGATCCCTGGCCCGTCGCGTTTCAACCGCTGCTAGTGATTCACCCTCCATAGGAATAGCTGCCAAGCGAGACGTCGCAACAATCATGTTATCCAAAGAGCTAGAGAAGTGACCCGGCGGCGTCGGTATGTATTACGGCGGGTTATCTGTTCGTCGAGGCGGGTCCGTCACCCGTGGCTGACCCGGCGCTGTCCCAGGTGCCTTGGTCCGGTTCACTGCTGCCGGATCACTTGGCCTGACTCCTGGTGTATTGAAGAGATTCATTCCTTCGTAAACCGACGGCAGACGAGACCGGTGCCTCCTCCTCAGTACTTCATTTGACGCGTTCTGATCCAACATAAGCCGGTAATTCTGCGCCTGGATCTGCTGTGACTGGGCATCTATAGCAGCCCGTTCTTCAGTCATCCTGGCTTCCTCAGCCGCCAAGTCCTCCTTGGCCTGAGTTATCTGATCCCTCAGCTTTGTAACCTCCGCGTTATGCTGATCCTGAGTCTCCGGGGTGACTGTCGTGGTCAACAATGTTGTCCAGGCGTCCAACAAACCGGAAAGAACTTGAGCCGGCCGGCGTGCAGGGCCTCCTGCCCCGGCTGCCGATCCGGAAATCATTGCTGCTGCAGATGAAGAATGCAATGTGGGCTGCGTACCGGCCATGAAGATTGCAACCCGGTTTGGCGGTTCAAAGGGGTCCGTAATACTGTCGCCACCGGAACAGCCCCCGATCTGGCCGTCTTGCAATTGGTACAGCGACTCGTTTTCGCCAGTGGATGACTCGCCATCTGAGTAGACGGCCGTCTCATTGTCGGACACCGGTTCAGATTCCGCACCATGGATGAATCCTACGAACGCACGCTTCATGGAAGGCTGAACCCGGGCAGGACTCGCACGCTGAGCCGTCTCGACGAGGTCGGTGGAGATGTCCGGCTCAGGGCCCAGTTTGCCGATCTTGCCGATGAAAACGTGAATTCCGCCAAAGGGGACCCGGTACCCGTACTCAATTGAGCCGGCCTCGGGGCCCCATCTTGCATCGTCGATGTAGAGCTTGCCGCGAGGACTCTTGGTCATCCGGCCAACCGCGTATCCCTTGAGTCCTTCAAAGTTTCCCTTCAAGAACTTGAAACCATCGTGCGATAGCCCCACGGTGGGCGCCAACTGTCGTGGAATTAACACGTCAGATGTCCTAGTGAGAAGACTTAGTCGTGGAGCCATTGCAACGAGATTAGCAAAAAGGGGTTAAACCGGACAAAGGACACGGGGAGTTTATACTGGTTCGGCCTCTTCGATGAAGGTAAAAGTCTACTATCCAGTTGTGGTGGAATTGATGGGGTCTCAATGAGTAGGGAGCGAATCCGCTTTACCTATCTCTCGAGTTGTTGTTTCTTGTCCTTGAACCGCCGCCGGGTTGTCCCTTTATATACACAGGTTGACGCCTGGCGGTTTACAGAACACCGAGGCCGGCTCATACACGTGTCCGGCTCGGTTTCTACCTTTCCCTAACTTACAACACAAGTTACATATCTCATGACGGTTTATGTCTACGGGCCCTGAACCGCCCTTGGGCTCTGGGCCTCCAAGCTTCTATAGTAAAGCGCCATATTCCTTGTCTTCATGGGCTTCAATACGGATGAACATAAACCGGCCCCTCCTGGGCGGTTTATACTCAGTAGTTATATCCCCAACACATCTCTTCGCTGAACTAGTGCACCTATACAATTTACCATTGTATTGGGTGTGTTGGGGACACAAGAGACTCTTTGTTATTTGATTGCAGGGTTGTTTGAGAGAGACCATCTTCATCCTACGCCTCCCATGGATTGATAAACCTTAGGTCATCCACTTGAGGGAAATTTGCTACTGTCCTACAAACCTCTGCACTTGGAGGCCCAACAATGTCTACAAGAAGAAGGTTGTGTAGACATCAGCACTCTACATCTGCACCTTCCCGTCTGCGAGTGTGGCGTTCATGGCCTGCGGCCACTCATGTGCAGAGGCTGAGGTTGCGGACAGCGAGGATGACGATGCCGGACCTGCTAGGCCAGCAAGGGTGCGACTGCAAGCTCGTCTTCTCAGGGTACTCAGCTCGGCTCCCGCACCGCGACACCGATGACAGTGTTGATGGTGACCGCCTAGCACGACGCCCAGGGCGTGTGCGGGCACTACACGCCCCTGTCTGTCGAAGACCCCCGAGGCGTGCGTCACTGCTCCGCCGCTTTGCTGGCGTCCAGACACCTGCGCTGATTTCAGAAGAGAGGGAGAGAGAGAGAGATGGGACATGCGGATGGATGGTGGATCTGACATGTGGGGTAGGGATGTAAGTGAGAGGTAGACTTTAATCCGAACGGGATGGATCTTTCCCTGTGCGCCAAACAGGATCAGAGTCATGATTGACCGGGATAAATGAGTACAGGGTATAGACTTCTAGGGTTCATTTTGAACGAGGTCTACAACTTTAAGGTTTAAAATAGACTTCACTCACGTTCAGGCTTCAGAGACGTTCAGAGACGCGTAGTACTATTTCGTATTTGCCCCTCTCACATGGGCCTCCCTCTAAACGAGCCCACTCTGGCCCATGGAAGCCTCTTGCCTGCTACTCCCTTCTTCCTGTTGGGTGACATCGCTAATTGGAGAGTGCTCCTTGCACATGTCATTCCCGTCTCTTGTTGGGTGACGTTTTATCTTGAATCATGTATCCAAATTATGAATTATTTTCATCATTAGATTTCTTGTCGACATCTTTGAAGCTACATCCCGTGTTAATAGAATTTGATGAACTTTTTTTTCACAGGAAAAACAAAAAAAAAACCGGAAAACGGAATCCATAAAAAACGAAAAATCAAAAACTGAAAAAAAAAGATAGGAACCAAAAAAAATGGAACCCGGAAGCCCAGTTGTGTTTTCCACTATCTTCTAGGAAGTAGGCATGCGTTTTTCACTTTTCGGGAACCATAGTTGTGCTTCTCGCGGAAACACAAGCTGTGCTTTTCCTTTTTTTTGAAAGCACGGTTATGTTTTTCCTCTTGAAAAAGCAAAACCGTACTTCTCGTAAAAGCATGGACTGTACTTCTCACGAAAGCACAACTGTGCTTATGCTTCCTGCATAAAAGCATTACTTTCTGAAAAAAAAGATGTTCCATCAAAACCTAGGGGAACCTAACAACAGCCGGAAAAACAAACAAAAACTCAAAAATGCTGCCAAAAAAGTGAAATCCCAATGATGCACGAACATGCAAGGCCGATAACTGGGTGCACCAAGTGGCGTGCTCACGGGCCACCAAAAGTGACAATTGAGTTCCCCAAAAAGGGCACCCTCTAATTAGTCGGTTTTCTTTGTTTATTCCAGGGTTTTACTTTTTTTTTCCTTTTCATTTCTTTTTCGTTTTCTTTATTTTTTTCTTTGTTTCTTCACTGTTTTTTCTTTTCTTTTCATCGCTTTTCTTCCTTTCTCGGTTTTAATCGGTTTTGTTGTTTTTTCCATATTTTTATTTTTTTCTTTACTCGATATTCATTTTTTTCTTTCTTTGGTTTTTATTTCTTTGTTTCTTGGTTTTCATCTGTTTTCTTTGTTCTTTTTGATGTTTGCATTTTTTTCTCAGATTTTTATTTTCTTTTCTTCGATTTATTTATTTATTTTCATTTTTTGGTTTTCTTTGTTTCTTCTGTTTCCATTCTACAACTTTTTATCGTCGACAACATTTTTCTAATACACATTTAACATTCTTTCAATATGAATTTAATATTTTGTAACACATGCTCAACATTTTTCTAATACACATTTTAACATTTTAAAATATAAGATTAACATTTTCTGAATACTTGGTCTAAATTTTTCCTATACACGCTTTTAAAATTTCTTTAAATGCTTGATAAACTTTTTCATATAAAATATTAAAATTTTCTAATACAAGGTCAATATGTTTTGTATGCACATTTAACATTTTTAAGTGCTTTATTAATATTTTCTAAATGCAATATTAACATTTTTAAGTGCTTTATTAATATTTTCTAAATTCAATATTAACATTTTAACACATGGTCAACATTTTTCTGAACACATTTAACATTTTCAAATGCTTTTTGAGCATTGGTTAAAATTGTTGAATAACATTTTATATACATGATAAAATTAATTCATTATTTTTAATACATTGTCAATATTTTTATATACACATTTAAAAAATTAAATACTTATTCCACATTTTCAAATACTTGATTAACCTTTTTCTATACATGATTAAAAATTTCATCATTTTTTAATACATGGTCAGAATGTTTTCTACACACATTGAATATTTTCCAAATGCTTGCTTAACTTTTTAAAACACTTACTCAACGTTTTTCAAACGATTGATTAAAATTTTAAAATACATGATCAAATTGTTTCATACATATTTTATTTTTTATACATTTTTCCTTATTCGTGATAAAGATTGTCTCTATACACAATGAACATTTTTTTAATGGTTTTTGTAGAGTGATTTTTGTAATATATTTATTTAGAATATTTGGATGTACAAACGGAAGTAAAAAAGAAAGAAAGCAAAAAAACATGAAAAAAAATACAGAAAAACGATGCTATTGTTTCCCTCGCGCTTGGGCCGGCCCTACTCGCGACACCCAACCTTCACCGAGGGTTCCTTTGTCTCGCTGAATGCGAGACATAGGGTCGCCCTTCCGTCAAAGCCATTCCTTAACAAAAATTGTGTGTGCGCGCTCCCGCTGCTAATGCGCCGGCCCGGTCATGAAAATTGTGCGTGTGCTCCCACTGCTAATGGGCCGCTGGCACGATATCAGAATGTAAAATATTTTTCAGAAAAAAGAAAGTTGTCTTTTAGGCCGAACCTGCCCTGCAAAATATGATGCGTTATGTGATATTGATTCATCGAAACGGACGGATAAGATCTCCCAAATTGATTCACTTTAACTTGACGTTTGCACATGGAAATACTACAAAGGAAAGGAAGGCAAATTAACAGGAGTAATTAACTCATTTGTATTATTAAGACAAAAGTTATTTCAGATCCTCTAAAAAAACAAGTTTTTTTCAGATCGATCGAGAAGTACATCTGAACCAATAACTATTGACACACACTAGTAGATTGCATCATAATGAATAACCAAAGCTCTCCCGGACACTCAGCACTACTACTAGTAGTAGGCTACGTACTAGCCAGCTTAACTTGGCAACACTCTGCTCTGACATGCACACATAGTTGACAGTTGATGCTCTACATAATGTGGAAGCCCCCAAGCGCAGCCACGAAGACGAGAGGGAGGATGGACAACCACAGGACCGTCTTCCCCACGGCGTGCCGCCCGTCCGGCTCGCCGGACACCCAGACGCCGATCAGAGCCTCCACAATCCCGAAGATCACCACGGCAATGAGCACGGCAAAGTAGAGGTAGAGAAGCCCCCTGCCATGGTGGACGAAGATGCCCCCGGGGGCCTTGAACAGGAGGAGACAGAGCGCCGCCGCGGCCTTGAGGACACCGCTGGAGATGAGCGCCCGTGGGAGGTTCTTCCGGTCAGAGAAAGCGCCGGAGATCATGCCCACAATGTCGCTGAGGATGGCCATGGTGGTGGACAAGTGTTGTGGTTTTGCTTGAGCTTTTGGTATTGCAGAGTGGTACAAGGTTAGGCCGTCAGGGTCTGTCTATTTATAGACAACGGCAACTGGGCCAAAGCTAGCAGCGCTGTGGAAAAGAAAAGGCAGAGGATGGCATAGTCAGAAAGTCCTGGGTCCTCTGCTTCACGAGCCTGGAAGCTGCCGCAGAATTTCGTCGTCAGATGAATCAACCCGAACCGAACCCGATCGGTGCAGTCGCCGTCGCCTTCGCCCTCTGCCGTGCTGAGACCCTAAGCTTACCTAGTCCTTGAACCCCCAGCGTCTATGTTACCGGCCGGCCAGTCTCTTTAAGCAAGCCTAGTTCAAAGATTCGCATTCCAAAATGCAACATTGGTCTGTTATCTAAAATGTACTGCAGTCACATTTTACCCTGTTCATTACACCGGTTAACAGGATTTGGAGAAACGAGAATAATTTGCCCATAACCGTGCTTAATTAGCATTCCACAAATAGCTTATGTCAAGAAACAAGATGTTCGGGTCGGGTTCGGATCGGATTCATGGGTTAAGTCAATGCGTCACGTCGCTGTCTTAATCTAAACGGCAGAAAGGGCAATTAGAGCAGGGTTTCCTTTCGGGTTCGGTTCGTGTTTGCCACTCTTCTGTTCGGGTTGGTCTGTATAAGCACAAGTGAAAATTTTCGGTACATGCCTCTCAGCACAAGCTATTATCCAAGGTCAATACTGTCTCAAACAACGCACTGTAGATACACAAGCCAATGAATTTGCTTGTCAGCGTTTTGGGCTGAATTCGCAAACAAAACAGTACCCCTCAAATGCACATTCAGTTTCCTAATACTAATTTTGGATTTTCATTTTTTTTAGCTCCATTTACATACGAAAAGAGGTACCAAAAAACCAGGCAACCAAGTATCCATCACTAATTCTTACTGTGCAAAGACAAAGAAAATGTTCAGTTTGAATGGAATAACAGTATAACATTATCACGAAAGGACATACTTCTCAAACTGACAAGGACTGACGACTGCCTCAAGTATGCATGCTTAGCATCCTACAGATAATAGTATGTCTCCGTCCAGCCGATAGGTGTGCATAATATTCCTCGGGTTCGGTTCGGATTCAAGTGGTGGAGCATCTCAGATGGAGCAAAGGTGCATTGGCGAAAAGGAGATGCCATGTGTGACAAAGCCACCAACCAAAGGTCAAGCCGTGCGTGGATGACACTTAATTAATTTCCTCTGGAATCAAGGAGCAAACCCGATCGGTTCCGTTCGGGTTCGAAACTCGATTGTGATAGTTTGTGAATGGTTTTCGTGCTTTGCTCTCATTATTCTTGAATTATGATGATGTTTGTGATGCCTGGATCATTCTTGTGAATGGCTTTCGTGTTTTGCTCTTACTGCCTGAAATGCTTCCATCCTTCGATTGTGCAAGGAAGATGTGTGTGGATTCTGGAATTAGCTACAGCAGTAAATCCTTGCATATTTAGCAAAACCATCTTCGATTCTCAGTTGTTTGCTCTGTTTTCAAACAGCTTAATAAAGATTGAAAATACATGAGTCCATTCAACTGATTATATTCTTGACTCATGTATGTCTAGCTGTTTGAATCATTAAAGGAAGGGACACAATTTTGCAAAAATCTCAGAGTAAATCATTTTGTATTATATTTTATTCTAAAGAATCCAAAATATTAACTAGATTTCTCATTGCATAGTTCTTGATCTTCTCACTGATTGTCTTGTCTGCTTCCTTAATAAAGGGACACAATGTCAGTGCTGCAGCACCCCGGTCCGAAGTTCCGAACCGAACCCGAAAACTCACAGACAAAAGGCAAGGATGAAGACGCGTTTAGACAAGCATTCTTCTCCGTGACAGCGACCTTGGACACACGCACGCATGCCAATTGAGCATCTCTTGCTGAGCACATCTTTGCTTCCTAAACCGATCGCAGAACCCGGTCCGGACCCGAATGCTCATTGGCAGTACTTGTGTCAATGGTGGCCCACGTAGTCATAGTCCCCCAACCCCAAGGAGGAGGAACCTGCAGTACCAGCCATGCATCTTCGGCCGACATAATCCAACCCAAACTACTGCATATCGGTTATCAGTTCCCAGGAGTTTGAGAAAGGGACACCCATTGCAATAGTTCTACGGTCAATGATAATTACTCATTCCTTTCAGAATTAATTTCTTTTTTTCTTCCATCCAAAATCCTTTTGTTCCAAAGGAGACTTCACATCTTCAGACACTACTTCTACAATCAAATATGTGATGTTTTCAGGTTTGTAGGTTGCTCCGCTTTTTAAAGAAATCATGCCAGCCTAGGAGAAAGAAAAGTTTTCCTTTTTCACAAGCCGTTGGTCAATTAATTATGCAATATTTCCTCATTTCAGAAGTGTTTTTTTCTGTCTTTTGTTTTTTCTGGCACACATACTAGTATTTGTAAAGCAGCAATTTTAGTTGCAAGGATACGTAGTCCTGTAAATGCAAGAAAATTCACAGAGATTGTAGAGGAGCTCCACTATACAACTGAGGCATAGAAGGTCTTTTGTTCTCTTGATGTCACCGATATGCAACAGTTGGCCATGAATGCCTTTAGCATTGACAGGTTCTGCTAGTCCGAAGAACTAGAGAGTCCCGGGTTCGGACAAAAACATCAGAGTAACTTATTTTGGAGGTTGATTGCGACGCTGGAAGGTGCCACAGAATTTCGTTGGCAGCTGAAGCAACCCGAACCGAACAAACCCGGTCGGTGCTGCAGTCCCCGTCGTCCTCGCACTCTGCCATGCTGAGAACCTCATACTTCTTCCCCTGCCCTGCTAGCTGCTATTTACTTAGTCCTTAACCCCTGTTACCGATCGGCCAGCCAGTCTCGTTAAGAAAGAGTAGTTCAAAATATTAGCATCCCAAAATGCAACATTGGTTTGTTTTTTAAAATGTACTACCATCACATAATTCACATTTTTTGTGTTACGTTCCACATTTGACCCTGCCTGTTTATCACATTGGTAAACAGGATTGGATTTCCCCTAATTTAGAAACTAATTTGCCCACACCCCTGCTTAGCACTCCAGAAATAACTAAAGTCAAGAAACGAGATGTTCGGCCAGATTCGAGGGTTAAGTCAATGCATCATGTCACTGTCTTAATCTAAACGGCAAAATGGGTAATTAGAGCCGTGATTGACCACATGGGGCTTCCTTTCGGGTTCGGTTCGTGTTTGCCACTCTTCTGTTCGGGTGGTCTGTTAAAGCACCTGTAAAGTTGTTTATAGGTCCCATACCTATCACGGTCAGCAGCTACTATCCAAGCTCAATAGTATCTCAAACAAAGCCGTTTATCGTGCACCATAGATAAGCAAGCAATTGGTTTGCTTCTCGGCACTCTTGGGAATAATGCACGATCCACAGGTAGCCATCAAATGCGCGTTCATTTTCCTAATACCCATAATTTCGGGTTTATTTTCAGTTACCAAAATACTAGGGAACCAAATATCCATCACTGTTCGGTTTAAACGAAATAACACTATGATAAAGGGCATTTCTGAAACTGCCGACGACTGATTGTAGCCCTAAGTATCCTTACCATTCTAAGGAGAATTAGTATTAGAGTCATCAGTGACAGCATATTTGACAAGGTCTCTAATCATCATCAGCTTCGGGTTTCGGGTTCGGTTTGGATTCAAGTGGTGGGGCATCACAGACCAAGGAAAAAGTGCATTGACGAAAAGGGCAAGCTGTGTCCCCATGCCATATGTGACAAAGGCCACCAACGTCAAGCCATGCGTGCATGATACTTAATTAATTACATTGGGAATCTAGCTAGGAAAGAACCCGATCGGGTTCCTTTCGTGTTCGAAACTCTGTGATACTTTGTGAATGGTTTTTGTGTTTTGCTCTTATTATTCTTGGATCATGGTGTTTTTCGTGATGCCAGAATAATTCTTTGTGCTATTTCTTGTGAATGGTTTTCCTGTTCTGCTCCTATTGCCTGAAATACTTCTATCCTTGGATTGTGCAAGGAAGATGTGTATGGATTCTGGAATTAGCTATGCTAAGTGTTTAGCAAAACTAGTCTCAGTAGTTCTTTCACCACTGAATCACTACTCGTTGGTTGGTTGCCTCCGATTGTCAGTTGTTTGCTCTGTTTTCAAACAGCTCAATGGAAATTGAAAATACATGAGTCCAGAGAACTGATTGTATTCTTGACTCATGTATGTCTAGCTGTTTGAATCATTAAGGAAAGACTCTTGATTTTGCAAATCTCAGTTAATCATTTTCTATCATATTATGTATATAACCCTAAAATATTTAGTAGATTTCTCTAGCCCCTGTATATACTGTGTTCATCTTCTCACTGATTGTCTGATCTTCAGAGAGATGTACGTACTTGTCTAGCTACTTAGAAAAATCAACCAAGAGACATTTAACTGATGAAGTGACTTATTGCTTGATGATTTTCCTCAAAGGCGGTGACGATAGTTAGATCAATTATTTCGTCTGTGCATACCTTATTAGCTTTGTCCTGTTTGATAAAAAAAAATCTGAGTAGAATTTTTGAAGAAGGTTCCATTCATCCCTGTCAGTAGGGTCGTCAGTTGGCGTGTACTAAGTTGTAACACAATAAGTTCACATACACAACATATTAGTAATGAGATCAAATGATAGATGTCGCACAACACCACTGCACTGATTATTCTTGCACCAACTGTGCCAAGTCTAACATGCTAGCAAAAGGATACATGTGACATTCATATACAAGATGTACTCGGATGCCACAGCCGGCTCAGCTAGCTAGCTACTTCACCTTCCTCAGGACGATGAAGCCGCCAAACGCCGCCACGCAGATCAAAGGAAGGATGGACACGCAGAGGACCGCCTTCCCCGCAGCGTGCCGGTCATCCAACCTCCCAGAAACCCAACATCCCACAGACGCCTCCATGAGCCCAAAGCCAGCAATGGCGACGAGGATGCCGTAGTAGAGGTAGTAGGCGCCCTTCCCGTGGTGGAGGAACACGCCTCCCGGCCCCTGGAAGAAGACGAGGCACAGCGCCGCAGCGGCCTTGAAGATCCCGCCGGAGATGAGGGCCTTGGGAAGGTTCTTCCTGTCGGAGCACGCCGCGGCGATGGACGCCAAGATGGTGAAGATGATGTCCATGGCTGGCCTTTCAGTGGAGCTGCGCGTGGTGAGGAGGCACAGCAAAGAGAGAGGTTCAGGTTGGGGCTTTGAGAGCTTGCAGAATAGAATGGCGCAAGAAGAAGGCTTGCTTTTGCAGGTTCAGGTTGAGGAGCTATTTATAGTTTCATACACATGCACATGGCCGGTCTGAATGGACGTTTTGCAGTGCTGTGCTGGCAGAGAGAGACACAGGGGTGACGAGCCCAGCAAGATGGTCAGTGCTGGAGCAACCCGATCCGATCCGAAGTTCGGAACCGAACCGAAAACCCGAAAGTTGACAGCCCTGTACATGTGAAAGCAAAGGCTAGGATGAAGACGTGTCTAGCCAACCATTCCCATCGATTCAATCCCACAACCTTCCCTGACAGCGACCTTGGGCACACGCATGTATGCATGCGAATGGAGCCATCTCTTGCTCAAGACTTTTTTTTCCTCCCAAACCGATCGCAGAACCCGAGCCGAACCCGAATGCTTGCTGGCAGTATTTATGTTAACAGTGTTCCACGTAGTCGGAATCACCCAATATCAAGGGAGGAGGAAGCTGCAGTGTCGCCCATCTTCGGCGAAACCCAACCCAAACGTTGCATTTCAGTTTACAGCTCCCAGGAGTCTGAGAAATGAGTGAAAAAAACATGCGAAGGTGTAAAGTCTGAAAAGCATATATGTGGAGGAGTTTGAGAAATGGCAGAAGCCTGAAAACATCACCATATTTGGTTGTACAAACATGTGGTGTTTTAGGCTTGTTGTTTACTCCCCTTTTAAAATAAAAGGGAGTGTCGTGTCTAAATTTTGATTTGAGTCTAGGTCGAATCTTTTTGAGATGGTGTGTTGACACGTATGTACTCTTTGTGTTTATTCCGTTTCGTCAAAACCTTTGTTGGCAGCTGAAGCAACCCGAACCGAATGAACCCGATCGGTGTAGTCGCCGTCAGTGTCGCCCTCTGCTGTGTTGAGAACCAAATACTAGTATACTACTTCCACTGCCCTGCTACCTGCTGCTTACTTAGTCTTTGAACCACAACATCTAAGCTACCAGCCAGCCAATATGGTTAAGCAAACGTAGTTCAAATATTTGCATTCCAAAATGCAATATTCTGTTCTCTAAAATTTACTTCTATCACATTTGACCCTGTTTATCAATTATCATATGGTAAACGGTATTTTGGATTCCCCCATTCTAGAAACTAATTTTCCCACACCCCTGCTTAGCACTCCGCAAATAACTTAATTTAAGAAATGCTCGGGTTGGATTCATGGGTTAAGTCAATGTGCCACGTCGCTGTCTTAATCTAAATGGCAAAATGGGCAATTAGAGCAGGGATTGACCACGCGGGGTTTCCTTTCGGGTTCGGTTTGTGTTTTCCACTCTTCTGTTCGGGTTGGTCTGTTAAAGCACCTGTTAAGTTGTTCTAAGGCCCCATACTATCCAAAAAACAAGGCACTGTAGACACCCAAGCCATGGATTTGCTTCTCAGCATTTTTGGGCTTAATGCACAAACAACATTATCCATCAAATGCACGTTCCTTTTCCTAACAGTAACTTCAGAATTGTTTAAGTTCCCCTTACACACGGAGTGAGCTGCCAAAAAACTAGACAACCGAGTATCCATCACTAATTCTCTACTGTACAAGACAAGGAAAATGTTCAGTTTCAACGGAATAATATAATAGTATAATCAGTATGTCCTTCAGAAAAATGTTCTGTACGAATGGACATTTCTCAAACTGACTGGAGCGCTATGTATGCTTAGCATTCTACAGATAATTAATCAATATGTCTCTGTCCAGCAGATAGGCCTGCATAATAGTCTTCGGGTTCGGTTCGGATTCAAGTGGTGGAGCATCACAGATGGAGGAAAGGTGCATTGACGAAAAGGACAAGCTGTGTCCCCATGCCATGTGTGACAAAGCCACCAACCAGGTCAAGCCGTGTGTGCATGATACTTAATTAGTTGCCACTGGAATCAAGGAGCGAACCCGATCGGATTCACTCGGGTTCTAAGTTCTGTGATGGTTTGTGAATGGTTTTCGTGTTTTGCTCCTATTATTCTTGAATCATGATGATGTTTGTGATGCCATATCATTCTTTGTGCTATTTCTTGTGAATGGTTTTCATGTTTTGCTGCTATTATTCTTGAATCATGATGATGTTTCCATCCTTCTATTGTGCAAGGAAGATGTGTGTGGATTATGGAATTAGCAAAAGCAGTCTCAGTAGTGCTTTCACCATTGAATCAGAAATAGCTCATGTATTGCTCTGTTTCCAAACAGCTCAATGAAATTGAAATACATGAGTCCAGAGAACCGATTGTATTCTTGACTAATGTATGTAAAGTTGTTTGAATCATGAAGGAAAGGGATATAAATTTGCAAAATCTCAGTTAATCATTATCTATTATATTCCATGTAATCCGGAAATATTAACTAGATTTCTCCAGTCCGTGAATTTATTGTGTAATTTTGGATCTTATCACTGATTGTCTGATCTTCAGAAAAAATGGACTTATCTAGCTACTTAGATAAATCAACCAAGAGACCATTTAATTCATAAGTGACTTCTTGTTTGATGATTTTTCTCAAAACTGATAGTTTGATCAATTATTTTCCACTGCTCATACACTGATTAAAGAGGATATAGTTAGCTTTGTCCTTGAGAAAAGTTTCCGGGTTCAATGTTTGAAGAAGGATTCATTCATCCCTGTCAGTAGGGTCGTCACGTGGCGTATAACATAATATTTTGCTGATTATTTTAGTGCTTGCTGGTAACTCAAAGTTCACATACACAGCATAATACAAATGCGGTCAAATGTATACTTCACACAACACTACTGCCTGCCAAGAGTCTAGCAAAAGAATGCAGAATTGATACAGCTGGCAGTTTTGAGATTTTGAGATGGATACAAGAGGAAGGATGGATACAACAGCAGTTTTGAGATTTTGGGCTTGGAGAATGATACATTAGCAGTGCTGGGAAGGCACGAGCCCGCCTGGTCAATGCTGGGTCTCTGCTTCATGACGCAGCAACCCGACCCGGATGGAACCCGAGCGGTGCAGTCACCTTACACCGACAAACCAAATCTGTCGCCATCCGCACGCATGCACACTACTGAATTTATCTATCTACTATGTCGATCTGAACTGAACCCGAACAGTTTAGTTGTTGTGGAGCCAAAGGCAAAGGGTAGCGACCCATCTGGTTAATGCTAATTCCCCTGCTTAATGACGCACCAACCCGAACCGAACCAAACCCGAATGGAGCTATAAAAAATGATAAAACATACTTACTGATGGCCGCTACTTTTGCTGAAGCATCTTTCCTCCCAAATCCATCGCAGCACCGGACAACCTGAACGTTGGCACTTGCAGTTAATCCGAACCTGATCCGAACGCCTGGCCTTCCCATGTGGCTCTGGACCACCACAAAGCCCTGCAATGTGCTTGTCCTTCTCCTACTGAAGAAGGTTGTACTTCTGTTCCATGTAAAATAAGAGACTGTTATTTTTGGAGTGTATCTTTACAGCAGCAGTGTTGGTTGGAACAACACGTACCGCTGTAAATGCAAGAAAATTTACAGAGTTTGTAGAGGAGCTCCACTATAATTTTACAGCAGTGATGTCAACGACAAAGAACATCAACCAATTTCACTGAGACAGTTAATAGTATTTTTGTTGTTTAAATGGTTAATGCTTGTTGAATTTTATCGCCGTGCTCTTTTCACTGTTTTATGCTAAGATTCTGACTTCTGAAAATGAATTATTTTGTGTTTTTACAAAATAAAGTACTCCCTCTGATCCATATTAACTGTCGCAGGTTTAGTACAAAATTGTACTAAAAGTAAAGCTGCGACAATTAATTTGTATCGGAGGGAGCAGTTCATGTTCTAGTATGAGCAACACACCTTTGAACTCCTCGGAACGCGCCTGTTAGGACTAGGGTTCCTACCGGTGCGGCTACGCAGGTTATAGGGACAAGGTGGAGGAGGGCGAGGGCCGGAGCGGGCGCGCCGGCGAGTGGGCGCCGTCGCGGCTAGGGTTTAGTTGCGGCGGCGGTTGGCTGGTGGCGGCTAGGGTTCCGGCTCCTCAGGGAGCCGGGCAACAGAAGATGATAATATCTTTATTGCTTAATTCCAAAAGAGTCTTACAACCTATATTTATAACCTAGATAACTTGCAGAAGAATTAACCTAAGATAACTTGTGGGCTAAGATTGTCCGGTGGGCCTAGCTAAACCGGCCATAACAGCGCCATTGCCATTATTCACACCCAGGTCAGATCACAAAAGAAAACTACAAAAGTCAAAGACGGAACAACAAATATCATCCTGAATATATGACAGATGGAGATGAGAGTTCTGTGTACTGGTGAGTTGATCCTGATTTATTTTCTTTTCTTTTTCAAACCATTGTGCCTCCTGTTTTTTTTTTTATCAACCACTGACCATCCTGATTTCTGAAGAAGCAAATGTGAATTCCATCTGTCCAGGCCTATCGATCTGGTCCGCCTATCATTTGTGCATGGCGTCGTCACAAGGGAGTTTTTCGACTGGCTTCTTCTGGTCAACTTGTGAACGATCAGCAGAACACATCTATGGGAATGGAAAATAATCATCTTTCTGAGCTCACAACATCATATAAATAAATAAGAAACAATGAAACGGGCAGGTTTACCATCCAATGCTTTGGTTGATATGGCAGAGAGATAGTAGTAACTTGTACATGGAAGCATGACTCCTGGTTTTGCTTTCTGAAATCCAAACAGGTTGAGACTAAAATTAAGATTAAGAGACACCGTAATCACCAACTTGACAGCATGATGATGTGATTTTGAAGGGAACTCAAATCTGTGCATAGTCTAGAGCCAAGTGTTATATATCATAACAGAAGGAATATACATTTAGCTTCTCTTTTCTTTTCTTGAAACACAGTTGGCCTGAGCGTACCATACAATGATACAACTGCTTACAATTCCAACCCGATAAATGGCAGAAGAATACCTTACAAAGCAACCTGATAAATTGAGCTGCTAAAACAACAAATATTATGGTACAGAGGGAGTATCTTCTAATCCATGATTCCAACAAAAGGAAGAACCAATAGCATCCGGCACTACTAAAGCCTGAGAGGTATCAGGGACGTATCCGGGAAGAATCAGTATCGGATATGGTATCTGATACAGATACGCTAGTTGCTGGAAGTATCGGTTTCTTCTTGGTCATAGTCCTCATAAATTATGACATTTAGCTTGCTTGTTGCTAGCAATCTGCATTGTTTTGCCAACTCAACGCTGCAATAGTCGATTTCCAGTTCCACCAGCGAAGGTGGGAGTTCCTCCTTCAGAAGCCTTAATATGCTGCTACAGCTTCTGATCTTCAATATCTTGAGGGCAGGAAGGCTGTGCAGTCCTGCAGGAAGATGCACAAGGTACTCACAATCGCCAAACACTAGCTCTTGCAGGGACTTGTGGAGCAGAAGCGCGCTCTCTTGATCATCTGTTAGTCTCCTGGCCTTGCACTTCAAATTCTGAATTATTAGGCTCTGGAGACAGGTGAGCCCCTTGCAGATTGATGTGGTAAGGAGGGACAAGTCACTAATTATAAATAGATCCAGTTGAGATCCTAGGTGATAGCCATTCCCTGATATACCACGAAAAATTGATTTTTTGCATACATTCAAATGCCTGAGTTTCACGAGGTGAAGGCCCTCTATTGCGATGATCCCTCCACAGTCTTCAATTCTCAAATCTTCCAGAGACGTGCAGGGATGCAGCTGTAGAGAATCCAATGGCTTAAGCTGAGTTTCCGAGTTGTGAGCTTTCTCGAACAGATCAAACACCCTGAGTGCGCTGCACTTCCGGATCTCCAGTACCCTTAAACTAGACACCAGACCCCCCAAGGAAGTGCAGGAACATCTCTCCAACCCGGACATGTTAACTAAAACTAGCTCCTCCACTGACGGAATCAGTACTTCTCTTACTCCCCACATGTTGGTTAACTTCAATGTTGTGAGGAATGGAAGGTTTTCCAGAGATAGAACTGCTTGCTTTTCTCTGCAATTCTCTAGACACACATTCTGCAAGGCAATGAAAGTAGCATTATCCCGAACAGCAGAATTATCATACAAGTGAACTTGAGGCGAGCAGCTCCCCTGCTCACCATGACCATCGAGTTTTAGATATCTAAGATGTATAAGATTCACCAAACTATACCGGAATGAATGGAAATCAGCAGATGTTGCAGAAATTTGCAATACACGCAAATTATATGCCTTCCGGAAAACTTCTTCGAAGAAGGAAGGTTCATACTGCCCAATCAACACAAATGTCCTTAGTTTTGCCACTGATGTAAATATGCTCTGTATGTTTTCTTCAAAGTTCTCACTACCAAGTATATTCCCAGTCTGACCATCCTTTACTATAGATAAATGATGTATAGTTGGTAGCATGTCATTGCACTGCAGACCATCCATAGCTGCACACTCAGTTTTTGAAACTACCCTAGCCAAATCATGCATAAGAATAGACATAGCATAGTAAGTTTGAGTATGGCCAGAAGGGAGTTCTTTTCTTTCAACTTGCTCGAAGAAACCCAGGTTTACCAAGTCACACAGATAGCGCCGCCCTTCTTCCTGTATCATACTTGAATGGTTACACTTCACAAATCCCTGTGAAATCCACATACTTACCAGCTCCTCAGCAAGAAAATGATAACTGCAGGGGAATATGGAGCAATAAGAGAAGCATTGCTGTAAATTGTAAGGCAGCTGATCATAGCAAAGCTTCAAAGCAGACATGATGCCATTACTGAGTTGTAGAGATTTCCAATCTTCGTTCTTTAGAATATTGTTCCAATGATCAATGGTAAGATGCTCTCTTAACAGTGTCCCTGCAGTTTCTGCAGCTAATGGGTTTCCCTGTAACCTTTTTGCTATCTGCCGTCCAAGCTCACCCAGACTAACTTGCTCTTCATAGTTCTCATCGCCAAATGCATACGCTTTGAACATTTGCCAGAAATCACCATTTTTCAAACCATCTAATTTAATCGGTCCAGTTGTACCTCTCTTTTTGGCAACAGACGGTATTCTAGTTGTCACGAGTACCATGCTGCCCTTTGCATTGTTAGGCTTGAAAGGTGCTAATAGATTGTTCCATTGGCAATCAGTTATGTCATCCCAAATATCATCCAAAATAAGTAGAACCCTCTTTGATTTAACACGATCCTTCAAGACCTCCGGAAGCTTGGGAAACCTGCATTTGCCACCCAGGGACACAAAATCTAACATCTCTCTTGTGACTCTCGTTTCATCGAAGCTGCTAGAGACCCAGATCCATATCCGGAGGTCAAATTGACTCTCCAAATCTGGATCATTGTATACAAGTTGAGCCAGAGTCGTCTTTCCAACTCCTGCAACGCCAACAATTGGCAGAACAGTCACCCCAGCATCTGATTTCCGTTCTTTTATCAACTCTATGATGTGACTCCTTTCTTGAGATCTCCCATACACTTTCCCTTGAATAAGACTTGATGTCCTTCGGTGTGTGTTTGAGGTGGTTGTACCCCGGCAGCGATTTGGACCTGCATGAGACCTTGGCCCAAGCATCTTGAGAACCCGTCGCACGTTCCCTCGAGTATCTCGCAGCTGACCAGTTATGTCTTGTATCCTTTCCGAAATTTGGTCCTTGCTCGAAGGGCCTGGGTTGGTTGCTGCGACATCTGTTGAATCCTTGCCCCTTCTCCTTTTTCTTCTAGATGAACTATCAGCAGTTGTATTTCTGGCAGTGCCACCGGTGCTGCATTAAAAAATATGGAGTGGATTGGCAGTTAGAATCACATTGGACTGTTTACTCAGATGTTTAAAAACAGAGTCTTATAAAAATAAATGTGCAAAAGGTCTTAAAAACAGAGTCACATTGGCTATTCAGAGTCTTGTACAGCATTTAGTTACCTTGAAGAAGTTGGCAGGTGGTTAGTTGGTCTGTCAATTTCGTTGGGAGGGTGCCAATGCCAATGGCCTGCACCAGAAGAAATCATGGACTCAAAATTCAGTATGGTGGTGCTCGACCCCCCAGAAAAAATGCAAGTTGTAATTAACACAAACAGGTGGCGTGCTTGGACGGATTTACCTCCGTGGGCGTGGAGCTCCTGCTGAAGCCTGTAGCAGTCGAGCTCGTCGACCACGTCGTCGGCGGCGTAGAGCAGCTCCTTGAGGGCTGCGAGGGATCTGGCCACCGACCTGTTTCGGGTCGCCCTGGCGTTGACGGCGGAGACGACGCCGTCGACTTGGTGGATCTCGTCCCTCAGCCCCTCCACCTCGCTGCCGAGCCCTTGTTGGCGAATCCACCCGTCCAGCTTGCTGAGGCTGGGAAGGATGGTGTGCAGCAGCCATCGAACCGCCGCCTGCAGGGAACTTGTGTCGTCTGACGCCTCCATTCCGTCGGCAGATCCCGGTGGCGGCGGACGGCGAAGGGAGAAGCCGGGGGCGGGAGGGGGGAAGCAGCAGCCCGCCTATGTGGCAGCTACTAGTACCGACGGCCGAGGGGTTCCGACCTTCAGCTGGTGAGCGAGCGAGCGATGGGTTCAGAGGAGGAAGAGAGGGAGACTTCTGTTTTTTTTTCTCACGCTAAGAGGGAGACTTCTGGTGCACCCGTGCGAGCTTTTTTTTTTTTTTTTTTTTTTTTGCGAAAAGCACCCGTGCGAGCTGGCCAAACGTGCCGGCCCGCCCCACCCTAATCGGGCCTGGCACGGCATGGTCTGCCGTGGCACGATTATAAGCCATTTTTTTTCTTTTTTTTTGAATTCTGAGTGGTTCAGATGAGGGAGAAGAAGGTTTCAGACTCAATATTTTCTTCTTCTCTGGGTCTTTCTCTAAGGATACCTCCACTTGGGAAGTTTTTTTTTCTTAGGCAAAACACACTATTTTATTAGTAATTGGCAACAATGCTCATGGGAATACATTGGAGATCACGAGGTTGAAGAAGCCAAAGATGGCTCCCTTAACTAAGTCCTAGAGCATGTTTAGCGAGACTATATTATGAGCCTCTATATTCGACTCTCCCCCTTCAAAGATAAAGGAACACAAAGCAAACTCCCAAGCCGTCGCAACTATCTCTCGAGTTATGCTTCCATTTCTTCCACCAAAGCTTGATGTTTTGTACTACCTCCTTGCAGTCTGCTGCTATTACAATGTGGCTGAGAGAAAGATCTTTAGCTAAACATGTGCACTTTCGTCATAGGACGAGGATAGGGAGGCGAAGGACGAGATGGGGGATGAGCGACAACTGGTTGTTCGTCATGATCCACAGGTTGGGGATGTTTCCTCACAAGTGACGGCTGATGCGGACCATGAGCCTTCCCCAGGGGGTCCATCTGTCACCATTACGACCACAAAAATGTGTTGTGTGAGCCTTCTCCAGGCATGTTGTTAGCTCGACTCTTACAAATTACTTGATTCTGCACCTAGAATATTTTATCACATACAAAATGACTTGGCTTTCCATTGCACATGAGCTTCACTCATGTTGTAGACATGCTTCTGTCACACCTGTCGAGCATCATCATTGACCTTCTATGTACGTCACACCTGACGCTAGGGGAAGGGCGTGGGAGTCGGGTGCATACACCTCGGGAGAGGACGGCAGAGGAGCTTATTGCTTTGGCGGGATCACGGATCCGTGTCGGTGGCGGGCGCGTCGTCGCCACCGGATCGAGGACAACTACTACGGATGACTGCAGTTAGCGCGTGCCAAGAGGCGGCCATGCTTCGTCATGTCGAGGCTACTACAGGTGCGTCTTTTGATAAAAGTTGTTCAATTTTGCATTTCACGGAGAATGAAATAGTTGATAAGGCAAACGACTTAGGAATTTCTTTGGGATCAAATGAAACCGAGGTCGGGAAATCCGTAAATGATCTTTTAGATTTGGAAGCGGAGAGGGCTTCCGCAATTATTCGAAATCTGGCTTCTATCAAACCCATGAATGACAATGAAATGAAAAATTTAGGAATGGTTGATCTCGAAAATATATGTAACAATCTCCTGCCTAGGGCGGAGGCCGAGGATGAGGAGGGGTCGGAGACTACAGGCACGGTAGAGCCTCTAATGATGGAGGGTGCAGTTTCTCACGTTGCCGATCTGACATTCCCGCAGGGTGCTAGGGAGAAGCCCAAACGACCCTGGAAGCGGAAAATTTATCCTGCTTCGGCAGTTCGTAGAAGTGCTAGAGTTAAGCTTAAGAAAAAAGTTCATGATGACTTATGAAAGAAATCTTTTGGAATAGCAGAGGTCTAGCTGACTTGGCTAAACGAAGGTTCTTAGTGGAGACAACGATAGAACAACACTTAGACTTTATTGCAATGTTGGAAACAGGACGAGATAATTTTACACCTCAGTTCCTTCAAACTCTCTCGAGTGGTATTGATTTTGACTGGCACATTTTACCTCCTAGAGGAAGATCTGGTGGGATTTTACTAGGAGTGATGTGTGAAACGCTTGAGGTGCTTAATGTGGTTCAGAAGACTTTTCGGTTAAGTTTCGGGTGAGATCAAAATTAGATGGTTTCCGGTGGTCTCTTGTAGCTGTATATGGGGCAGCACAACCTGAATTCAAACCAGACTTTCTGGCCGATTTGGTGCGGATGTGTGGAGCTGAAACCCTGTCAATCCTAGTCGGGGGGGGGGGGGGGATTTAATATAATTCGTAGGAGAGATGAAAATAATAATGACAATTTTGATGGACGTTGGCCTATGATGTTTAACATGATTACCGAGAGTCTTAATTTGAGAGAAATAGAGCTCACCGGTAGACAATTTACATGGGCCAATTCGTTACCCATTCTGACTTATGAAAAGTTGGATAGGGTACTTGCTAGTGTCGAGTGGGAACAAAAGTATCATTTGCTGTCGGTTCATGCGATGCAGAGAGAGATCTCGGACCACACACCACTTCTATTAGACTCAGGAGAGGCTACCCATGTGGTGAATAAAAATGCATTCTCCTTCGAACTAAGCTGGTTCGAGAGAGAAGGCTTTTTGGAGATGATTGCACGCGAATGGGCTAAGCCTGATAGCGGAAGGACACATATTGAGAGATGGCAAAATAAAATTAGACATCTCCGACAGTTTTTGAGAGGTTGGGCCAGAAATGAGAGTGGGATTTACAAACAAGAAAAAGAGCGTCTTACTCAATTAATTGAGGCACTAGACTTAAAAGCTGAAGACACTCTTCTTACGGTTAGTGAGCAAAGATCCAAGTCCGATGCTGAGCAAGGTCTACGAGCTCTCTTGAGAGAGGAGGAGCTCAAGTGGGCATTGCGTGCTAAAGTGCTTAAGGTTGTCCAAGGGGACGACAATACACAGTTCTTCCATATGGTTGCAAATGGTAAACATAGGAAGAAGAAAATCATACAGCTTGAACACGACGAGGGGACAATAGTGGGGCATCTTATGAATCTGAAAGCGTACATCTCTAATTACTATAAACAACTTTTTGGGCCTCCGAATACAAGTACGGTGATGCTTGATGAATCTGTGATTGAGGATATACCTCAATTACAGGCAGAGGAGAATGATATTCTCTCTGCACCGTTTACTGAAAAAGAGGTTCTTGAGGCAATATCACAAATGAAACCGAATAAAGCACCGGGACCAGATGGGTTTCCAGCTGAATTCTATAAGAAATGTTGGCATATTATTAAAGATGATCTTATGCCTATGTTTCATGATTTCTTCAACGGTCATTTAGAGTTGTTTCATCTTAACTTCGGTACGATAACGTTGTTGCCAAAGAAAGATGAGGCAGTTCGCATTGAACAATTCAGGCCCATATGTCTTCTTAATGTGAGTTTCAAAATTTTCACAAAGGTTGGAACAAATAGATTGACACAAATTGCTCATTCAGTGGTCCAACCAAGTCAGACAACGTTTATGCCAGGGCGACACATACTGGAAGGGGTGATCATTTTGCATGAAATGCTTCATGAGATCCACTCAAAGAAACTAGGTGGGGTTATCTTCAAAGTGGATTTTGAGAAGGCGTATGATAAAGTAAAGTGGCCTTTCCTTCAGCAGGCAATGCGCATGAAAGGGTTTAGTGAGGCCTGGCGGAACCAAGTGGATGCCCAAGTCCAGAAGGGTAGTATCAGAATCAAGGTTAACGATGATATCAGTCATTATTTTCAGACACACAAGGGGTTGAGACAAGGGGATTCCGTGTCTCCTCTTTTGTTTAATATAGTGGCACATATGTTGGCCGTTCTTATTGGCAGGGCCAAGCAGCATGGCCATGTAGAGGGTTTAGTTCCTCATCTAGTCGATGGAGGGGTATCCATTCTATAGTGCTGATGACACTATCTTATTCATGGAACATGACATGGCTAAGACACGTAATATGAAACTTCTCTTATGTCTCTTCGAACAATTGTCTGGCTTAAAAATTAATTTTCATAAGAGCGAGTTGTTTTGCTTTGGGAAGGCTAAAGACGAGGAAAACACTTATAGACAATTGTTCGGATGTGAATTAAGTTCTTTACCATTTGACGCTAAGAGGGAGACTTCTGGTGCACCCGTGCGAGCTGGCCAAACGTGCCGGCCCGCCCCACCCTAATCAGGCCTGGCACGGCATGGTCTGCCGTGGCACGATTATAAGCCATTTCTTTCTTTTTTTTGAATTCTGAGTGGTTCAGATGAGGGAGAAGAAGGTTTCAGACTCAATATTTTCTTCTTCTCTGGGTCTTTCTCTAAGGAGACCTCCACTTGGGAAGTTTTTTTTTCTTAGGCAAAACACACTATTTTATTAGTAATTGGCAACAATGTTCATGGGAATACATTGGAGATCACGAGGTTGAAGAAGCCAAAGATGGCTCCCTTAACTAAGTCCTAGAGCATGTTTAGCGAGACTATATTATGAGCCTCTATATTCGACTCCCCCCCTTCAAAGATAAAGGAACACAAAGCAAACTCCCAAGCCGTCGCAACTATCTCTCGAGTCATGCTTCCATTTCTTCCACCAAAGCTTGATGTTTTGTACTACCTCCTTGCAGTCTGCTGCTATTACAATGTGGCTGAGAGAAAGATCTTTAGCTAAACATGTGCACTTTCGTCATAGGACGAGGATAGCTAGGGAGGCGAAGGACGAGGATAAGGACGAGATGGGGGATGAGCGACAACTGGTTGTTCGTCATGATCCACTGGTTGGGGATGTTCCCTCACAAGTGACGGCTGATGCGGACCATGAGGTGCAAGCGGCCGAGCAGCCGGGGGTCCATCTGTCACCATTACGACCACAAAAGTGTGCTGTGTGAGCCTTCCCCAGGCATGTTGTTAGCTCGACTCTTACAAATTACTTGATTCTGCACCTAGAATATTTTATCACATACAAAATGACTTGGCTTTCCATTGTACATGAGCTTCACTCATGTTGTAGACATGCTTCTGTCACACCTATCGAGCATCATCATTGACCTTCTATGTACGTCACACCTGACGCTAGGGGAAGGGCGTGGGAGTCGGGTGCATACACCTCGGGAGAGGACGACATCGGAGCTTATTACTTTCGGCGGGATCACGGATCCGGTGTCGGCTGGCAGGCGTGTCAGCAGCCGGATCCAGGGACAGCCTGATGCGGATGACCTGCAGTTAGCGCGTGCCAAGAGGGCGGCCATGCTTCGTCATGTCGAGGCTACTACAGGTGCGTCTTTTGATAAAAGTTGTTCAATTTTGCATTTCACGGAGAATGAAATAGTTGATAAGGCAAACGACTTAGGAATTTCTTTGGGATCAAATGAAACCGAGGTCGGGAAATCCGTAAACGATCTTTTAGACTTGGAAGCGGAGAGGGCTTCCGCAATTATTCGAAATCTTGCTTCTATCAAACCCATGAATGACAATGAAATGAAAAATTTAGGAATGGTTGATCTCGAAAATATATGTAACAATCTCCTGCCTAGGGCGGAGGCCGAGGATGAGGAGGGGTCGGAGACTACAGGCACGGTAGAGCCTCTAATGATGGAGGGTGCAGTTTTTCACGTTGCCGATCTGACATTCCCGCAGGGTGTTGGGGAGAAGCCCAAACGACCCTGGAAGCGGAAAATTTATCCTGCTTCGGCAGTTCGTAGAAGTGCTAGAGTTAAGCTTAAGAAAAAAGTTCATGATGACTTATGAAAGAAATCTTTTGGAATAGCAGAGGTCTAGCTGACTTGGCTAAACGAAGGTTCTTAGTGGAGACAACGATAGAACAACACTTAGACTTTATTGCAATGTTGGAAACAGGATGAGATAATTTTACACCTCAGTTCCTTCAAACTCTCTCGAGTGGTATTGATTTTGACTGGCACATTTTACCTCCTAGAGGAAGATCTGGTGGGATTTTACTAGGAGTGCGGTGTGAAACGCTTGAGGTGCTTAATGTGGTTCAGAAGACTTTTCGGTTAAGTTTCGGGTGAGATCAAAATTAGATGGTTTCCGGTGGTCTCTTGTAGCTGTATATGGGGCAGCACAACCTGAATTCAAACCAGACTTTCTGGCCGATTTGGTGCGGATGTGTGGAGCTGAAACCCTGTCAATCCTAGTCGGGGATTTAATATAATTCGTAGGAGAGATGAAAAGAATAATGACAATTTTGATGGACGTTGGCCTATGATGTTTAACATGATTACCGAGAGTCTTAATTTGAGAGAAATAGAGCTCACCGGTAGACAATTTACATGGGCCAATTCGTTACCCATTCTGACTTATGAAAAGTTGGATAGGGTACTTGCTAGTGTCGAGTGGGAACAAAAGTATCATTTGCTGTCGGTTCATGCGATGCAGAGAGAGATCTCGGACCACACACCACTTCTATTAGACTCAGGAGAGGCTACCCATGTGGCGAATAAAAATGCATTCTCCTTCGAACTAAGCTAGTTTGAGAGAGAAGGCTTTTTGGAGATCATTGCACGCGAATAAACTAAGCCTGTTAGCGGAAGGACACATATTGAGAGATGGCAAAATAAAATTAGACATCTCCGACAGTTTTTGAGAGGTTGGGCCAGAAATGAGAGTGGGATTTACAAACAAGAAAAAGAGCGTCTTACTCAATTAATTGAGGCACTAGACTTAAAAGCTGAAGACACTCTTCTTACGGTTAGTGAGCAAAGATCCAAGTCCGATGCTGAGCAAGGTCTACGAGCTCTCTTGAGAGAGGAGGAGCTCAAGTGGGCATTGCGTGCTAAAGTGCTTAAGGTTGTCCAAGGGGACGACAATACACAATTCTTCCATATGGTTGCAAATGGTAAACATAGGAAGAAGAAAATCATACAGCTTGAACACGACGAGGGGACAATAGTGGGGCATCTTATGAATCTGAAAGCGTACATCTCTAATTACTATAAACAACTTTTTGGGCCTCCGAATACAAGTACGGTGATGCTTGATGAATATGTGATTGAGGATATACCTCAATTACAGGAGAGGAGAATGATATTCTCTACGCACTGTTCTTGAAAAAAGAGGTTCTTGAGGCAATATCACAAATGAAACCGAATAAAGCACCGGGACCAGATGGGTTTCAGCTGAATTCTATAAGAAATGTTGGCATATTATTAAAGATGATCTTATGCCTATGTTTCATGATTTCTTCAACGGTCATTTAGAGTTGTTTCATCTTAACTTGATGCGATAACGTTGTTGCCAAAGAAAGATGAGGCAGTTCGCATTGAACAATTCAGGCCCATATGTCTTCTTAATGTGAGTTTCAAAATTTTCACAAAGGTTGGAACAAATAGATTGACACAAATTGCTCATTCAGTGGTCCAACCAAGTCAGACAACGTTTATGCCAGGGCGACACATACTGGAAGGGGTGATCATTTTGCATGAAACACTTCATGAGATCCACTCAAAGAAACTAGGTGGGGTTTGTTGGAAATATGCCCTAGAGGCAATAATAAAAGCATTATTATTATATTTCCTTGTTCATGATAATTGTCTTTTATTCATGCTATAACTGTATTATACGGAAATCGTAATACACGTGTGAATACATAGACTACAATACGTCCCTGGTAAGCCTCTAGTTGACTAGCTCGTTGGTCAACAGATAGTCATGGTTTCCTGACTATGGACATGGGATGTCATTGACAACGGGATCACGTCATTAGGAGAATGACGTGATGGACAAGACCCAATCCTAAGCATAGCACAAGATCGTGTAGTTCGTTTTGCTAGAGCTTTTCCAATGTCAAGTATCTCTTCCTTAGACCATGAGATCGTGCAATTCCGGATACCGTAGGAGTGCTTTGGGTGTATCAAGCGTCACAACGTAATCGGGTGACTATAAAGGTGCACTACAGGTATCTCGAAAGTGACCATTGGGTTGACACGGATCGAGGCTGGGATTTGTCACTCCGTATGACGGAGAGGTATCACTGGGCCCACTCGGTAATGCATCATCATAATGAGCTCAAAGTGACCAAGTGTGCGGTCACGGGATCATGCATTGCGATGCGAGTAAAGTGACTTGCCGATAACGAGACTAACGAGGTATTGGGATACCGACGATCGAGTCTCGGGCAAGTAACATACCGTCGACAAAGGGAATAGAATACGGGGTTGCTTGAACCCTTGACATCGTGGTTCATCCGATGACAACATCGAGGAGCATGTGGGAGCCAACATGGGTATCCAGATCCGCTGTTGGTTATTGACTTGAGGTAGTCTCGGTCATGTTCAGATGTCTCCGAACCCGTAGGGTCTACACACTTAAGGTTCGGTGGCGCTAGGGTTAATAGGAAGACAAGTATGTGATTACGAATGTTGTTTGAGTCCGGATGAGATCCCGGACGTCACGAGGAGTTCGGAATGGTCGGAGGTAAAGATTTATATATGGAAAGTGGTTAAGCGGACTCAGGAAGTTTGGTAGTATCCGGTAAAGCACAGGGGCCACCGGGAGGGTTCCGGAGGTCCACGGGGGGCCACCTCTCCGGGGGCCACATGGGCTAAGTGGGAGGGAGCCAGCCCTGGTGGGCTGGGCGCGCCTCCCCACCTAGGCCCATGCGGCTAGGGTTTGGGGAGGAGGAAACCCTAAAGGGGGCGCCCCCCTAGCTTGGGGGGCAAGCCACCCTCCTCTCCTCTCCCTTGGCCGCCGCCCCCCCTAGGGTTTTCCCTAGAGGGCCGGCCCCCCTTGACCCTCTCCTCCTATAAATAGAGGGGTGGGGGAGGGCTGCCAACACAGTTAAAGGCGCAGCCCTCCCTCCCAACACCTCTCTTTCTCCACATAAGCTTGGCGAAGCCTGTGGGAGAACTACCGTACCAGCTGCACCACGCCGTCGTGCTGCCATTGGAATTGTCTTCCTCAACCTCTCCTTCACTCTTGCTGGATCAAGACGGAGGAGACGCCATCGTCCCGTACGTGTGTTGAACACGGAGGTGCTGTCCTTTCAGTACTTTGGTCATCGGTGATCGGAATCACGTTGGGAACGTCTTCATCATCACCACTCCCTCAATCGCTTCCGTACTCGATCTACAAGTGGTATGTAGATGCAAACTCTCTCCCGTTACTCGTTGCTTAGTAGAACTCATAGATGGATCTTGGTGAAACCGTAGGAAAAATTTTAATTTTCTGCAACGTTCCCCAATAGTGGTATCAGAGCTAGGTCTATGCGTAGTTCTCTTTGCACGAGTAGAACACAATTTTGTTGTGGGCGTGGATCTTGTCAACTTACTTGCCGTTACTAGTTGTTTCTTGCTTCCGCGGTATTGTGGGATGAAGCGGCCGGACCAACCTTACACGCTCTTACGTGAGACCGGTTCCACCGACTAACATGCACTAGTTGCATAAGGTGGCTGGCGGGTGTCTGTCTCTCCTACTTTAGTGGGAGCGGATTCGATGAACAGGGTCCTTATGAAGGGTAAATAGAAGTTGACAAGATCACGTTGTGGTTATTCGTAGGTAAGAAAACGTTCTTGCTAGAACCCAATTGCAGCCACGTAAAAGATGCAACAACAATTAGAGGACGTCTAACTTGTTTTTGCAGCAATTGTCATGTGACGTGATATGGCCAAGTTGTGATGAATGATGATATATTGTGATGTATGAGATCATGTTCTTGTAATAGGAATCACGACTTGCATGTCGATGAGTATGACAACGGCAGGAGCCATAGGAGTTGTCTTTATTTTTGTATGACCTGCGTGTCATTGAAGAACGCCATGTAATTTACTTTACTTTGTTGCTAAACGCGTTAGCCATAGAAGTAGAAGTAGTCGTTGGCGTGACAACTTCATGGAGGCACGATGATGGAGATCATGATGATGGAGATCATGGTGTCATGCGGTGACAGGATGATCATGGAGCCCAAGATGAAGATCAAAGGAGCTATATGATATTGGCCATATCATGTCACTACTTTATAATTGCATGTGATGTTTATTATGATTATGCATCTTGTTTACTTAGAACGACGGTAGTAAATAAGATGATCCCTTAGAACAATTTCAAGAAGTGTTCTCCCTAAGCGTGCACCGTTGCTACAGTTCGTCGCTTCTAAGCACCACGTGTTAATCGGGTGTGATGGATTCTTACGTTCACATACAACGGGTGTAAGCAAGATTTACACACGCAGTAAACACTTAGGGTTAACTTGACGAGCCTAAGCATGTGAAGACATGGCCTCGGAACACGGAGACCGAAAGGTCGAACACGAGTCGTATGGAAGATACGATCAACATGAGAATGTTCACCGACGCAAACTAGTCCGTCTCACGTGTTGATCGGACACGGCCTAGTTGACTCGGATCGTGTAACACTTAGATGACTAGAGGATGTCTAATCTAAGTGGGAGTTCATTAATAATTTGATTAGATGAACTTAATTATCATGAACTTAGTCTAAAACTTTTGAATTATATGTCTTGTAGATCAAATGGCCAGCGCTCATGTCAACTTGAACTTCAACGTTCCTAGAAAACCAAGCTGAAAGATGACGGCAGCAACTATACGGACTGGGTCCGAACACGAGATCATCCTCATAGCTGCCAGAAACAATCGTCCTAGAAGGACCGCTAGGTGAAGCTCCGTCGAGAGAACCAAGACATTATGAATGCTTGGCAGTCTCGTCTTGATGATTACTCCCTCGTTCAAGGCGGCATGCTTTACAGCTTAGAACCGGGCTCCAAAAGCGTTTTGAGCACCACGGAGCATATGAGATGTTCGAGGAGCTGAAACTTGTTTTCCAAGCTCACGCCCGGTCGAGAGATATGACATCTCCGACAAGTTCTATAGTTGTAAGATGGAGGAAAACAGTTACGTCGGTGAGCACATTACGAAGATGTGCAGGTTGCACAACCGTATGACCCACTGAATATTAACCTCCACGATGAGGCGGTCATTGACAGAATCCTCGATCGCTCCCACCAAGCTACAAGAGCTTTGTGATGAATTACAACATGCGAGGGATGGTAAAGACCATTCTGAAGTGTTCTCTATCTTTGAAGTCACCGAGGTTGAAATCAAGAAAGAACATCAAGTGTTGATGGTCAATAAGACCACTAAGTTCAAGAAGGGCAAGGGTAAGAAAAACTTCAAGAAGGACGGCAAGGAGATTGCAGCGCCCGTAAGCAAGTTGCCGGAAGAAGTCAAAGAATGGACCCAAGCACGAGACCGAGTGCTTTTATTGCAAGGGAAGGGTCCTTTGGAGCGGAACTGCCCCAAGTACTTAGCGGATAAGAAGGCGGCAACACCAAAGGTATATTTGATATACATGTAATTGATGTGTACCTTACCGAATCGTAGTAACTCACCGGTATTTGATACGGTGCCGTTGCTCATATTTGTAACTCACAGCAGGAGCTGCGGAATAAGCGGAGGCTGGCGAAGGACGAGGTGACGATGCGCGTCGGGAATGGTTCAGTCGATGTGATCGCCGTCGCACGCTACCTCTTCATTTACCCACGGGATTAGTTATGAACCTTAATAATTGTTATTTGGTGCCAAGTTTGAGCATGAATATTGTATCCGGATCTCGTTTAATGCGAGATGGCTACTCATTTAAATCCGAGAATAATGGTTGTTCTATTTATATGAGAGATATGTTTTATGGTCATGCTCCGATGGTCAATGGTTTATTCTTAATGAATCTCGGCGTAGTATTACACATGTTCATAGCGTGAATACCAAAAGATGTAAAGTTGATAACGATAGTCCCACATACTTGTGGCATCGCCGCCTTGGTCACATTGGTGTCAAGCGCATGAAGAAGCTCCATGCTGATGGACTTTTGGAGTCTCTTGATTATGAATCATTTGACACATGCGAACCATGCCTCATGGGCAAGATGACCAAGACTCCATTCTCGGAACAATGGAGCGAGCAACCAACTTGTTGGAAATCATACATACCGATGTGTGCGGTCCAATGAGCGTTGAGGCTCGCGGAGGACATCGTTATGTTCTCACTCTCACAGATGACTTGAGTAGATATGGGTATGTCTACTTGATGAAACACAAGTCTGAGACCTTTGAAAAGTTCAAGGAATTTCAGAATGAGGTAGAGAATCAACGTGACCGAAAGATAAAATTCTTACGATCAGATCGTGGAGGAGAATATTTAAGTCACGAATTTGGTACACACTTAAGAAAATGTGGAATCGTTTCACAACTAACGCCGCCTGGAACACCTCAGCGTAATGGTGTGTCCGAACGTCGTAATCGCACTCTATTGGATATGGTGCGTTCTATGATGTCTCTTACCGATTTACCGCTATCATTTTGGGGATACGCTCTAGAGACAGCTACATTCACTTTAAATAGGGCACCGTCTAAATCCGTTGAGACGACACCGTATGAATTATGGTTTGGGAAGAAACCTAAGTCGTCGTTTCTAAAAGTTTGGGGATGCGATGCTTATGTCAAGAAACTTCAACCTGAAAAGCTCGAACCCAAGTCGGAAAAATGCGTCTTCATAGGATACCCTAAGGAAACCTTTGGGTATACCTTCTACCTTAGATCCGAAGGCAAGATCTTTGTTGCGAGGAACGGATCTTTCTTGAAAAGGAGTTTCTCTCGAAAGAAGTAAGTGGGAGGAAAGTAGAACTCGATGAAGTACTACCTCTTGAACAGGAAAGTAGTGCAGCTCGGAAAATGTTCTGTGATGCCTACACCAACCAAGAGGAAATTCATGATGATGATCAAGGTACTTGGATCAAGTTGCTCTTGAACTTCCGAGGTCCACTAGGACGTTCCGCACTGCAGTGGTACGGCAACCCTGTCTCCGGAAATCATGTTGTTAGACAACAATGAACCTTGAACTATGAAGAAGCGATGGCGGGCCCAGATTCCAACAAATGGCTAGAAGCCATGAAGTCCGAGATAGAATCCATGTGTGAAAACAAAGTGTGGACTTTGGTGACTTGCCGATGATCGGCGAGCGATAGAAAACAAATGGATCTTTAAGAAGAAGACGGACGCGGATGGTAATGTCACCATCTATAAAGCTCGACTTGTCGCTAAGGGTTATCGGCAAGTTCAAGGGATTGACTACGATGAGACTTTCTCTCCGTAGCGAAGCTTAAGTCCGTCCGAATCATGTTAGCAATTGCCGCATACTATGATTATGAGATATGGCAGATGGACGTCAAAACAGCGTTCCTTAACGGCTATCTTAAGGAAGAGCTGTATATGATACAGCAGAAGGTTTTGTCGATCCTAAGAATGTTGACAAAGTATGCAAGCTCCAGCGATCCATTTATGGGCTGGTGCAAGCATCTCGGAGTTGGAACATTCGCTTTGATGAGATGATCAAAGCGTTTGGGTTTATCTGAGACTTATGGAGAAGCTGCGTTTACAAGAAAGTGAGTGGGAGCTCAGAGCATTTCTCATATTATATGTAGATGACATACTTTTGATGGGAAATGATATAGAATTCTTGGACAGCATTAAGGCCTACTTGAATAAGTGTTTTTCAATGAAGGACCTTGGAGAAGCTGCTTATATATTAGGCATCAAGATCTATAGAGATAGATCGAGGCGCCTCATAGGTCTTTCACAGAGCACATACCTTGATAAGATTTTGAAGAAGTTCAAAATGGACCAGTCCAAGAAGGGTTCTTGCCTGTTTTGCAAGGTGTGAGATTGAGCTCAGCTCAATGCCCGACCACGGCAAAAGATAAAGAAGAGATGAGTGTCATCCCTATGCCTCAGCCATAGGATCTATTATGTATGCCATGCTGTGTACGGACCTGATGTAAACCTTGCCGTAAGTTTGGTAGGAAGGTACCAAAGTAATCCCGCAAGGAACACCGGACAGCGGTCAAGAATATCCTGAAGTACACGAAAGGACAAAGGACATGTTTCGTTTATGGAGGTGACGAAGAGCTCGTCAGAACAGGTTACGTCGACGCTTAGCTTCGACACAGATCCGATGACTCTAAGTCACAAACCGGATACGTGTATATGTTGAATGGTGGAGCGAGAGCTGGTGCAGCTGCAAGCGAGCGTCGTGGCGGGATCTACATGTGAAGCGGAGTACATGGCAGCCTCGGAGGCAGCGCATGAAGCAATTTGGGTGAAGGAGTTCATCACCGACCTAGGAGTCATACCCAATGCGTCGGGCCGATCAAACTCTTCGTGACAACACTGGAGCTATTGCCCTTGCCAAAGAGCCCAGGTTTCACAAGAAGACCGAGCACATCAAGCGTCGCTTCAACTCCATCCGTGAAAATGTTCGAATGGAGACATAGAAATTTGTAAAGTGCATACGGATCTGAATGTCGCAGATCCGCTGACTAAACCTCTTCATGGGCAAAACATGATCAACACCGAACTCTATGGGTGTTCGATTCATCACAATGTAAACTAGATTATTGACTCTAGTGCAAGTGGGAGACTGTTGGAAATATGCCCTAGAGGCAATAATAAAAGCATTATTATTATATTTCCTTGTTCATGATAATTGTCTTTTATTCATGCTATAAGCTGTATTATACGGAAATCGTAATACACGTGTGAATACATAGACTACAATACGTCCTGGTAAGCCTCTAGTTGACTAGCTCGTTGGTCAACAGATAGTCATGGTTTCGACTATGGACATCGGATGTCATTGACAACGGGATCACGTCATTAGGAGAATGACGTGATGGACAAGACCCAATCCTAAGCATAGCACAAGATCGTAGTTCGTTTTGCTAGAGCTTTTCCAATGTCAAGTATCTCTTCCTTAGACCATGAGATCGTGCAATTCCGGATACCGTAGGAGTGCTTTGGGTGTATCAAACGTCACAACGTAATCGGGTGACTATAAAGGTGCACTACGGTATCTCGAAAGTGACCATTGGGTTGACACGGATCGAGATGGGATTTGTCACTCCGTATGACGGAGAGGTATCACCGGGCCCACTCGGTAATGCATCATCATAATGAGCTCAAAGTGACCAAGTGTCCGTCACGGGATCATGCATTGCGGTGCGAGTAAAGTGACTTGCCGTAACGAGACTAACGAGGTATTGGGATACCGACGATCGAGTCTCGGGCAAGTAACATACCGTCGCACAAAGGGAATAGAATACGGGTTGCTTGAACCCTTGACATCGTGGTTCATCCGATGACAACATCGAGGAGCATGTGGGAGCCAACATGGGTATCCAGATCCGCTGTTGGTTATTGGCTTGAGGTAGTCTCGGTCATGTTCAGATGTCTCCCGAACCCGTAGGGTCTACACACTTAAGGTTCGGTGGCGCTAGGGTTAATAGGAAGACAAGTATGTGATTACGAATGTTGTTGAGTCCGGATGAGATCCCGGACGTCACGAGGAGTTCGGAATGGTCCGGAGGTAAAGATTTATATATGGAAAGTGGTTAAACGGACTCGGGAAGTTTGGTAGTATACTGGTAAAAGTACAGGGGCCACGGGAGGGTTCGGAGGTCCACCGGGAGGGCCACCTCTCCGGGGGCCACATGGGCTAAGTGGGAGGGAGCCAGCCCCTGGTGGGCTGGGCGCCCCCCACCTAGGCCCATCGGCTAGGGTTTGGGAGGAGGAAACCCTAAAGGGGCGCCTCAGCTTGGGGGCAAGCCACCCTCCTCTCCTCTCCTTGGCCGCCGCCCCTAGGGTTTTCCCTAGAGGGCCGGCCCCTGACCCTCTCCTCCTATAAATAGAGGGGTGGGGGAGGGCCAACACAGTTAAAGGCGCAGCCCCTCCCTCCCAACACCTCTCTTTCTCCACGCAAGCTTGGCGAAGCCTGCCGGAGAACTATCAGACCAGCTGCACCACGCCGTCGTGCTGCCATTGGAATTGTCTTCCTCAACCTCTCCTTCACTCTTGCTGGATCAAGACGGAGGAGACGCCATCGTCTCCGCACGTGTGTTGAACACGGAGGTGCTGTCCTTTCAAGATTTTGGTCATCGGTGATCGGAATCACGTTGGGAACGTCTTCATCATCACCACTCCCTCAATCGCTTCCGTACTCGATCTACAAGTGGTATGTAGATGCAAACTCTCTCCCGTTACTCGTTGCTTAGTAGAACTCATAGATGGATCTTGGTGAAACCGTAGGAAAAATTTTAATTTTCTGCAACGTTCCCCAACAGGGTTATCTTCAAAGTGGATTTTGAGAAGGCGTATGATAAAGTAAAGTGGCCTTTAATTCAGCAGGCAATGCGCATGAAAGGGTTTAGTGAGGCCTGGCGGAACCAAGTGGATGCCCAAGTCCAGAAGGGTAGTATCGGAATCAAGGTTAACGATGATATCAGTCATTATTTTCAGATACACAAGGGGTTGAGACAAGGGGATTCCGTGTCTCCTCTTTTGTTTAATATAGTGGCACATATGTTGGCCGTTCTTATTGGCAGGGCCAAGCAGCATGGCCATGTAGAGGGTTTAGTTCCTCATCTAGTCGATGGAGGGGTATCCATTCTATAGTGTTGATGACACTATCTTATTCATGGAACATGACATGGCTAAGACACGTAATATGAAACTTATCTTATATCTCTTCGAACAATTGTCTGGCTTAAAAATTAATTTTCATAAGAGCGAGTTGTTTTGCTTTGGGAAGGCCAAAGACGAGGAAAACACTTATAGACAATTGTTCGGATGTGAATTAAGTTCTTTACCATTTGACGCTAAGAGGGAGACTTCTGGTGCACCCGTGCGAGCTGGCCAAACGTGCCGGCCCGCCCCACCCCAATCAGGCCTGGCACGGCATGGTCTGCCGTGGCACGATTATAAGCCATTTCTTTCTTTTTTTTGAATTCTGAGTGGTTCAGATGAGGGAGAAGAAGGTTTCAGACTCAATATTTTCTTCTTCTCTGGGTCTTTCTCTAAGGAGACCTCCACTTGGGAAGTTTTTTTTTCTTAGGCAAAACACACTATTTTATTAGTAATTGGCAACAATGTTCATGGGAATACATTGGAGATCAGGAGGTTGAAGAAACCAAAGATGGCTCCCTTAACTAAGTCCTAGAGCATGTTTAGCGAGACTATATTATGAGCCTCTATATTCGACTCCCCCCCTTCAAAGATAAAGGAACACAAAGCAAACTCCCAAACCCCAAGCCGTCGCAACTATCTCTCGAGTCATGCTTCCATTTCTTCCACCAAAGCTTGATGTTTTGTACTACCTCCTTGCAGTCTGCTGCTATTACAATGTGGCTGAGAGAAAGATCTTTAGCTAAACATGTGCACTTTCGTCATAGGACGAGGATAGCTAGGGAGGCGAAGGACGAGGATAAGGACGAGATGGGGGATGAGCGAAAACTGGTTGTTCGGCATGATCCACAGGTTGGGGATGTTCCCTCACAGGTGACGGCTGATGCGGACCATGAGGTGCAAGCGGCCGAGCAGGCGGGGGGGTCCATCTGTCACCATTACGACCACAAAAGTGTGTTGTGTGAGCCTTCCCCAGGCATGTTGTTAGCTCGACTCTTACAAATTACTTGATTCTGCACCTAGAATATTTTATCACATACAAAATGACTTGGCTTTCCATTGTACATGAGCTTCACTCATGTTGTAGACATGCTTCTGTCACACCTGTCGAGCATCATCATTGACCTTCTATGTACGTCACACCTGACGCTAGGGGAAGGGCGTGGGAGTCGGGTGCATACACCTCGGGAGAGGACGGCAGAGGAGCTTATTGCTTTCGGCGGGATCACGGATCCGGTGTCGGCTGGCAGGCGTGTCAGCAGCCGGATCCAGGGACAGCCTGCTACGGATGACCTGCAGTTAGCGCGTGCCAAGAGGGCGGCCATGCTTCGTCATGTCGAGGCTACTACAGGTGCATCTTTTGATAAAAGTTGATCAATTTTGCATTTCACGGAGAATGAAATAGTTGATAAGGCAAACGACTTAGGAATTTCTTTGGGATCAAATGAAACCGAGGTCGGGAAATCTGTAAACGATCTTTTAGACTTGGAAGCGGAGAGGGCTTCCGCAATTATTCGAAATCTTGCTTCTATCAAACCCATGAATGACAATGAAATGAAAAATTTAGGAATGGTTGATCTCGAAAATATATGTAACAATCTCCTGCTAGGGCGGAGGCCGAGGATGAGGAGGGGTCGGAGACTACAGGCACGGTAGAGCCTCTAATGATGGAGGGTGCAGTTTTTCATGTTGCCGATCTGACATTCCCGCAGGGTGTTGGGGAGAAGCCCAAACGAGAACGCACCAAACTGACTGCTCAGCTCCCCGAGAACGCACCAAACTGACTGCTCAGTCGGTTGAGTGTGTTTTCCTTGGCTACAGTGATGAGCACAAGGGCTATCGATGTTGGGATCCCGTGGGTCGTCACTTGCGCATCTCGCTTGATGTGACTTTTGACGAGTCTCGTTCTTACTACCCACGTTCTTCTTCCTCGAGCTTCTCTGTGGACGACCTTCCTTTCCTTCTCCTTTCCGATACACCCTGCTATGTGCCTCATGTGTCACCTCT
Source organism: Aegilops longissima (assembly GCA_021605205.1). Classification (NCBI taxonomy): domain Eukaryota; kingdom Viridiplantae; phylum Streptophyta; class Magnoliopsida; order Poales; family Poaceae; genus Aegilops; species Aegilops longissima. The sequence goes on along the minus strand of CM038681.1, from coordinate 654,313,646 downwards.
TCCTCCGGCACCTCTCCTGCCTTCTCCTCCACCACCAACCCCGTCCTCTCCATCCTCCTCCTCCACCTCTCCCCCATCCTCTCCAGTCCGTCGCCCTCTATCACCGTTTCCTCTCCACTATACTCGCCGCCCTCGTACTGAGGATGCTTCTCCTGACGTGTCTGACGCGCCTTCCACCTCTGGCGAGCCTCTGTTCACGCCTACCCCGGTTCACAACCTTCGTGCCCGGCCTCGTCCTCCGCCTGATCGCTACTCTCCTGATCGGTACGGTCTCTCTGTTCTTGCTGAGCCCACCTCCTATCGGACTGCCATGACTCAGCCTGAATGGCACCTTGCGATGGCCGAAGAGCTTGCTGCTCTTGAGCGCTCTGGCACATGGGATCTGGTTTCCCTCCCTTCTGGTGTTCGTCCTATCACCTGCAAGTGGGTCTACAAGATTAAGACCCACTCCGATGGTTCTCTTGAGCGCTACAAAGCTCGTCTTGTGGCCCGTGGTTTTCAGCAGGAGCAGGGACGCGACTATGACGAGACATTCGCTCCTGTTGCTCACATGACCACTGTTCGCACTCTTCTTGCCGTGGCTTCTGTTCGTCAGTGGTCTATCTCTCAACTTGATGTCCAGAACGCCTTTCTCAATGGCGAGCTGCGTGAGGAGGTTTACATGCAGCCCCCGCCGGGGTACTATGCTCCTGACGGCATGGTCTGTCGGCTTCGCCGCTCCCTCTATGGTCTTAAACAAGCCCCTCGTTCTTGGTTTGAGCGCTTCGCCTCTGTGGTGACTGCAGCTGGTTTCTTGCCCAGTGATCATGATCCCGCGTTGTTTGTCCACATGTCCCGTGGTCGGACTCTTCTCCTTCTTTATGTTGATGACATGATCATCACGGGTGATGACTCTGACTACATTTCCTTTGTTAAGGCCCGCCTTCACGAGCAGTTCCTTATGACTGATCTTGGTCCTCTTTGCTATTTTCTTGGGATTGAGATCTCCTCCACCTCTGATGGCTTCTACATCTCTCAAGAGAAATACATTCAGGATCTTCTTGCTCGAGCTGCTCTCAGTGATGACCGCACTGTTGTGACTCCTATGGAGCTCAACATTCAGCTTCGTGCCTCTGATGGTGATCCTCTTCCTAATCCCACTCGCTATCGTCACCTCGTCGGTAGCCTTGTCTATCTTGCTGTTACACGTCCTGACATCTCCTATCCAGTTCACATCCTGAGTCAGTTTGTCTCAGCCCCCACCTCTGTCCACTATAGTCACCTCCTCCGTGTTCTACGATATCTTCGTGGCACGATCTCTCAGCGCCTTTTCTTTCCTCGTTCCAGTTCTCTTGAGCTCCGTGCCTACTCGATGCTACAGGCTAGTGATCCTCCGATCGACGCTTCATTGTCCGCCTTCGTGTGTCTTTCTTGGTGGCTCTCGATTGCTCGGAAGACAAAGAAACAGATGCAGTTTCTCGCTTGAGTACTGAGGCTGAGTTACGAGCCATGGCCATGTTGACGGGTGAGGTGATCTGTTGCGATGGTTACTTGAGGATTTTGGTGTGACGGCTACTACCTCGACTCCCTTCTTGTCGCCGACAAGATCTGGTGCTATCGGTATGCAGCGTGACCGGTGAAGCATGAACTCACCAAGCACATCGGTGTGGATGCTCATTTCGTGCGTCTTCTTGTGCGAGATCGACTCGCTCTTCACTATGTGCCCTCCGAGTTACAGTTGGCTGACTTCTTCACGAAGGCACAGACTCGGCGCAGCATACCTTTTTCCTCTCCAAACTCAGTGTTGTTGATCCACCATGAGTTTGAGGGGGGGTGTTAGATGTGTATAGTCCCTTTTCGGTATATCCCCGTTGTATAAGAGGTTTTCTGCACTTTGACACACATGTATATGTAATGGCCTTTGAACCTCAGGAAATACAGTTGCTCAGTATCCAACAGTATGTATAGTGGAGCTCCTATACAAACTCTGTAAAATTTCTTGCATTTACAGCGCTACGTGTTGTTCCAACTAACACTGCTGTAAAGATACATTCGGATTAACCGCAAGTGCCAACGTTCAGGTTGTCCGGTGCTGCGATGGATTTGGGAGGAAAGATGCTTTGGCAAAAGTAGCGGCCATCAGTAAGTATGTTTTATCATTTTTTTATAGCTCCATTCGGGTTTGGTTCGGGTTGGTGCATCATTAAGCAGGGGAATTAGCATTAACCAGATGGGTCGCTATCCTTTGCCTTTGGCTCCACAACAACTAAACTGTTCGGGTTCGGTTCGGATCGACATAGTAGATAGATAAATTCAGTTGTTTGCGTGTGTGCGGATGGCGCAGATTTGGTTTGTCGGTGTAAGGCGACTGCACATCGCTTGGGTTCCATTCGGGTCGGGTTGCTGCGTCATGAAGCAGGGACCTGCATTGACCAGTCGGGCCAGTGGCGGACCTAGAGAGTATTTTGACTGGGGGCAAACTACCTGAGTGAGGGCATGTTCTATAAAAATTCAAAGAATTCAAGTATGTTTTTCAAAAATCACAAGCAAAACTCACTAGAATTTCAAATTTTGAGTGGGGGCCTGGGCCCCCACTCACCTCTACATAGGTCCGCCCCTGAGTCGGGCTCGTGCCTTCCCAGCACTGCTAATGTTCCTTCAGATCGACCATGTGTATATAATATAAATAGCCCTTGAAGTGGCTGCAAAGGTGCAGAGGCTTCCTGCACCATTCTCCAAGACCAAAAAATCTCAAATCTGCTGTTGTATCCATCCTTCCTCTTGTCTGCGTGGTGGCATTCGGGGGCTTTGTCGTCCTGAGGAAGGTGAAATAGCTAAAATAATCAGCAAAAAAAACAACTATCATGTTACATGCCACGTGACGACCCTACTGACTGGGATGAACGAATCCTTCTTCAAAAATTGAACTTGGAAACTTTTCTCAAGAAGGACAAAACTAACTAGATCATCTTTAATCAGGATATGAGCAGCAGAAACTAATTGATCTAACTATCAATTTGGAGAAAAATCATCAAACAAGAAGTCACTTATGTATTGAATGGTCTCTTTTAATTGATTATTCTAAGTAGCTAGACAAGTCCATTTCTCTGAATATCAGACAATCAGTGAGAAGATCAAGAATTACACAATAGATTCAAGGACTAGAGAAATCTAGTTAATATTTCCAGATTATATTGAATAGAATAGATAATGATTAACTGAGATTTTGCAAAATTATATCCCTTTCTTTCGTGATTCAAACAGCTAGACATACATGAGTCAAGAATACAATCAGTTCTCTGGACTCATGTATTTTCAATTTCATTGAGCTGTTTGAAAACAGAGCAATACATGAGCTGTTTGTGATTCAATGGTGAAAGCACTACTGAGACTGCTTTTGCTAATTCCATAATACACAAACATCTTCCTTGCACAATAGAAGGATAGAAACATCATCATGATTCAAGAATAGTAGGAGCAAAACATGAAAACCATTCACAAGAAATAGCACAAAGAATTATATGGCATCACAAACATCATCATGATTCAAGAATAATAGGAGCAAAACACGAAAGCCATTCACAAACCATCACAGAACTTAGAACCCGAGTGAAACCGGTCGGGTTCGCTCCTTGATTCCAGTGGCAACTAATTAAGTATCATACACGCACGGCTTGACATGGTTGTTGGCTTTGTCACACATGGTATGGGGACACAGCTTGTTCTTTTCGTCAATGCACCTTTCCTCCATCTGTGATGCTCCGCCACTTGAATCCGAACCGAACCGAACCCGAAGAATATTATGCAGGCCTATCTCCTGGACAGAGACATATTAATTAATTGTCCGTAGAACGCTAAGCATACTTAGCGCTGCAGACATCAATCCTCGTCAGTTTGTCCTTTCTTAGAGAACATTTTCCTGAAGACATACTAATTATACTGTTATTTCATTCGAACTACATTTTCGTAGAGCACATTTTCCTGAAGGACATACTAATCTAGTGATGGATACTCGGTTGCCTAGTTTTTTGGTAGCTCACTCCGTGTGTAAGGGGAACCTAAACAATTCTGGGATTACTATTAGGAAACTGAACGTGCATTTGATGGCTACTGTTGTTTGTGCATTAATCCCAAAAATGCTGAAACAAGTTCACCGGACAGAAGAGTGGCAAACACGAACCGAACCCGAAAGGAAACCCCGCGTGGTCAATCCCTGCTCTAATTGCCCATTTTGCCATTTAGATTAAGACAGTGACGTGGCACATTAGCTTAACCCATGAATCCAACCCGAAACCGACCCGAACATCTCATTTCTTAAATTAAGTTATTTGTGGAGTGCTAAGCAGGGGTGTGGGAAAATTAGTTTCTAGAATGGGAGAGTCCAAAATACCGTTTACCATATATAATTGATAAACAGGGTCAAATGTGATAGAAGTACATTTTAGAGAACAGAATGTTGCATTTTGGAATGCAAATATTTGAACTACGTTTGCTTAACCATACTAACTGGACGGTAGCAGAGATGTTGGCGGTTCAAAGACCGAGTAAGCAGCAGGTAGCTGGGCAGTTCTCAGCACAGCAGAGGGTGACAGCGACGGCGACTACGCCAATCGGGTTCATTCGGTTCGGGTTGCTTCTCTGCCAAAGAGATTTTCCAAAAAGCGGATTAAAAACAAAGAGCACATACATGTCAACACACCATCTCAAAAAAATTCGACCTACACTCAAATCAAAATTTAGACGCTCCCTTTATTTTAAAAGGGGAGTACACAGCAAGCCTGAAAACATCACATATTTCTACAACCAAATATGTGATGTTTTCAGGCCTCTGTCCATTTTTCAAACTCCTCCACATATATGCTTTTCAGACTTCACACCTTCACATATTAGTTTTTCACTATTTCTCAAACTCCTGGGAGCTGAAAACTGAAGTGCAACAGTCGGGTCGGGTTCGGCCGAAGATGGGCGGCACTTCACCTTACTCTTCCCTTGGGATTGGATGACTACGAGTCTACGACTATGTGGGCCACAATTGACATAGCTGCCAAAGTTTGGGTTCGGACCAGATTCTATGATCGGTTTGGGAGGTAAAGATGTGTTCTGCAAGAGATGCCTCACATTCGCATGCATGCGTGTGCCCAAGGTCGCTGTCAGGGTGGAGTTGTGGGATTGCATCGATGGGAATGGTTGGCTAGACGCGTCTTCATCCTTGCCTTTGCCTTCACAGGGCTGTCAACTTTCGGGTTTTCGATTCGGTCTGGAACTTCGGATCGGATCGGGTTGCTGCAGCATGGACCATCTTGCTGGACTCGTCACCTCTCTCTCTCTCTCTCTCTCTCCACAGCACTGCAAAACGTCCATATATTCAGACCGGCCTTGTGTATGTGTATAAAACTATAAATAGCTCCTCAACCTGAACCTGCAAAAACAAGCCTTCTTGCGCCATTTTCTTTTCCAAGCTCTCAAAGCCCCAACCTGAATCACTCTCTGTTGTGCCGCCCTCACCACGCGCAGCTCTACTGAAAGGTCAGCCATGGACATCATCTTCACCATTCTGGCCTCCATTGCTGCCGCGTGCTCCGACAGGAAGAACCTGCCCAAGGCGCTCATCTCCGGCGGGATCTTCAAGGCTGCGGCGGCACTGTGCCTCGTCTTCTTCCATGGCCCAGGAGGCGTGTTCCTCCACCACGGGAAGGGCGCCTACTACCTCTACTACGGCATCCTCATCACCATTGCCGTCTTTGGGCTCGTGGAGGCGTCCGTGGGATGTTGGGTTTCTGGGAGGCTGGAAGACCGGCACGCCGCCGGGAAGGCGGTCCTCTGCGTGTCCATCCTTCCTCTTGTCTGTGTGGCGGCGTTTGGCGGCTTCGTCGTTCTGAGGAAGATGAACTAGATAGGTAGCTGAGCTGGCTGTGCCATAGGAATACATCATGTATATGAATGTCACATGTGTTATTTTGGCAAAGTTGGTGCAAGAATAATCAGTGCAGTGGTGTTGTGTGACATCTATCATTTGATCTTATTTGATCAAAAGAGAAATGGACTTCTCTGATCTCTTTTGATCGATTATTCTAAGTAGCTAGACAAGTCCATTTCTCTGAATATCAGAAAATCTTGTTAATTTATTCAAATTCTATAGAATAGAATAGATTTTGATTAACTGAGATTTTGCTAAATGATTCAAACAGCTGGACATACATGAGTCAAGAATACAATCAGTTTTCTGGACTCATGTAATTTCAATTTTCCTTAAGCTGTTTGAAAACAGAGCAAATAACTGAGAATCAGAGGCAACCAACCAATGGGTAACGATTCAATGGTGAAAGCACCACTGAGACTGGTTTTGCAAAATACTTAAGGATTTACTGGCATAGCTAATTCGCACAGTCGAAGGATATCAGTATACCAGGAAATAAGAGCAAAACATGAAAACCGTTCACAAGAAATAGCACAAAGCGATACAGACATCACAAACATCATCTTGATTCAAGAATAATAATAGCAAAACAACGAAACCATTCACAAACCATCACAGAGTTCCGAACCCGAACCGAACCCGATCGGGTTCACTCCTAGATCCCCGAGGTAATTAAGTATCATGCACTAACCATGGTGGCTTTGTCACACATGGCATGGGGACACAGCTTGTCCTTTTCGTCAATGCACCTTTTATCTATCTGAGATGCCCCACCACTTGAATCCGAACCGAACCCGAAGGACACCACGCAGGCCTATTGGCTGGACAGACTGATTATTTATAGAATGCTAAGCATACTTAGCGCTGCAATTAATTATCACTCCTCATCAGACTCAGAGAAGTCCTTTCAATAGTAATATCATCATAGTGTTATTTCATTTAAACCAAACCCATTTTTTTGTCTTGTAGTACTATAGACAATTAGTGATGAACACTTGATTGTCTAGTTTTTTTGTAGCTCACTCAGTGTGTAAGGGAAACTTAAAAAAAATCTGAAATTACTATTAGCAAACTGAATGTGCATTGGACGGCTACTATTGTTTGTGCATTAAGCCCAAAATGCTGGCAAGTAGAATTCTCTGGCTCGTGTATCAGTGCCTTGTTTGAGATAGTATTGAGCTTGGATAATAGCTGCTATTGAATCAGTGCCTTGTTTGTATGGTAGAATCAAAAAACTTCATTGGTGCTTTATACAGTCCAACCCGAACAGAAGAGTTGCAAACACAAACCGAACCCGAAAGGAAACCCCGCATGCTCTAATTCCTCGCTTTGCCATTTAGATTAAGACACAGATGTGACGCGTTAACCTAACCCATGAGTCCAACCCGAACCCGACCCGAACATCTCATTTCTTGATTTAAGTTATTTGTGGGATGCTAAGCAGGGGTGTGGGCAATTAGACTCTAGAATGGGAAAATCCAAATCCTGTTTACCGAAGATAAACAGGCAGGGTCAAATGTGGTATCAGTACATTTTAGAGAACAGAGTACAGACCATTGTTGCATTTTGGAATGCTAATATTTGACCTGCGCTTTGCTTAAAAAGACTGGCCGGCCAGTAACAGAGATGTTGGGGGCTCAAGGACTAAGTAAGCTTATGTTCTCAGCACGGCAGAGGGCGATGGCGACGGCAACTGCACCGATCGGGTTCGTTCGGTTCGGGTTGCTTCAGCTGCCAACGAAATTCTGTGGCAGCTTCCCACGTCGAAGCAGGACTTGCTGACCTCGCAGATGCACTTTTCATCCTCTGTCTTTTCTCCACATCACTGCCAATGCCCGGCCATTCGGGTTCTGCTCGATCGGGTTACCTGGGTTGCCACTGTCCATGCCGTCTTCTATAAATACACATGCCCTCAACCTTGAAGGCTGAAGCTTGTCCTCTTCCATTCTGCAAGACTAAAGACGCTCGCTCAAGCAAAACCAACTCTCCACCATGGCCATCCTCAGTGACATTGTGACCCTGATCTCCGGCGCTTTCTTGGACCGGAAGAACCTCCCGCGGGCGCTCATCTCCTGTGGCGTCCTCAAGGCCGCAGCGGCGCTCTGCCTCCTCCTGTTCAGGGCGCCCGGGGGCATCTTCCTCCACCACGGCAGGGGGCTTCTGTACCTCTACTTCGCCGTCCTCATCGTCGTGGTGGTCTTCGGGTTCGTGGAGGCGTTGGTCGGCGTCTGGGTGTCCAGCGAGCCGGACGGCCGGCACGCCATCGGGAAGACGGTGCTTTTGGCTGTCCATCCTCCCTCTCATCTTCGTGGCTGCGCTTGGGGGCTTCAGCATTCTGCATAGAGCGTGAACTGTGTGTGATTCCTCGTGTAATCTTAATTAGGGTGTCGTCCGATGAGCTTTGGTTATTCATTACGACGATCTACTGATTGTCCGTGAGCTTTAGTTATTTTAGTATGATATTGGTTCAGATGTGGCTTTCGATCGATGTGAAATAGTAGTAATTATGTCTTAAAGAGTAATGAAGTAATTAATCTGGTTAATTTACCGTGCAAGTTCCTGTATTTTTGCGTTCACAATGCATTTTGGTCAACTTTTGTTATTCGCTGCTCAATCGAAATCATTTCCAAAAGCAGATGAACAATTTTCTTTGAGATTATAAAACCGAACCCGAAGACTTTATGCAGGCCTATCGGTTACGGTTAGACAGCGACATACTGATTAATTACCCGTAGGTAACATTTTCATGAAGGACATACTAATTATACTGTTATTCCTTTCAAACTGCACATTTTCCTTGTCTTGTACAGTAGAGAATTAGTGATGAATGCTCGGTTGCCTAATTTTTTGTGTGTAAGGAGAATTTAAACAATTCTGAAATTACTATTAGAAAACTGAACGTGCATTTGATAGCTACTGTTATTTGTGCATTAAGCCCAAAAATGCTGAGAAGCAAATCCATTGGCTTGGGTATCTTCAGTGCCTGGTGTTTTAGATAGTATGGGAACTTATAAACAACTTCACTGGTGCTTCATAAGGACCAACCTGAACAGAAGAGTGGCAAACACGAACCGAACCCGACAGGGCCTCATCCTCAACCTCATGTGGTCATGATAATCTCAGTATTTTATTCTCCCCCTGTTGGGATTTCCCATTATAAGCAGCTAAAATTTGATCTTTTGTAAGGTGCCTCCCCACCCCACCTAGGAAAAAGAAAGAATCCGTTCCCCCACCAATAAAAAAAGAGAAAGAATCCGTTGCCCGCTTGTCTGTCTAATGCACTTGCTCTGTTCCAGCCTTTTCCATATCACCATTCTGAATTTCTCGCTGCTTTCTGAATGAATCCATTGTCTCGCTCTCGGGAACCTCCTGTACAGCAAGTTCCAATTGGCCAAAAGACAAAATTGGATACCCCAATAACAGGCTGTACTGAGAAACCCATGAGTGTAACTGTATAAGTAAATTATTGTACAATAATGTTGTATTTTCAAGAACTGATACAGATTTGATTCATCACTTCCTATTTTTTCGAGGCCGGACATGTTGTCCGGGGTGGATACCACAGCATATGAAAATGCTTGATTTTTGGAATCTTTTCCCAGATTTTTCCGACCCAGTGTTTCTTTATTAACGGGCATACAGCAACAGAAAATGCATGTTTCTAACACTGTTTGTCCTGAAGAATCGTGCTATCCTTGGGTGTTTTTTCTTTTTCAAGAATTGTTTCAGTTTTTTTTAGAGTCGTGCGGTGTGTAGATGTACGGCAACTTGCTCTGTTCTCCTTAGAAATCATGATCAGTCCACACAGGGCAATATTCTTTATTAACTGGAAATTCCTTCAGAAAAAAATCAAAAATCGAGCACTCTGTACTTTTGCAGCCCGGCGGTGTTTCGACGGTGTGCAGCAAACAGGGTATTCATCTTTCCAGCTCTGTTTGTGCTTAAGTTTTAACAGTGCTTTCACTGGAATGTTAGTTGCTGTCGGGATTTTTCTTGGATTATTTTGAGCATTTTGATATATTTTTCTCAAGTCCGGCTGTCTGTTCGAGGTGTACAACAATACACAGTTGATGCAATTGTTGGGTTACCATTTCTCTGTAGCACTTGGCAGTCTACCTGACAAGGAATGTTTTTCGATAGTTCTTTGTGAAGTTTACATGACATGAACATGAACAGAAGTGATGTTTACTACAAGGTTAATTACTGCCTGGAAGACAACACGAGAGAAAAAAAGGTAACAGGATATACATAGGAACTGAATACTCAAGAATTGCATACATAAGCTGTTACGAACCGAAACCATCAGCCATACAAGGACATAAATGGATGCATAGACCCCTCTCCAACACATGCCACTGGATAATCATGGCACCACATAATCGGTTCAGAAAGACTCAAGCAGTAGGTCTATTGGCTCAATCATATCATCGTATCACCTTCATAATGTCTATTTCGACTACAGTCCCGTATACAGTCTCCATAGTCAGAAACGATTCATTCGTCTCACACTCATAACTACTAGCAACCAACTTGTAACGACACAGTTATTACACAGAAAGCTACATGAGTTGCACGCTGTCTAGCACTCCTAAGACAACCGATTAGAGAGGATTCACGGAGGGTGTGGATGAATGAAGCAGCATAAGTTGCAATCTCAAATTTCTGTGGTGAACCTTCATGATATGCCTGATCCAGCTTCTGCAGCTTCGCCTTGGTCATATCAAGTTGCTCTGAATTAGAATTAGAGAGGGAGGAATCATGTCATGTTACCAACATGAAGCACCGCATAGACAATAAGAAAACAATAACACCGCCACCACTTGCAACAACAACAACAACAACAACAACAAAAGCTTCATGGTGGTAACAACCTCCTGCTTCAGCTTGAGTACACCTCAGTCAGGCGACCGCAATGCATCAGCAGCTACCGATGCCTAAACGAACGAATCTGGTCCATACAGAACGAGAAGCGACTCTTAAATTAAAACTCAAACCACGCCGCCGCCAAAATCGAATCGAGTGGCGTTCCAAAGCCACTTCACCCCCCCAACGAACCCACAGCCGATCCAGAAGCCTGCCAGCGAAATTGTAAAAACTGCAGAAGAGGGGCGGGAGATGGAGAGGGTTCTAGCAGCAGGTTCAGGAGAGGGAGAGGGAGAGAGACCTGACCAGGTGGCGTGGTGGCGGAGGACGACGGCGGTGCGGGGGGAAACAAGGGACGGGACCAAGAGAAGGGGCGGTGTCGGCTCTCATCAATGCTTGTCCATTTGGGAAAATGCTCATTAAGTCAAAAAGAATTCACAAGTTCAAATAAAAATTCGAGTTGAAAAACTGTTCAAATTCAAAAATGTTCAAAATCTAAAAAAACGTTTTCAAAATTTAAAAGTTGTGAAAAATATAATTAAATTGTGAATGTTATTAAAATTATGAACTTTTTTTACTGTGATCAATTTTTTAAATTACAAACATTTTTTGAGAGCAAAAGAAAATTTTCATTTCAAACAGCTTTTGAAGATTTTAAACATTTTTTTTACATTTAGAAAAAATAAAAATAACACGGAAAAAGGAAAAACAAAGACAGAGGAAAAAAAGAAAGAAAATCACTTCAAACAAAAAGGTTCAGGCATAACAGGTCTGAGAAACTTCCTAAAACCGGTCGTAGTGGTTTGCTTGTTCACTGCGCTTCCATACCTAATGGGTCGGGCTAATCTGCCTATGATAGAGTGTACTAGGTTCGCTCGCTGGTTGGCTGGCTGCTTGACTATTGACCTTTAACAAAATAGGAATATAATAAAATGTACATGAGTTTGGAAAAAGATGTTCATGAATTTGAAAAAATTCATGAATTCAAAAAAGTTCATGAATTTGTAAATCTTCACGAATTTTAATAACATTCATGAATATAAAATTTTTATGAATTATAAAAAATGTTCATGAACTTGAAATGCTTTCATGAATTTAAAAAATTCAGAAACTTGAAATGAATATTATCTGATTTGTGAAAAAAAGAAGGAAAGTTGAATAAAACTTGCCTTGGAAAAGCAAAGGAATAAACATCCTAAACTGGTGGGCGAGGCGACGGCCCGTATAGGAACTAGCATATGCGGATGTGTGTAAGAGCTCTCTACGGTAACACGTGCCGAATAGTGTTTTCTGTTAGGGCCTTTGTGTCGCCAGGTGGATTAGCCATTTTTGTTATTACTTTTCGAGTCCGAGGAACTATTGCTGTCGAATCTATAAATGGGAAACGCTTCCTTTCAGTAGTCTGATAGGAAAGTTTGATCAGACAACTCCCGCGTCGTTGATTCTCCTCTAATCCCACGGTCTATATTTGGAAGCAAATCGTCAATTCCTTCAATTAAGTGCACAATTTGATTTTTTTTTTTGAGGTGAACTAGGGATTTTATTCAACGTTCAAAGCCGAAGCAATACAAGCGATGTCTGGCAGAATCCCTAGCCACAAATGGCGACCTGGAGGGGAAGCTGAAGCCGCCCTAGCAATGGCATGAGCTTCCAAGTTTGCTTCCCTACACTCATAACGAAAACTAACTTTAACAAAGTCATTCATTGATTCTTTAACTTCATCTATGACTAGTGCATACGATGAAAACGATCTTCCATTGATGTCAGCCACCACCTGTTGGGGAACGTAGCAGAAATTCAAAATTTTCCTACGTATCACCAAGATCTATCTATGGAGAAACTAGCAACGAGGAAAGGAGAGTGCATCTACATACCCTTGTAGATCGTTAAGCGGAAGCGTTCATGTGAACGGGGTTGAAGGAGTCGTACTCGTCGTGATTCAAATCACCGGAGATCCTAGTGCCGAACGGACGGCACCTCCGCGTTCAACACACGACAGCCCGGTGGCGTCTCCCATGCCTTGATCCAGCAAGGAGAGAGGAGAGGTTGAGGAAGACTCCATCCAACAGCAGCACAACGGCATGGTGGTGGTGGAGGGCGTGGTAATCCTGCAGGCTTCGCCAAGCACTACGGAGGAGAAGGAGGTGTTGGAGAGGGAGAGGAGGCGCCGGGGCTCAAGTATTGCTGCCCCCCCACTATATATAGGAGCAAGGGAGAGGGGAGGCGCAGCCTGCCCCTCCTCCAAGGGAGGGTGCGGCCAAGAGGGGGAGGAGTCCATCCTCCCAAGGCACCCTGAGGTGCCTTCCCTCTATGGACTCTTCCTCTCCAAGTGTTTCATGCGCATGGGCCTCTTGGGGCTGGTTCCCTTGGCCCATGCAGGCCTAGGCGCACCACCTAGGGCCCATGTGGCCCCGGGCAGGTGGCCCCACCGGTGGGCCCAGGACCCCTCCGGTGGTCCCAGTACAATACCGATAACCCGAAACTTGTCCCGATGGTCAAACAGCACTTCCCATATATAAATCTTTACCTCCGGACCATTCCGGAACTCCTCGTGACGTCCGGGATCTCATCCGGACTCGAACAACATTCGTAACCACATACAAGCTTCCTTTATAACCCTAGCGTCATCGAACCTTAAGTGTGTAGACCCTACGGGTTCGGGAACCATGCAGACATGACCGAGACGTTCTCCGGTCAATAACCAACAGCGGGATCTGGATACCCATGTTGGCTCCCACATGTTCCACGATGATCTCATCGGATGAACCACGATGTCAAGGACTTTAATCAATCCCGTATACAATTCCCTTTGTCTAGCGGTATTGTACTTGCCCGAGATTCGATCGTCGGTATCCCGATACCTTGTTCAATCTCGTTACCGGCAAGTCTCTTTACTCGTTCCGTAACACATCATCCCGTGATCAACTCCTTGATCACATTGTGCACATTATGATGATGTCCTACCGAGTGGGCCCAGAGATACCTCTCCGTCACACGGAGTGACAAATCCCAGTCTCGATTCGTGCCAACCCAACAGACACTTTCGGAGATACCCGTAGTGTACCTTTATAGCCACCCATCACGTTGTGACGTTTGCACACCCAAAGCATTCCTACGGTATCCGGAGTTGCACAATCTCATGGTCTAAGGAAACGATACTTGACATTAGAAAAGCTTTAGCATACGAACTACGATCTTTGTGCTAGGCTTAGGATTGGGTCTTGTCCATCACATCATTCTCCTAATGATGTGATCCCGTTATCAATGACATCCAATGTCCATGGTTAGGAAACCGTAACCATCTATTGATCAACGAGCTAGCCAATAGAGGCTTGCTAGGGACATGGTGTTGTCTATGTATCCACACATGTATTTGAGTTTCCTATCAATACAATTATAGCATGGATGATAAACGATTATCATGAACAAGGAAATATAATAATAACTAATTTATTATTGCCTCTAGGGCATATTTCCAACAGTCTCCCACTTGCACTAGAGTCAATAATCTAGTTCACATCGCCATGTGATTAACACTGATAGGTCACATCGCCATGTGACTAACACCCAAAGAGTTTACTAGTGTCTGTAAACTAGTTCACATCATCATGTGATTTAGACTCAATGAGTTCTGAGGTTTGATCATGTTTTGCTTGTGAGAGAGGTTTTAGTCAACGGGTCTGAACCTTTCAGATCCGTGTGTACTTCGCAATTCTCTATGTCATATTGCAAATGCTGCTTTCACGCTCCACTTGGAGCTATTCCAAATGGTTGCTCCACTATACGTATCCGGTTTGCTTCTCAGAGTCACTCGGATAGGTGTTAAAGCTTGCATCGACGTAACCCTTTACGCCGAACTCTTTTATCACCTCCATAATCGAGAAACATGTCCTTATTCCTCTAAGGATAATTTTGACCGCTATCCGGTGATCCTCCTTGATCACCTTTGTACTCTCTTGCGGATATGTAGCAAGGCACACATCAGTGCGATACAAGATAGCATACTATAGAGCCTACGTCGAAGCATAGGGACGACCTTCGTCCTTTCTCTCTTTTCTGCCGTGGTCGAGCTTTAACTCTTAACTTCATACCTTACATCTCGGCAAGAACTCCTTCTTTGGTGATCCATCTTGAACACCTTCAAGATCATGTCAAGGTATGTGCTCATTTGAAAGTACTATTGAGCGTTTTTGATCTATCCTCATAGATCTTGATGCTCAATGTTCAAGTAGCTTAATCCAGGTTTTCACTTGAAAACACTTTTCAAATAACCCTATATGCTTTCCAGAAATTCTACATCATTTCTGATCACCAATATGTCAACAACATATACTCATCAGAAATTCTATAGTGCTCCCACTCACTTCTTTGGAAATACAAGTTTCTCATGAACTTTGTATAACCCAAAATCTTTGATCATCCTATCAAAGTGCATATTCCAACTCCGAGATGCTTACTCCAGTCCTTAGAAAGATCGCTGGAGCTAGCATACCTTTTAGCATCCTTAGGATCGATAAAACTTTTCTGATTGTATCACATACAACCTTTCCTTACGAAAACTGGTAAGGAAACTCATTTTGACATCCATCTGCCAGATTTCATAAATGCAGCTTATGCTAACATGATTCCGACGGACTTAAGCATCGCTACGGATGAGAAAATCTCATCGTAGTCAACTCCTTGAACTTGTGAAAACTCTTTGCCACAAGTCGAGCTTCATAGACGGTGATATTACCGTCCACGTCCGTCTTCTTCTTAAAGATCCATTCATCTCAATGGCTTGCCGATCATCGGGCAAGTCCACCAAAGTCCATGCTTTGTTTTGATACATGGATCCTATCTCAGATTTCATGGTTTCTAACCATTTGTCGGAATTTGGGCCCACCATTGCTTCTCCATAGCTCGTAGGTTCATTGTTGTCTAGCAACATGACCTTCAAGACAGGATTGCTGTACCACTTAGAAGTAGTACGCATCCTTGTCACCCTACGAGGTACGGTAGTGACTTGATCCAAAACTTCATGATCACTATCATAAGCTTCTACTTCAATTGGTGTAGGTGCCACGGGAACAACTTCCTGTGCCCTGCTACACACTAGTTGAAGTGACGGTTCAATAACCTCATCAAGTCTTCACCATCCTCCCACTCAACTTTTCGAGACAAACTTTTCCTCGAGAAAGGACCCGATTCAAGAAACAATCCCTATTGCTTTCGGATCTGAATTAGGAGGTATACCCAACTGTTTTGGGTGTCCTATGAAGATGCATTTTGTCCGCTTTGGGTTCGAGCTTATCACGATGAAACTTTTTCACATAAGCGTCGCAGCCCCAAACTTTTAAGAAATGACAGCTTAGGTTTCTCTAAACCATAGTTCATACGATGTCATCCCAACGGAATTCCATGGTGCCCTATTAAAGTGAGTGCGGTTGTCTCTAATGCCTAACCCATGAACGATAGTGGTAATTCGATAAGAGATATCATGGTACGCACCATATCCAATAGAGTGCAACTATGATGTTCGGACACACCATCACACTATGGTGTTCCAGGCGGTATTTATTTGTGAAACAATTTCCACAATGTCTCATTGTGTGCCAAAACTCGTAACTCAGATATTCATCTCTATGATCATATCATAGACATTCTATCCGCTTGTCACGATGATCTTCAACTTCACTCTGAAATTACTTGAACCATTCAATAATTCAGACTCGTGCTTCATCAAGTCAATATACTCAATATCTACTCGAATCATCTGTGAAGTCAGAACATAACGATATTCACTGCATGCCTCAGCACTCATTGGACTGCACACATCAAAATGTGTTACTTCCAAGAAGTTGCTATCTTGTTCCATCTTACTGAAACCGAGGCTTTTCAGTCATCTTGTCCATGTGGTATGATTTGCATATCTCAAGTGATTCAAAATCAAGTGAGTCCAAACGATCCATCTACATGGAGTTTCTTCATGCGTATGCACCAATAGACATGGTTTGCATGTCTCAAACTTTTCAAAAACGATTGAGTCAAAAGATCCATCAACATGGAGCTTCTTCATGCGTTTTACACCAATATGACTTACATGGCAGTGTCACAAGTAAGTGGTACTATCATTACTATCTTATACTTTTGGCATGAAAATGTGTATCACTACGATCGAGATTCAATAAACCATTTATTTAGGTGCAAGACCATTGAAGGTATTATTCAAATAATTAGAATAACCATTATTCTCCTTAAATGAATAACCGTATTGTGATAGACATAATCCAATCATGTCTATGCTCAACGCAAACACCAAATAACAATTATTTAGGTTTAACACCAATCTCGATGGTAGAGGGAGCGTGTGATGCTTGATCATATCAACCTTGGAAACAATTCCAACACATATCGTCAGCTCACCTTTAGCTAGTCTCCTTTTATTCCGTAGCCTTTTATTTCGAGTTACTAACACTTAGCAACCGAACCGGTATCTAATACCCTGGTGCTACTAGGAGTACTAGTAAAGTACACATTAACATAATGTATATCCAATATACTTCTATCGACCTTGCCAGCCTTCTTATCTACCAAGCATCTAGGGTAATTCCGCTCTAGTGACTATTCCCTTATTACGAAGCACTTAGTCTCGGGTTTGGGTTCAACCTTGGGTTTCTTCTTGGAGCAACAACTGATTTGCCGTTTCATGAAGTGTCCCTTCTAGCCCTTGCCCTTCTTGAAACTAGTGGTTTCACCAACCATCAACAATTGATGCTCCTACTTGACTTCTACTTTCGCGGTGTCAAACATCGCGAACACTTCAAGGATCATCATATCTATCCCTGATATGTTATAGTTCATCACGAAGCTCTAGTAGCTTGGTGGCAATGACTTTGGAGGAACATCACTATCTCATCTGGAAGATCAACTCCCACTCGATTCAAGTGATTGTTGCACTTCAGACAATCTGAGCACAAGCTCAACGATTGAGCTTTCTCCCTTAGTTTGTAGGTTAAGAAAATCGTCGGAGGTCTCATACCTCTTGACGTGGGCACGAGCCTGAAATCCTAATTTCAGCCCTCGAAACATCTCATATGTTCCGCGACATTTCGAAAAAGTCTTTGGTGCCTCAACTCTAAACCGTTTAACTGAACTATCACGTAGTTATCAAAACGTGTACGTCCGATGTTCGCAACATCCACAAACGACGTTTGGGGTTCAGCACACTGAGCGGTGCATTAAGGACATAAGCTTTCTACTGTCCGCATAATCGCTACTGTCAACTTTCAACTATATTTTCTCTAGGAACATATCTAAACAGTGGAACTAAAGCGCGAGCTTACGACATAATTTGCAAAAGGTCTTTTGACTATGTTCAGGATAATTAAGTTCATCTTATGAACTCCCACTCAGATAGGCATCCCTCTGGTCATCTAAGTGATTACATGATCCGAGTCAACTAGGCCGTGTCCGATCATCACGTGAGACGGACTAGTCATCATCGGTGAACATCTTCATGTTGATCGTATCTACCATACGACTCATGCTCGACCTTTCGGTCTCGTGTTCCGAGGCCATGTGCGTACATGCTAGGCTCGTCAAGTTAACCCCAAGTGTTTTTGCTGTGTAAATCTGTCTTACACCGTTGTATGTGAACGTAAGAATCCATCACACCCGATCATCACGTGGTGCTTAGAAGCGACGAACTGTAGCAACGGTGCACGATCGGGGAGAACACTTCTTGAAATTTTGTAAGGGATCATCTTATTTACTACCGTCGTTCTAAGTAAACAAGATGCATAAACATAATAAACATCACATGCAATTATATAGTGACATGATATGGCCAATATCATTTTTCTCCTTTTGATCTCCATCTTCAGGGCTCCATGATCATCATCGTCACCGGCATGACACCATGATCTCCATCATCATGATCTCCATCATCGTGTCCTCATGAAGTTGTCTCGCCAACTATTACTTCTACCACTATGGCTACCGGTTAGCAATAGAGTAAAGTAATTACATGGCGTTGTTTAATGACACGCAGGTCATACAATAAATAAAGACAACTCCTATGGCTCCTGCCGGTTGTCATATTCATCGACATGCAAGTCGTGAATCCTATTACAAGAACATGATCAATCTCATACATCACATATCATTCATCACATTCTTCTTGGCCATATCACATCACATAGCATACCCTGCAAAAACAAGTTAGACGTCCTCTAATTGTTGTTGCATGTTTTACGTGGCTGCTATGGGTTTCTAGCAAGAACGTTTCTTACCTACGCAAAACCACAACGTGATATGCCAATTGCTATTTACCCTTCGTAAGGACCCTTTTCATCGAATCCGTTCCGACTAAAGTGGGAGGCGGCACCGCTAGCCACCTTATGCACCAAGTGCATGTCGGTCGGTGGAACCTGTCTCACGAAAATGCGTGTAAGGTCGGTCCGGGCCGCTTCATCCCACAATACCGTCGAAACAAGATTGGACTAGTAACGGTAAGCATATTGAACAAAATCAACGCCCACAACTACTTTGTGTTCTACTCGTGCAAAGAATCTACATAATAGACCTAGCTCATGATGCCCTTTGTTGGGGAGCGAGCAGAAATTCAAAATTTTCCTACGTATCACCAAGATCTATCTATGGAAAAACTAGCAACGAGGGAAGGAGAGTGCATCTACATACCCTTGTAGATCGTTAAGCGGAAGCGTTCATGTGAACGGGGTTGAAGGAGTCGACTGTCGTGATTCAAATCACCGGAGATCCTAGTGCCGAACGGACGGCACCTCCGCGTTCAACACACGTACAGCCCGGTGACGTCTCCCATGCCTTGATCCAGCAAGGAGAGAGGGAGAGGTTGAGGAAGACTCCATCCAACAGCAGCACAACGGCATGGTGGTGGTGGAGGGCGTGGTAATCTGCAGGGCTTCGCCAAGCACCACGGAGGAGAAGGAGGTGTTGGAGAGGGAGAGGAGGCGCCGGGGCTCAAGTATTGCTGCCTCCCCCCCACTATATATAGGAGCAAGGAGAGGGGAGGCGCAGCTTGCCCCTCCTCCAAGGGAGGGGTGCGGCCAAGAGGGGGAGAGTCCATCCTCCCAAGGCACCTCGGAGGTGCCTTCCCTCTATGGACTCTTCCTCTCCAAGTGTTTCATGCGCATGGGCCTCTTGGGGCTGGTTCCCTTGGCCCATGCAGGCCTAGGCGCACCACCTAGGGCCCATGTGGCCCCAGGGCAGGTGGCCCCACCGGTGGGCCCCGGACCCCTCCGTGGTCCCAGACAATACCGATAACCCGAAACTTGTCCCGATGGCGAAACAGCACTTCCATATATAAATCTTTACCTCCGGACCATTCCGGAACTCCTCGTGACGTCCGGGATCTCATCCGGGACTCCGAACAACATTCGGTAACCACATACAAGCTTCCTTTATAACCCTAGCGTCATCGAACCTTAAGTGTGTAGACCCTACGGGTTCGGGAACCATGCAGACATGACCGAGACGTTCTCCGGTCAATAACCAACAGCGGGATCTGGATACCCATGTTGGCTCCCACATGTTCCACGATGATCTCATCGGATGAACCACGATGTCAAGGACTTTAATCAATCCCGTATACAATTCCCTTTGTCTAGCGGTATTGTACTTGCCCGAGATTCGATCGTCGGTATCCCGATACCTTGTTCAATCTCGTTACCGGCAAGTCTCTTTACTCGTTCCGTAACACATCATCCCGTGATCAACTCCTTGATCACATTGTGCACATTATGATGATGTCCTACCGAGTGGGCCCAGAGATACCTCTCCGTCACACGGAGTGACAAATCCCAGTCTCGATTCGTGCCAACCCAACAGACACTTTCGGAGATACCCGTAGTGTACCTTTATAGCCACCCAGTCACGTTGTGACGTTTGGCACACCCAAAGCATTCCTACGGTATCCGGGAGTTGCACAATCTCATGGTCTAAGGAAACGATACTTGACATTAGAAAAGCTTTAGCATACGAACTACACGATCTTTGTGCTAGGCTTAGGATTGGGTCTTGTCCATCACATCATTCTCCTAATGATGTGATCCCGTTATCAATGACATCCAATGTCCATGGTTAGGAAACCGTAACCATCTATTGATCAACGAGCTAGCCAATAGAGGCTTGCTAGGGACATGGTGTTGTCTATGTATCCACACATGTATTTGAGTTTCCTATCAATACAATTATAGCATGGATGATAAACGATTATCATGAACAAGGAAATATAATAATAACTAATTTATTATTGCCTCTAGGGCATATTTCCAACACCACCTGCATGCAATCGGATGCTATCACCGCATGTGAGATATGAAGATCCCTTGCCAGTGCCAGTGCCTCGCTGCACGCTTGGGCTTCAAGACTTGCCGCATCCACTAAACCATCAAAAGTGACTGCTGATGCCCCCAAATAGTTGTCGTGCTTGTCTCTGCATATGGCAGCCGCTGCCCCCGCCATTCCCGATCTGGAGATTGCACCATCAACATTAATCTTCACTGCATCTTCACCCGGAGGAATCCATCGACGAACACGCTGCGGAGGAGGTTTTCCATTGGACGTCACCCTCCTAGCAGTAGCAATATCTAGGTCTTCCAAGTAACGATTGATGAAACACATAGTAGATAGAGGACTCTGGTATTCATCATCATGTATTGCCTTTCTTCTCGACCACCAGATAGCCCACATTGTAACTAGCACTCTCGCTAGATCATGCTGATTCATAGTATCAAATAACCAAAAGAGCCACAGCCTTGCGTTATCATCTCGGTTAGACAACATATGCTCGACAACCGCTTCGTCCCCCAAAGCCCAGACGCATCTTGCCATGCGGCACTCGAAGAGAGAGTGCCGCCATGAGTCTGTATCGGCGTTGCATATGGAGCATGCCGGTGTGGTCGCCATATTCCTGTCATGTCGGGTTGACCCCGTAGGAAGAGACATATGCGATAATCTCCATACAAAAACCTTGACTTTAGACGGAATAGACACTTTCCAGAGGCGCGACCATGATTTCCTTTCCTGCTCCTGATTTGAGTGCCCCGGCCTATGCTCCAGCCAGTCCTCTCTCTGAAATTTTATCCCGTTTATCATTCTGTAGGCCGACCGTACCGAGAATATACCCCTTCGATCATAATGCCATGCCCAGAAATCCGGCTGCACAATTTGATATGTCTTGGAGTTAATCTCGCATGCTGCCCCGTTCTAACTAACTCACCTTGACCGGGGCGCGAGATGACCCATCCACCACAGCCCGTCTCGCCTCTCATGGGCTTGTCCCCGACCTCGCCGACCTCGCCGTCCCAGCTCAATCTCGCCGCAAAGCTCTCCCTCCACCGAGCCGGGTGTCGCACCTGTTCGCACCACTAGGGCTGCTTAGATCCGTTTCCCCGCATCCCGTGCTTCGAGTCCACCTCACGGGTGTGATCACCATCTCCCTTGCTGCCCAGATTCGACCCACTCCAATGCCACCGATTGTTGATGCAGCCGCCGGTCCACCTCGCCGATGCGCCATTCTGTCGAGTGGTGTCTGTGCTCGCCAGGACCGCCGCGGTCTTTGTGATTCACCAGGCTGCCCGAAAAACGTCCGTCGGCCCAAGAACTAGCAGTGCCAAAGGTCTTTTTCCCCTTTTTGACGCCTCTCCTTCGAATCGAGGGTATTGGGTGCAGATTTGTTCTTTCCATTCTGCATTTAATCAGTAAAGTATCAACCAGCTTCCTACAAGTACTATACATGATTCTACTATCTAGATAGTTTGCTTCTACAATTCTACATTTTATTTTGTGAATTTGACATGTAGGTTGCAGGAACATGGAAAATATCCTATGGAGCTTAGGCTCATGGGCACCCCCTTATCTAGCCATTCAATTCTGCATCGCGATTCGTGCAAGTAAATTTCTCTTTTTCGTTTCTCTCATATAGTTTAACATATGAACTTCATACTTTTTCAGCACAACAGAACATTCTTACTAGAATGCGGGAAAAATACTTTCAGATTTTTTCGCGCATCATAAATAGTAGAAATAAGATTTTTTAATTAAAAAAATCTCAATTTCTCTATTTTTCTTGGACAAAAAAAATCTGAAAGTTTTATCCCACATTGTTCCAAGAATGTTTTGTTGTCCTGGAGAGTTTCAAGTTCATTTGTTGTTTTGTTTTGAAGTAACAAAAAAGAGAAAGTTTTCATGTAGTAAGTTAGTTGTGTAGTACGGATCTCAAAGCAACATTAGATGGTGAGGATAGGAGGTGTCCGGGAGCCCGTGCTCTAAAAATCCGCGTCCGCAGGAACATCCATCTCCATGGTGGTGGAATCTTAGTTTATTTCCGTTTCAACTTCAGTGCTTCCAATGAAGAAAAATCATATTAACATTGCACATTTCCACGCTTCCTACTCATGGGGCGTCTAAATTATCCTCCCTCCGTCTCATAATATAAGAACTTTTCTGACACTAGTTTAATGTTAAAAACGTTCTTATATTTTGGGACAGAGGGAGTACCTCATATATTTCTTCAGTTCCAATGTATTGCCTCCACACTTCAGGCTTCTTACAAACAAAGACAGATTTATTGTCTTTGACTTCACCATTGTAATATGGCATGCACCCATCTATACTGAATTTGTTTCTTTGGTCTACATCGTTTGCTTCCATAGAATACTTCCATATTTTTTCTGTACCGCCTAATGTACTTGACTTCATATATTTTCAGTTTATCCAGGGTAATGAAGCAAGGCACAATGTCTCGGCGACCTTGCTTGGCCACCAGGCTCCATCTCCCTTGACATGCTACCTGCTGACGACCACCTATGGTTCCTTTCTGTTGTGCCAACAACCACTCCTTTGATCACAACGATGTGTTACATCTCTGATCTCCCAGAGTGCTCTCACCGGAATGCTCCCTTGCCGACGTGGTCAATTGCGGCACTCGGGGCGCAGCATGGTGACTATGATCCAGCGGCTTCGTCTCCGCGGTCTCAAAGTGACCGGCTCCTTGCCTTAGTGTGAATGTTGTGATTCTTGTAACATATTTATTGTTTCAGGGATATGTATATTAAGTATTCTAGTGACCCTGTATATGTTCTTCCATTGTTTTCAGTACCATACATGTGCTTTGGTATCATATGTGTCATGCTTCCAACTTATGTACAATAAGCTTCGAAATGTCTACATATGGGCTCCTTTCTTTACACAACAGAGATAATGGTTTTGTACTACTTTTTTCCTGCTTCAACATATATCTGACTGTGCTTCAAATGGCTCACTGCCACATAAATTCTCACAATTACATGTGACATGCTTCCCACATAAATAAAATACGTTTCCGATGACATACTTGCATGCTTCGTTCCTTACACTGTCATAGCAATGTTTTGGTACTAGATTTTCATGCTTCCAAGTACCATGTTCCAAAGTACATCCACACGTGCTTCATAGCACAAAATGAATTATGATACTACTTGAAAAAAGGTAGACTTAAAGAATTATGAAGCATGGCTTGTATTGTGGGAAGCATGTTTATCACATCATGCAATCAGGTATAAAATGGAAGGAAGCATTATTTGTTTACAGAAATACACATGATTATAGGAACTGCATATATGGAAGCAACGTGAATAAAGGAAAACAATTTGGAAACTGTCGAGGCAGTTATCATACGTGATTATAGGGACCTCATATTATGGAAACTACGTGTATATAGGAAATCATTTTAGAAACTGTCAAGGAAAGGGGGCGCTGTTGAAGGAATACATCCAACGTCTAGCAATATTTCATCCAATGGCTATCCACTGGTCTGACGAAAAGCAGGGGATCAGTAGTCTGATTCCTAGTGGTTCCC